>JABFEB020000039.1:11226279-11245246 GCA_019775895.2 Stomatorhinus ivindoensis
CTGACAATGACTCTCTAAAGCGACTCCTGCATGGTGGGACTGACAATGACTCTCTAAAGCGACTCCTGCATGGTGGGACTGACAATGACTCTCTAAAGCGACTCCTGCATGGTGGGGCCCAGAATAGCCCTTCTGCAGGAAGTGACTTGCAGCTGGAACGTGGGCTGAAGGACGGGGGCCTGGATTCCTCATCTGCCCTACAGCTCTGCGGCCTGCCACTTCCCCATACTTCAAACGCAGCAGAAATAACAGCCTGGATCCAGCAGGGACCTGGCAGGGACCGGCCGCTGTTCCACGCTCCACCCTCCTCTCTCTCTCTCTCTCTCTTTCCCTCCTTCCCCCCTACTTTCCACCTCAGTCTCCTCAAGCTTCTGGAGAGAGGGGAGCCGCACTGGGCCTCCTTGTGCCGGACAGGCTCAAGCCGTTCTGGTGCCGGGCTGTTCCTCGCTCGCCCCACCTGGGGCCCCTGTGCACCTCCCGACCCCCATCCCTCCCATACCGAGTGAGATCTGATTGATCACGATCACCCTAAAAGCACTTAGATTGACGGGCATGGCACGCCAGAAGCATCGACAGGAAACGAGGCTGTTTCTCTTGCTTCTTGTGAGGCACAAAGGCGTTCATTCAAATTAGGGCAAAGCCCCAACCCGCTAAGAAGGGGTGTAATTCATGTCGCAACAAAAGACTCTATGTTTGGTCATTATTTATACACCCCTGTAAAACATCCTGTGGAAAGGTTATCGCAGGAAGAGCTCTGCGGACTCCCCGATGAGGGCTCAGCACCTAACCGCTGAGATCTTTCAGTGCCTCTGGAGGTTGAGGTTGGTAAAAAAAAATCTCCCACGCGAACATTACCTGCTGCTGATGCGATTTACAACGAAAGTGAATGGCAAGGGAGGTAAACACCACCGCAAACTATTTGTCTGAAATTAATACCTGAAAATGCAAGCCCCGAAATAGCAGTGCCGTGTAGACCTGCTGTGTCATCGTGTGTTACTCAACACGCTTCCCATGCTGGAGTTCAACGACTCACCATAATTAGGAGCAGAGAGATCAGACACCTCTTTACGAGAGGCTCGGTAATAACTCCCTGAAAGTCTCCTTCCAAAGAACGAGCCATTCTTCAGAGTCATCTTTCCTAGCCTCAAATTTAGCAGTCATTCTTTAGTCAACTTTCAAAGTGATTCTTCACAGTCATCAATGCAGCCATTGTTCCTCATTGAAAATGATGATACTCTACAGAATCATCATTGTCTGATTTATTCTTGGTGGAATCCTTTGTCCCTTAGAATGATCTCAGTTGCCTTTTTCTTGAATTATTTTAGCTACTAAAAACTGTAACAAGTAAAATCTAAATATAACATGCTTGTTTTGGTTTAGTGCATAGCCTTGTGTGACTGCTGCCTTACCAGGCCTTGACGTCGGTGTATTCATTTGTCTGCTTGTCCATTCGTCTTGCAGGCAAAGGACATTTTTGGACCCACATCTAGTGGAGATCCAGGCTCCATAGATTAGACTCCGAGATATTTGTTGGGCACCACTGTAGTTGTAAACCTATCCTATCATGGTCAAAACACTGCATCTTCAAGGACAGTGCATGCATCACCAGTTGACAGTGTGTTCTGGGGTTATCCCTTATTTGTCCACTTGGGGCAGAGTTTACAGCCCCAGCTGTGGCTACATTTACACCACGGCGGAAAGACAAGGCCTCACGAGGGATTACCAGGGTTTTGCACACCATATTTGGCGCCAGGATGAGGGGTGTGTGTTACTGCCAGGATGTGGGCCTTCTTAAGATATGGGGCCAATACTATGGCAAAGGGCCCTAGGACCCCGGCCAGCAGGTGGGCTTCCAGTGCACTCGTGGGAGTTTTACTCACAATGATTGGTTCTGGGAGATCACCAATCACATTAGAGAGGAGGTGGGTCCAAGTAACTAGGGGAGGCGGACCAAGCAATCAAACCAATCATTGTTCATTCTGCCCTCAGAACTCCCACAAGGTTCCAGTGCTCAAAAGCTTTCAACATATGAATCCTATTTATGTTTGTTTACAATTTACTACCAGCCTCAGAGGCATAACATGTAGTTTTTTTGTCATTGCATCGATGACCTGGAAGTATCTGGTCTAGACATCAAGGGCCTTGTTGATTTAACATCCCCATTTTTTTACACTAATAATGATAAAGCCAGATCAGCTGCTTATATGTGCTTCCTGCATCTAGCCCTGACAATCTTTTAAGTCGCTGGGAATAACAGTCTGCTAAATTAATAAATGTAAATATTCCCTGCCACTGGTGGTCTTATTGTGGCTTTTCTGAAAACTGGAGGCAGAAATGGGGAAAACTGCGAATGCAGCTGCACACAGTGTTCGTTTTCCACTTCTGGAATGATTACTTCACTGATCGTTAGCTCAGTCAATTATCTGCTGACATTCATTCCCATGGGACCCCCCCCCCCCCCCAGATAAATGGATTCCACTCCAAAACATCTCCCTCTGATAAGATGCCAAACATTTTGATGGCGAAATACTGCAGAGTGAAATATTTGAAAGTGAACGTACCAGCTTGCATTCTAGAAATTATGAAAAGTGTACTCACACTTTAGAAAAATTCACACTGATGTCTTGGTAGTTGTGTTGTACCAATGCCTGAAATAGATAGTAAAACGAACATCAGAAAAAACGCGTTTGATTGGCTGTTAGCGTTCAGCCTGAATTGTACGGATATGATGTAGCATGCAATGGGACACTTGAGAATCACCCTAAACGCATCGAGTAGCACCTGGAATACCTCAGTCCCAGTATCTGTGAAGTTCCTTGATGGCAATGTCTTCCCGTCGCTTCTCCAGATGACATCCTGTCTGACATCATTCTGACACATTTTGGAAGGTTAATGCTATAGAGCTTACTGAGGGCACAGCAACAATTAATCACTTTGCAGGGGCTCTGGGGTCTCTCACAGCCAATCGAGCATATGATATACATCTCCGATATCTTTGCTGGACGGTCACATAAATTGTTTCTGAAAATAGTGGTATAAGTAAATAAAATATAAATCTATGATTAAATGCAACCACACGGCCGCTCCTCTCCTCTGAAGTTTGAGTGCTGCTAACAACCTACGCATCCCAAAGATTTCATATGGTTCAGAGTTTAACGTCACACATATGTTGTTCCTACTTATTTTTCCTATTTCTGGGTTTTAACTTTAATGTGCTGTAAAAAAACTGTCGTGGCATGCCAAATTGTGGTTCTAATACGAAAAAAAATCTTTCCTACAGCCTCCATGTGGCTGAACCCCATGGTATGAGCTGCCCTCTTGTGGAGATCCGTGGACGTAATAAAGCTGTTTGTCCTTTATTCCGAGAACTTTCAGAAATTTGTTTTACAATCATGTTTAAAACAGCACGCGGGCCAAACAGCTTTCATAAAGGTTTCTCAGACCACTACAAAAGCATGAGAATTTTTATTGGTCAGGATCCGGAAGTGTATTGTTTTAATACATTGAGTTCACGAAAAGAGCACTGAAAATGTCCAGGGCAAATCTTCACCACCCAGCATGCTTTGCATTTGGTCCTGCATGTCATACACACAGTTAGATCTCCCGGCATTCCTGGTGCAGCGTTAAGCCACAAATACAAACTGCCTTCCATATCTGCCTTCAAAAAACTTCAAACGACAGAATCACCTTCACATCTGCAGCCAGAAATTTAAACATTTTCTGTCAGTGTCTGCAAAATTTTCTCCATCCGCCTCAGATAAGCCATGACAGTTAACTTTCCTCTATCCAGAAAAACCCAGAAAGACATGGAAAAAACTGCGTTTTGATGGGTGACATTGATGTTAAGTACACTAATTTGTGGCACGTAATAGAGATTCTTTGTCTATAAAACATCTTCTTAAAAGCCAGTTCAGCCATTAACCATTTTGATTTTTGTTCCGTTTCCTTTTTCTTGATTGACATCCCCTCCCAAACATTAAATAGTGCTCTCAATGTTACCTAAAAACATCCCAAAGTAAAAGTCCTGCAATTCCCCTGCGGTCCCTTTGAAGAAGAAAAGCACATTTCTGTAGCAGAACTCCACGAAGAAGAGTGATACTGCCACAGCTATAGCTGCAGACGTATCCCTGCTGCTCTCATAGCGACTGCGCAAAGATGCCGTGTTTTGACTACATCTTACAAACACGGATACATCATCACCATAAACACTGAATTTCAGAAGCTTCGTGCTGCCAACAGACATCCCCTGTCAGAGAAGCATAGAAAAGTTCAAAGACAAGGAAATGCAAGTGTGTGACAGCAGCCTTTGATGGATAGTCCTTTAGACAGCAATGGGGAACCCAGATTCCCATTTTCTTTCAATATACTCTAAATATTTTCTTTGTGCAGCAGCTGGATGTGTCTGTGAGCAGGACAATGCCAAAAGCCTTTTATAACATCAACAGATGTTATGTTAAAGATATGACGTCGTTTCTAGATCTGAAAAGTCAAGACCGGGCTTATCTGTAGACAGCACGCACTACAGCATGTTTCAAACTTTATGCTGTTTATTAAACACTGACCATTTCGAAACAGCTTTTTTGTGTCCCCACAATATAGGCCAAAGTATGAGAACATCCTATTGGTTAGAGGAAATTACTAATTAAGCCACACCTATTGGTGACACAGGTGTATAATTAAGCACATAGCCATGTCATCTCCAGTGACAAACATTGGTAGTAGGATATGTTGTCGTACAGCAGAGGTTAGTTACTTTCCACTTGGTTCCATCATATGATACCATCTTCCCAACAAGTCAGCTGCCAAATTTCTGCCCTGCTAGAGCTGCCCTGGTCAATCGCATGTGAAGTGACTGTGAAGGTCAAAATGTCTGGAAGTTCAGGTGTGAAGTGGAGGTCATACAAACTCATACAATGTGATCTGATCACCCAACATCAACACTCAACCTGAATGGCAGCAAATCCCACCAATAGAGTCCAACACCTAATGAAAAGCCATCCCAGAAGAGCAGAGGCTGTTATAGCAACAATGGGCACACTAACACCCTCGGTTTCAGACAGAGATGCTGGACAGGCTGGAGTCCACATGCCTTTGACCATATATGGTACACATTATGTTCTAACCATGGAATATTTTTTCCCATTAGTTTTAATGACATTAAGCAACTTTAGTAAAACATATCAAAAGATATTTTAAAAAATGTTTTCTTAGAAATGATAAATTCTCTTATAATAAAATTAGTATTTCCTTAATAAATCAATAAATTTCTACACCGGGAATGCCTAAATGCCCTGCCTAAATCTATCCTTCAATTATCCAATCAAATCCATGTTATTGTCACTGTCATTGAAGCTTTTTCCATAGAATATAGCAGAAGAATCCTGATTCATACAAAAGTACAAGAAAATCACTGTAAAGTTTTCCAAATAAATAAATAGTTGCAATAAAATTTTTGATGCCACTATTCATAAACATCCCAATGGGAAAGACATCACTGCTGATCCGTTGTGTTCAATTGCAGAACTTTGGCAACATTCACGTTTACTCAATTTACTGTAAAAATATGTTAAAGTTGATTTGTGAACAACAATATCTATTTAACTTACCAAATATGTAGCAAAAAAATCCTCACATACAGAAATCTATATAGCAGTGCAATTTTTGAGCCATACTGATGTGTCTTTTGTCTGAGGGAGACCTCAGGAAAGAGAGTCACTGAGGGAAATACAGATGTCATGTGACTTAAAAGCACCACATAATTGGCTACCTTAAGGTTTCTCCTTTTAATCCCAACAGTTCAATACGTGGTAGTTTTTTTTAATGAAGATTAAAAGTGAAATATGCCGCCATACATCAACACCACACCACAGAGGGATATAGTTTTCTATGCTTAGATCAGGACATCTTATACAAGCACCAAACATCTTATATATGCAGATCAAGTTTCTTAAAAGATCAGACACAATGTCTATCTTAAGGTGAAACATCTACTACTGTTAAATAAATGAGAATTTTATGTCCAAGTTGTGTGGGATTTGTGTGTTCTGTCCTTCACCTTCTAGTTTAACTAGAACAAACATTAGGAAGCGAGTTAATCTCTGAGCTGTGACTGACATCCCACTCACCACGGGCTTTGAGCTTATTTTATGCCGTCACTAGCTTTTATGAGTGGCATGGTAGCTCTGTGGAATCTCTCATGCCTACAGAGCTGGGGGTTTCAATCCCATCTTCACTCTCTGTGTTGAGCTTTCATGTTCATAACAGGTGTTTAAGTGACCTGCAACGGGCTAGGAACCCATCCAGGGTCCAGGGTATGTCCCAACCTTGTGCTGCTTAAACTGGGCTCCAAGTCTTCTGACCAGGATCAGCTGTTATCAAATGGATGCATGGACTTGTATTTATCCTTTGGGTGGGGCTCTGCAAGTTAGGTGCTCAGAAGGTTGCTAGTTCAAATCCTGGGGCTGTCAGAGCGATGCCTCTGTTGTGCCTCTGATCAAGGTCCTTAACCCTCTGCTCCATGGGTGCATCAGGCTGGCTGAACCTGCACTCTGCGTCCCCCCCCCCCCCCCACTCCAGCTTACCTGTACGGTACGTGTTTCATGAACAGCGAAATGGGATAAGCGATAACAGAACTTCCCAACAGTGTCTCTATTAAGGTATTATATTATTAATTGTCATAGCACTGCTGCACTAAAATGTTTCACGTGTATCTTCAGAAGTACGCTGCGTTTTTGTTTTTGGACATTACTTCTAAAGATGATGAGGTACACCTGCTATAGATACTAAACCGTTATTTGTGAGCCATTAGACTGCAGTATTATTGTCATTCGTTTGCCTGACAGTGACACGATATTGGTTCCAGAGAAAAAACACAAACACACCTGCAGCGACTTTACATTTATTCCCCCTTTATCTAATAGGAAAACAAAATAATTTTGATATACACTGTTCTAAAAAACCTTACATTGTACTAAGCGGCTAGAAAACTCAGGGTTATTTTCTTTTGGGAAAGTCAAACTTGAGGCGAGATTAAGTGTATAGAATTTGAGTTTATGTCCGGAAGTACTAAGGACTTTATTAATATATTTATCAAACGCTGTTTCCATCTATCGGTTTACAGCATCCACTTACTATCTACAGCAAGGAACACGTTCACCATGACGCCAGTCCAACGCCTCCGGGTATTTGACTGGCGAGGTGCTAAAACACCGACCAAGTGTTGCCTATCATGTAAACATCTTATTTTAATGAGATGTAAACATATGTAAACAAACGGCACGTTATTTTGAGGGTAGGATAGCAATTTTAATTGTTTTACTGTCTTTCTACATATAATACAAATTTGACCGTAGCGGATGATATAGAGAACATAAGCCCGCAGTAAAGAAGGAGAAGCGTCGACTTCATCGGCCGCCCGTCTCTTAAATCGTAATATTACATATATCTTTAAAATGATATTCGTTTTCTTTACTGTAGTGGGAATCCGGGGCGAATGGCTTTGGTTTCATCTTTGTAAGCAGCAACCTTTCCTGGTGTTTGGTTTATACAGCCTTATCAGCTGTATAACAGATTTAACAGAAATATCGCAATAAAGGAAAGAGACAAACAGATAAATACGATAATAAGAACTTAAATGTCAAAATAACATATATACACAAATAACACACACACACACCTATATATATATATATATATATATAAAGATTATTTGGGCTGTGGTTATTCTAATTTTTCCCTCATTCATACATTCTGCTTGCTGAACAGATTTTAAACCGCAGCGTTACAGCCAATAGGAGGCGCTGTGACTGGACTGCAGCACCTGCCAGGATATGCAGCCCAGTAAACAGTGGTTGATAACTAACTGCAAAGTCTCAAAATGCTGAGAATTAGTTATTTTATGTTAGTAGTCAAGATGGGGATGCTGTATAGGTAGGAGTTGTTGCAAACCAGTCCATTTAAAAAACCGCTCTTTTCGACTGGGTTGCTAAAATCGCTTTATATCCTATTTGGGATCAACTAAACTAGATTAAGATTAAGAATTTTTGAGGTTTGTAAGGTTACGGCCCATAGATTTCTTATTTGTAGGAGAAAGAAACAATGTAGATTATTCAATATGGATAAGATTACCAAAACAGAAGGAAGTAGATTGAAGACAGACGGCTTCGAGAGCAATGTCTAAGGGAAGGAAGTAGCCCTTTTGCAGAGTGAAGCGGTTGGAGTGATTGTGGGTAATTTACATTTGTTGAATACAGAGGGAAAAGGCCGGCACATATTGTGGGCCAGCACTGAAACTAAAGCTGTCTTGGTCTAAATTTAAAACCGGAGACAGACCAGTCTCCCTTTTAGTTTGCATATCTCTTCTGAAGTTGCACTTGACAGTAATTGCTAGCAGTGGAATTGTAATTTGGTAGCACATTATTTAAAATCCTGGCTTTGCACTGATCGATAGATCGTTCAAATGCGAGCATGTGATGTATATTTGCACGTCTCTGCAGTTTAGTTGGTTTTCAAAGGGAGGTATTCTTTCAGTAACGTTCCCGTCGCTCGCTCCCGTTCATTCCTGCCGACTCAGAACCACGTGACCAAAAACGCGGAAGCACCACGAGCGGCGGAGCTTCGCTTTAGAGCGACTCACGGCCGGCCCTCCTCTCCTTCTCCGCGGCGGGTGGAAAACGGGCTCCTGCCGGCGAGTGACAGCCAGGAGGAGAGCGAGCGGTACGACAAGCGGCGCGGGGAGCTACATGTCCCTCTAGGGGGGAGCGGACAGCTGCGCTGCTTGGCGGCATTGATGGTGGTGCGCGGACACTGGGAATGGGGCTCGCCGTCCGCGTACAGGAGCGGCAGCGTTACGGGTAGTTAACGTTAACTAACCAGCGTGTCCGTGCGATACAGTCGGCGGCTGTGCGTGTGACGATGAGCAGTTACAGGGACGCGGCTGCCGAGTTCAGCCCGACGCGGAGCCCGGAGGATGCTTCGGACGCTACCAGCGGCTGGGACATGGGCAGCGACGCCTTTGAATGCTGTTACGAAGAGCCCGTGGGCGAGGCGATGCACCGCGGCATGAGAGCGCCGCAGCCCGGGCTGGACAGACACCTGCCGCTGCTGCACGACGGCCACGGGGCAGAACAGGACGGCATGGTGCTGGGCCTAGTGGGGGAGGATTATCCCGGCTGTCACGCTCACCACGGGCCGGACTCCGCCTGCCTGGGGCGCGCTGGCGACCGGGACTACAGCGAAAGCGACGGCAACGTCGCCCCGAGGAAGAGGAACCGCTCGACTAGCTGTCGGCACCGGTACGAAGTGGTCGGCGAGCTGGGAGCGGAGGAGGTCCGGTGGTTCTACAAAGAGGACCGCCGAACCTGGAAGCCGTTCGTCGGGTACGACTCGCTGAAGATCGAGCTCATGTACCGCAAATTCTGCGAGCTGAACCCGGGCAGGTCCAACAAGGGGCCGTGCCCAGCGGACGCGGAGGATGAGGAGAATCCGCGAAAAGAGGCGGCGGCCGCGCCTTCCGAGGGGGTCAATGACGCGACGACGAGGCCGGCGGAATCGGGGATCATCAGGGGGCTTGACGGCCGGAGGGCCGTGGAGAGAGGTGATTCGGCGGACGGGGCGGCCGGCATCGATGTGGACCCGGTGTGTGTCCGGGGAGGGCTTTACGAGGTCGATGTCAAAGACCGGGAGTGCTACCCCGTCTACTGGAACCGTAAGCCATTCTATATTGTCACCGTACGCCCCCTCCCCTTATCTCAGGTCACTATTTTTCGATTCATGAAATATTACAAGCTTGGCGATTTCGGGGTAATTGATCAGTCGGCCAGTATATTGACTAGCTGTTGAAAATTGTATAACTTAGAGAATAAGTAACTATAGCAGTGTCTACCCTACTCGGTTCCGGTAACTGCACAGTGTAGGGACCACAGCGTCATTTAATACGATTATAATTTCCCTCCTAGATGCAAACATCATCGGTGTTTGCGTTGCATTTATTCAGCAGCAGCTTTCAGAATCTTTATTATTATTATTATGACGCGGTGCCTTTAAATGCCTTTCCCCATGCAGTTTGTAGGTAAATGCATGGATGCCATTCAGATAACTAGAATATTCGTAGGTGGCGCCTCCCTCCCCCAGCACAATTTGGTATTTTGTTTTGCCGGTCGTTTGGCCGACTACACAGGATTACATGTGTAACACTGTAATCGTTACGCATGGTTGAAAACGGTGGTAGGTAAACGAAACAGTCCTTTAAATGGAACACGCCGATGCTATCGGAGGGTTTGTAAAGCGATACCGACGGCCAAACGGTCTTGCGGGCGACATGCTGCTACCTGACCTTGATCACGGCTTCCCATTCGGGACATAATAGCATAATCAGATGCTATGGATTTCACCACGAAGAGGTGCGTGTACTGTTTGCTGTTATCAGCGCTGGAAGAGCCGTTTCATTACCGATTAATCTTTTTTTTTTAACCTGCCCCCCCCCCCCCCCCACCCTACACACTATATGGAATGTGATGGTACACACGGGGACGCTTTTAAGTCCTTATTAAACATTGCTGCTACCGGCATCTTTGGTGTTGCAGGACAAATCAGGCTGCAAAACGAAATATATGGTTGATCAAACATTCTATTGCTTGATCCGCTCCCAGAGTTATTCTGCGACAGTCTATTTCCCCGTCTGCGCTTACCAGTCACATTTAATCATGCGATTAACGAAAAAGGTCTTAAAAGGATTACTGTTACCATGGCGAGGGACGTCATGTAGTCCAAATGACTTTAAAAATCATCTTTGCCAGAAATTTGCAGAAACTTAAAAAAAAAAAATTGAAGTTCTGATCATACAGAAATCAACTTGTTCATTCTTAACTAATTCAATATTTTTCAATCTTGTACCTGCAGTTAATATGACAGGTTTATTTCTAATTCAGTTGACATGAAATGTGTTTTCACTGCTTGTTGAATGCCTCGTATGGTGTGACTGTGCAGAACAGGACCGCATCCCAGTGATGAGGGGGCAGTGGTTCACTGATGGCACGTGGCTGCCCCTGGAGGAGGAGGAGAGTGACCTCATCGAACTGGAGCACTTGGCACGGTTCCGTGGACAGCAGATGCAAGATGCCTTCGACACTGACACTGTCTCTACGACGGTGGACAGCAAGGATGGTGAGTGGCGTGCTGGGGACCTGAGGGAGAAAAGAGGAAATGGAGAGAGTGGTCACATGAACCTGTGTCACATGACCGAGTTCGAGGTTCACCAGAGCCGTCCTGGAATGTTGCTAATGAATAGAAATGGACTGTTGTCCCGGCTCCATGATGGGATTATACAGATTGGTCATTGCATTGGTCATACTTGTAATGAGATTTTGTTTCTTTTAAAGGTAGAGTATGCATTTTAATCCGATAATTTGTCGAATTCAGCAAATCTCTCCCCATAGTCTGCTAGTTGTCTGTTCTGTGTGTGCGCTTTAAAAAAAACAAAAAAAAAACAGTGTTTCTGAGATGTTCACGGGCGACAAAAAAACCAAAGTGGCCACACAACATTATTCCAGACATTCAGCAACAGGGGGTGTTCATGTTCACAAACAAGATGGGGGGAGGGAAGATGGGGAAAGCAGGAAGGAGAAGGAAGGGATGCCTGAAGCCTATGTTTAAACTCTTCATGTAAAAAAAAAAGACAAAGCAGGTTTAATTTCACTGTCCTTCCAAAATATCCACCTTTTAATCGCTTATACATATTCAGGGCTGTAGGGGGCAGCACAAGGCGGGAGAATCCCCATCGTCACAGAATACATGCGTACAGTTACGTGATGTGAAAGACCTGTGGGAACCTATGCAACGCAGGGAGTGGGGGGGTAGGAATCGAACCCTCAACTCTGTGGGTCACCTCTGCACAATATCATCATTAATTACTGAAAACTAGTATTCAGGGACAGTGTTGGGGAAGTTACTCGCAAAAGTAATCCAGTAAAGGCAGAGATGGAAAGTTCAGGTCCACAAAGTAAAAATCCAGACCAAGATTTTGTTTCAACCAACCGGTTGAGCATAAAATGTCATAGTCACAGAGTACTCTGTTGGCTTGGTTGAAACAAAACCTTGGTCTGGAAAAAAAAAGTGTGTTTTGCATGGGAAGCTGGAGTGGATGGCGGGTTGTGATCTCCGGTTTGGCTGGGGGCTGCCCCAATCCCGGCTGCTGCCCTTGGTGCCGGCGCAGCAGACTGATGCATCACACTTGGGTGTGAATTTCCTTCCCACGCGCTGTGAGCGGGGCGAGTGCCGGGACTCCCGTTTCCTCTGCGGAGCCCGGTGCCAAAGTCCGCTGTTGCTATGCGGCGTGATGCTAAAAACCTGAAACATTAGACAGCGGCTCCCAGCTGTCCTGCCTCACCAGTGCCGTCATAGGATTTAAACATGGAAGGTCTGAATCACAGAAGTGAGATCACGTTCAAGGACTCTGTATGGGCTAGACTCCCAGGCTCTGACAGTCTGTCCTGCTTAGACAGCAATCACAAGTTTAGCCGCTGACCCTAAGCGTGGGTGGCATGGTGACGCAGTGGATAGCGGTATTGCCTCACACCTCTGGGACCAGGTTTCCAGTCTTCACCCCAGCTCTATGTGTGCGGAGTCACATGTTCTCCCCATGTCATCATGGGGTTTCCTCTGAATGCTTCAATAACCCCCCATTTCTGGGGCAGAATACTGCTTTGAAAGCGAGTCTGCGCAGGCCCTAAGAAAAAAAGCTGATTTTAGATTATTAATGCATGACGTGACAGTGCTTCTAGCACGAGGCTGCATTGTGGTCCGGAGCTGAGCCCGGGGCTGTGGGCGTCGCTTATGCACTCATTTGCATAAATATGCACTCGTGGTAAAATGTCACAAATGGCACACGGTTTATAGTTCCACAAGCGTGTAAGGTGCTTTTTATCTGA
The DNA here is from genome assembly GCA_019775895.2 of Stomatorhinus ivindoensis. Lineage (NCBI taxonomy): Eukaryota > Metazoa > Chordata > Actinopteri > Osteoglossiformes > Mormyridae > Stomatorhinus > Stomatorhinus ivindoensis. The sequence continues at coordinate 11,239,206 of JABFEB020000039.1, forward strand.
GAGGGGAATGTGGGTGACACAGTTGGTCTTTGTGTCTGTTTCTGCTTTTTATGTTCTTTAAAAGTAAGTACCCAGTTGGGGGATGGGAGGGGGATGTTCGGCCAACTGTTGGCAGTAAACGGAAGTTTCCAGATCTGCCCAAATAGGCCCATTCACAGGCCTGTCGCATTGCGAGAAACACAAACTCCCATTTCCGTGTTTCGTTTTTGCCTCTGCTGGCATTACTGCTCTGGAACATTCAGGAGGTCCCCCCCTCGCCCCACTTCACACCAAAAAAGCTGGGGGAGATGAACCTGAGGTGTCGTGCCACGCATGTACCCGGCCAGAGTGAAGCATTAGCAGAGAAGCACGTGTGTAAGCCGATACTCACTGCCCTATTACACGGTGTGCGTGTAGCGTTTTTCTGACAGACCTGGTAATGTAATATAGGGAAGAACTCAGCCATGTGCAGCTGCGATAGCGCTTGCTGGGAGCGGGCCTTCATCGCCTCTGTAATTACAGATGTACCCAGTGTGAGATACACCTCATCTTTGTAATTAGAGTTGCATTCAGCACTAGTGACCTTATTCCTTTGTAATTAGAGTTTTACTTAGCATGAGCGCGACCTTATTTCTTGGTAATTATTGTTGTCTTCAGCATGTAAGTGACCTTATTCCTCTGTAATTAGTGTTTTGCGTTTAGATTGAGGCCACATCCACTCGCGATCTCGCTTTGAGCGCGTTTGCGGGGGGCTACCTGCAAGCCGCCTGCTGTGAGGTGTCTCCCACCATTCCGACTCAGTGGGGGCTCCCCGCCCACCTCAGTTGGTTCCTATTACCGCCGAGACGGGTGCGACTGTAATTGGCCGCCACGCTGCTGCGTGACCGAGGACCCCGCCAGACGTGGGTGTGATCCGGCAGACCAGTACCGCGGGGTCGCAGTGTGGTTCAGGCTGACGTCAGAAGACCTTTGGAGTCGAGTGCCGCAGGGTAGCGGCGATCCGAGTCCTCAGCCGCTGACTGAGATGAGCATCCTCCATGCGTGCCGTCAAATAGCACGACGGCAGCGGCCTTTGGTGTGTCAGGTGGTGGGGCATGGCGCGTGTTCACCATGACATTCGCTCTCTCCTGGTCTCTGCCAGCCTTCTCCTCGCTGCTCCCCTTCTACCTCCCCTTTCTGTTCAAACGGAGGAGGTATCAGCCAATCGCTAGCGCCGCTGGCATCTGCCGAAGGCTCTGCCAAGGTACTGTATCCTGACCTTCATATTCCAGTCCCTCTAGATGTATCCTCCCCTGCCCCCCTGGTCCCAGGCATGCTGCCCCCTTCGGTCAGGCCGTAGATCCCCACCCTCCACCTTCTTTGGTGGTATGTCCCTGTCGAGCCGCCTGGCCTGGCTGCCCCCATGCCCCCTGCAGACACCCCATTTCGGCAGTGCTGGAGGAGGCCCGTGTGACTGTAGTGGGGTAGTTAGCCGGCTTCACCTGTGCTGGGGCATCGGAGTCGGCACGCACCGGTGGGTTTTTCATGCGGGTGCCCCACACCCCCTTCCTGCTGGCCTCCACAGTCCTTCAGCTCTTGCCGAGTACGTAAGCTCTTGATTTGTCACGCTAATCTGGCCTGCTTTAGCCTCTCTGATGATGCTAGCAGTTTGACAAGAGCTGCGTGCACAGAGGACGGCAGCGCGGCCTGGCACTCCGACCCCTGTCATCCCCTGCCCCCCCCCCCCCCCCAGCTCTGTGCCCGTGTGAGTAATCCGCTCCTTAGAGCGCAGAGTAAAATCTCTCCTTTATCTCGCATCACTCCATTAGAGAATGAACCTGAATGCTCAATAGTATAAACAGACTAGAACGAATTTCGATCCCTGGTGAGGGCCACGTCCATCATAAAGGAGAGAGATCACAACACGTAGGCTTTCTGCTGCTTTGTGGTGCATAGAGCGAGGCGTGATGAATGAGAATCATCGTTTGTGACTGACACGCAGTTACAAATGTCAGCTCTCGGCTCTGCGATTCAACCTGGCCTCCCTCGCTGGGAAGCCTGCCGTCTCCGTGTTAAATAAAGTGGCGCCAAAACTCGAAGGCTGTCTGTTGACAGTATTTATCAACTATTAATGCTCCCTGGGTGCATTATTCACAAGCTGAGCATGCCAGTAATTGTTCCTGGATGACAATAAGTACAGTAATTTTCAGACAGGGATGAAAAATCATGACACTTGTGCTGTATATTTCCCAGCCTCTCGTGTAGCTCCCGCTTTCCCCGGCTGCCTCTCCTACTTTCCTCTCCCACCAAGTCAACCGTCTCATAATCTCAGGCGGCAGCCTGATTTGTGCAGCTAGTCGGAGCTTGTGGAGACTGACGGACTATTAAACCAACAGATTAAACGCTTTGTGTCTTATCTGGACCCCAAAATCCTGTCCTGTAATCTATTGATTGATTGATTCTTTGTTTACTTACTTACTTGCTTACTTACTTACTATGTTCGGTCAGTAAATTACGTTTTTTTTTTTTTTTTTATCCACGTCCAGAGTGGAACAGGTTTCTTTGATAGCTGGTAGAGTCAATATTACGCCATACTTTGAACATGAAACATTGCTTACTTATATTGCTGTAATTCTCAAGAAATTCTCAGTATTATATCTACCATATCATGAAATCTTTCTCTTTCATGCAGCAGTACTGAAATCACACTTATGACCATATCTCTCATCTTGTACTAGATTTAATGTGCTGTAATAGTGCTGCGATGTTCCTGCCAGCCATTTGCCAGCCTAAGGTATTTTTATTCCCTGCGCTGCCCACTGTACCCCCGTTAATTAATGGTAGGCCTTTCAGAACAAACCTCTACAGCAGTAAGCTTTAGGCTGGGGTCTAACTTCACGAGGCTTAGCGTGTCCTCATTCTATCAAAGAGCCGAGGCCACAGCCATTAGACTCCTCTGCGTATTTGGGCAGAAGTTAATGGATATTAGGGAGACTGTGCTGTACGTACGATCATCACTCTCACTCGCCTTGGAGCGATGGGCTCTGTCGAGGTTCTGCCTCATGTGACTGATCTGTGTTAAAAACGGTTGGTGAATAATAAAAATCTGCAGAGACTATTCTGCATTTGACAGGAAGGGTATGGCTCAGCGTGAAACCAGCGGGCTTCTCAGCCTTATCGACCCGCGTGTTTACGGGTCAGGGTCAGTCGTCCCCTAACGCGTCCCCTCCACCCCCCCATGTGCAGCAATCCACAGCCTCAAGCTGAGCCGTTCCCACGTCGACTGGCACAGCGTGGACGAGGTCTACTTGTACAGCGACGCCACCACCTCCAAGATCGCGCGCACCGTCACGCAAAAGCTGGGCTTCTCCAAAGGTCTGTTTATCTGTCTCTTTCTCTCTCACCTAGGCTCGCTTGATTATCTTGCTTGTTAGCCCCGCCCCCTGTTTGGAGTGCTCCGCCCCATTCAGGCCACGCCCTCTGACTCCTCCCTCTCGATCGCCCCATTCTTCCCTACCTCCATTCCTGTTCCATATGAGTTAGTGTTCCTAGCTATTTTGTCCCGTCTCCCTATGTTACCCTCCTGTGATGGCGAGGACTGTGCCAATGAACATCAGCCATGTTCCCTGGGTCCCACTCACCTCCCTCTGCACCCACAGTGTCCAGTAGCGGGACACGCCTGCACCGGGGCTACGTGGAGGAGTCGTCCTTGGAGGACAGGCCGCCCCAGACCACGCACCTCGTCTTCGTCGTCCACGGCATCGGCCAGAAGATGGACCAGTTACGCATCATTAAAAACACTGGCATGTGAGTTGGCATGTCTGACTCCGCCCACCCGTCTCCCATTACACTGGGCCGGCCGTGTCATGGGAATGTTCACGGCTGAGAGTCACATGAGTAATAGGTACAGTCTCAGTGGTGAATCAGAATTGGCAGTGTCTTTGAAATTCAGGACTCATAAATAGTTCCAGGTAGTAGCATACCAATACCAATTTTTTATATATGCGTATATGTGTGTGTATGTCATATAATATAATACGCATAACCTTTAGATGGGCTGGCATCCCCTTCAGGGTTTACCCCCTGAGTTGTGTCCTGTGCTGCCTGGGATCTGCTCCAGCTCTCACACCCCCACCTAGACCAGGATTAGTGGTTAGATGGATTAAATAAATTCACATTTTTTGTCAGATGGTAATGAATGGGCAAGCAACTTCGTAATGCGCATAAGCTGGAATGCAATGTGATCTGCAGGGTGGACCCTATCGGTGCATGATTAATCATCAAAGTGTATGTGCGTGTGTGTATGTATGTGTGTGTGTGTGTGTGTGTGTGTGTGTGGTGATGTCCACATTCAGGATGAGGGATGCAGCCAGAAAGATGGAGGAAAAGCACTTTTCAGAGCGGGCCCCTGAGCACGTGGAGTTTCTTCCTGTGGAGTGGAGGTCCAAGCTGTCCTTGGATGGAGGTACGCTGGTGCAGCTCAGTGGAGCCGGTAGAGTGTGTGTTTACCACACAGACAATGTTCACATGGCCTCTGACGTGATCAGGACAGTGTGCAGGTCGGTCCGGCCTCTGCCCGCAGTTCTCATTTGTGTGGTGTAAACAGACATGCATAAGGGCCTGTTGTCACCTCTCCAGACACCGTGGACTCCATAACGCCGGACAAGGTGCGTGGGCTGAGGGACATGCTGAACAGCAGTGCTATGGACATCATGTACTACACCAGCCCTCTGTACAGAGACGAGGTGTGGACCACATGCTCTTTCATATCTGCCGCTGTCACTTTCATGTCATTCCTAATCCCAGGCAAAAGCCGTGCATGTCAATCAAGAGGAATCCATCCTCATTGGATGAGCAGCAGCCTATCAGTCGCATGCACTGCTGTCACATTGCACACGGAGGCGGGAGATGAACAAGAGATTAATCTGCCCTGATTATTCCAGACTAATCTGTTAGGGTGTCAGATTATAGCTGTTTCCCAATCGCAGAAGATGCCCCCAGAGGCCACTTTCAGGAATAAAACAAGCGGATTGATTTTAATATAGTATGTGTCAGGGAAGGCTGCATTTTGGATTTAATCCTAAAAATAGGTTAGGAAATGCTTGTAGCCTGTCACACAATGGCGTTTCTCTGTCAGGTCATGTGAATGTTTATGGCAAAGTGGAGCAAAAGATAAATGGGTGAAAACAGGCATTCTGGGGAGAAAGAAACAGGAGTATCAGTGTTGAGTTTGGGGTGATTTATGCAGCTTGCCCATAACCACAGTGTGTATTGTGTTACCGGAAGCGTTCCTGCATCTTGAAGCAGTTTCTCTAAAGGGCCGCTTGGGATCACCATTCAGCTGGCAGGCTGTAGCTCTGTGCACTAGTCTGGCCCCCATCCGGAGGGTTTTGCATTTGTTACATATCCCCATTCATCTTATTCTTTTATCAAGGACTAGTAGAGGAAAGGGTTATAATTTATGTCAGCTCCTTGGGATTTGAACCCATGACCTTTGTGTTGTTTGCACAGTGTGCTACTTGTTGAGCTATAGGAGCTGCGAGCTTTGCTAAGTTCATGTTACTACCCCCAAGCGCTAGCTCTGAGCACCTGACTTGTTTCAGCCCGCGGAGGCAAGCAGAGCAGTTACTGTCGTGACCTGGCTCTGCACAAGGAGCTGAAATAGCAGGCTGAGTGCTTAGAGAACCACTGCATCTTAAAACAGCTCCCCGCTCCTCAGACTTTGTGTGTTTATAACCATTAATGGCTTAAAAATATCTTTGTTGTTGCTGTGGAGGATGACGATGACGAAGAAGACAATTACTTTGTCGTTACTGTTAGGGGAGGCACTTTGCCTCTGTATGTAGTGTCACATGTCCAAGGTTGGAGGTTCGAATTTTTGTCTCCTTATGTTGCTTAAGTTACATCCCACAGTCTACAAACATACTGTTACGTGACTTGATTTCCCTGTAGTGTGTGTGCCCTGTGATGGACTGGCATCCTGGCTATAGTGTCTGTCGGTCTGTCTCTGTCGGTCTGTCTCTGTCGGTCTGTCTCTGTCGGTCTGTCTCTGTCGGTCTGTCTCTGTCGGTCTGTCTCTGTCG
>JABFEB020000039.1:11277221-11297912 GCA_019775895.2 Stomatorhinus ivindoensis
GGGGGGGGGGGGGGGGGTAGTCAGGCTTAATGCCCACCTAAGCCTTTATTTACTTTGCGCCTCCCGCCTGCCTGCAGCAGGCTCCGCCTTCCCCTCTGAACTCGTCCAATTGTTGTTCTTCCCCCGTCACCGCAGGGAAGCCATTCTGGTCTTCCGGTCAGTTCCGAAATGCCTCTGAGGAAACTAGCCAGGTGTTTTTGAACACCCTGTATTTTACCATTTATTTTTTTAATTGAACTTTGTAGCACTGTGCTCATTGTGAAGTCCCTGTCAGGGTATAGTTAAAAAGGAAGGAAGAGGAAGGGAAGTGAAAGCATGGCCTGTTGACCTTAACCATGTTGGATTAGTGACAAGCAGCCAGGCCCCGCCCCCCCCCCTCCTGCTGGGGCAGATCATGTGATGCTTATGCTGCAGCGATGGAGTGAACTTCCAGAAAAAAACACCTTTAATGAGGAATTAATATAATTCTTGGAATACGTTGTGCTGTAAAGTGTTTTGTGGTCGTCTTGAGGAGTCTAAGATTTAGTCTGTTTGTATTACATTGGCTGTTTGTCTATGTTTAATATTAGTCCTTAATTGCTGTTCCGTATCTCATTCCTTCGTATGCATCATGACGTTGTCCGGGATTCTCACCAGCGGTCCTGCCCTTCTCGCTGGCAGAGCTTTTTATTACATTCGTCTCTGTTGCTAACTGGAATTTTGAGTGCTTGAACTGTATCTGTTGGGTTTAAAGCACATTTTAAACCAGAATGTGGTTTTGCTCTTTTCTTTAAAAAAAAAAAAAAAATTGCTTATTGAAGCTGGTTACCTGAGCAGCCAGGCTTCCTTGCAGGTACCCGGAGGGGGGGGGGGGGGGAGAGAAGAGTGAGTCTTAATCATTTGATGACCGCTTCTAGACCTGGAACTCTGTGTGCGTGCGAGAGTGAGGCAGTCACACATCTGCCCCAGCCAGCAAGCACTTAAGGTCCTTAGCCGCTGTCAGTGAGGTTTCCATGGTGCGTCATTGTGCTTCGGTCCTCTGCTGCAGATGAGTACCCACACCTCCGCTATGCCCACCAGCACGCCCTGTTCATGCTGCTTGGTCAGCGGGTGTAAATTCCTCCTGGCCTGTGGGGGGTGCTGTTTCTCTGCCTTGTGTAGATTCTGGGTGTATAGGGCATCCCGTTGCAGGCATCAGGTAGACCGGTGGCCACCATGGGTTAAGGTTGCAGGGTTGGGGGTAAGTTGCGCTGGCTTTCTTAAGACAACTGCCCTTATTGTGTCCTCTAGCAGCTAGAGAAATACAGACTTTGTTGTCCTATCTGCCTGGGTGGCGTATTCCCTTCAGAAGGAACGCTTCCTAGGGACAAGGGCAATTCTAAATGGGGGGCGGGGGCAACAGCAGGGGTGCCGTAAAGGAGGGGAAAGTTAGGATGATTCCTAGGGCCGCTAACTGACAGAAGTCCTAAAACTATTCAACATAATTGTATTCCTCTGGGTTGACAGCCAAAGAAAATACGCTTTCAGGGGGCCCAAAATCTGCAGAGGCACGCCTGGGGCCAGCATTCATCCAGAGGGCCCACCTTAACAGCCAATTATATGTTTTGAATAGGTGAGTGACAGGGAATGGGCCACTCCAGGGGCCAATCAGATCTCAGCTGGGGTTAATGCACCTGTGGCCCCACCCCCTTATTCACCCCTATCCAGAGACGACATGGGAAGGTGGTTCTCAGCCCCTCCATTGTCTGGTAGCTTTTCACACCCGTCACTCTCTGGTTAACAGCCCCCCCTCCTCCCAGGGAGGACTGACCTTTCCGCCTCCTGGATTTCAAGCAAGCCAAGCGTCTACTGCTGATGGGTGAAATCTTTCAGATTTCTGGACTCTGATGGGAGTTGTGTTCTGCTAATGGAATGAGATGTTTGCTGATGTTCATGGTGTGTGGGCTCTTTTGGACAGGACCTGCTCGCATTGCATTGTTGGGTTATTAACCTGCCAGTCTCTATGGTACAGGCTGTCTCTGAGGAGCGTGTGCTGTTTTGATGTCCCGGTGGCTGCACCAGAGAGAAGAATAGACCCCTATGTGGAGCTGGTGACAAATGACTTTTGGAAGGTGCTTTGCATTGTAATGCTACTTGGCACGATCCTTAAAGGAACCACAGAGGCCTGGTATCAAAAGGAACGTGATTAATTCTTGTGTGAGCGTGTGCGCCTGATGCAGATGGAACGCAAGATGTTTAAACGAAATTTCCTTGCCTTCCATAGTAGAGTGAAGCAGCGCTTTCCGGCAGTAGCCGTGGGATTGACACGCCGCGGGCACCCCGCACATGGGACGGCCTGAGCTGAGATTATCCAGCAGCGTGTCCCCTTCCTGACAGAAAAGGCCAATCATAAAATGCCCTGGGTTTCCTTTCAGTTTTCAACTGCTGGAGAAACGCTAACTTGTTCTCCTGGAGCCGCTTATGGGTGATTTCTCAACCCTGCTTGAGGAGTGACTGTGACAGAGGAATTTAATATCCCTCAAACATGAAGATTGGTTTTTATCTAGGGTCTGTCAGCCTCCGAGTCTCTCCCCGCCTTTCCGATCCATGCAGATGTGTCCGCCTTGTTCCAGTCTGAGGAGAGAGGCTCTTATTAGTCTGAAACAGTCTAAAATCACAATAACAGGGTGTGTAAAAATATCCGAGAACCCTTCCCTGATTCACCATAACTGTTTACTTCTTCTGGCATCAGTGAACCATTGAAGCAAAAAAATGCTTATGATACGCTTTTGGTGTTAAACAAATCTCAGCAACATCAAGTGCCAAATTTTGAAGGCTTTGGCAAGATGTGTGTATTTTTTATGATTATTTTATTATTATTATTTTTTTTTTTCTGCATATCCAGTAATCAACCCCGGTGGTGAGACTGAAATTGTCACTCAGACTTGAAGTCCTCCAAGTGCTAAAGGCATTCATCCAGCGACGTCCTTCCCTATGGGCTTGGAGGGAAATGGTTCCCGTTCCCATGGAAATTTATGTCTTTAAGCAAAAAAAAAAATATAAGGATCCCACTGGGGCGCTCGCTGTGCGAGGCAGAGCTGGCGAGGCTGCGGGGCCGCGGCACGTCCCAGGGGCCACCTGGGTGACTGTGACATTGCCGATTGGTGGCGGTGTAGGGGAAGGGTGTCCATGGTCAGGTGTGAGCCTGGGCCAGCTCTGTCACACCCCCCCGGACCCAGAGACAGTCGGCTGACGTTAATGTCACTGTTTGTGTGCAGAAATGGATCGAGACTCTTAGTGCGAGCTTCACAGATACGTAGGGAATACACTGCAGGAGGGTGCTGGGGTTTGCAGTGTTCGTGCTGAAATGGAACATGAGCCTTTATATGAAGTTCACCTTACACACAGCTTGGGGGAAGGAGCGGTTTGCCAGTCTGGTGGCTCAACCTGCCTTTAAACTCGCTCTCGACTTCTGAAGTGATACACAGCCGTGTCTGTCTGCCTTCTTGTCTCTCTCTCTCTCAGCCCGTCTCTCCCTGTTTGTCTCAGTCTCTCACTTTTGCTTGGTCTCTCTGTGTGTCTTTCAGTCCGTCCTGTTGGAATGAGAGCCTGCTAAAGATCCGGCTGCGCGTGCAGGTTTCCCTCACCTCTCCACACCAGACTGCCCTGGGCAGCAGCTGCTCTGTGGGGTTATTCCTGCATCTGCTGGGGTGCGGTCCGTAACGGGGGGGGGGGGGGGGCCTGCAGAACTGACGCCCCTCTGGATACGTGTGTGAGTGGGATCCCCAGCTACCAGAATGGCCCTGATGACCCAGCTCCCCGCAGCCCTGGGCCCTTTACTGGCCTAGGTGGGCGTTTAAGAGGGACTTGCATGGAGATGTAGGCAGAGAGGAGACGTTTGGGATCTCGCATGCGAATTTGTGTCCATTTTCCCAGGAAAGTATTACAAATGGCTCCTATGTCATTTTGTATAATAGCTTTTGTATAATAGCTTTCTGAATTATTTAGGTCTTTGGTCACGGTTTTGAGACTGACAACCCGAGCTATTGATCTACAGTATTGCAGTTAATTATTCTTATTTCAGTGAAGAAATTGAAATATTTAAGCTGTTATTTCTTAACTCCTGATCATTTAATATTAGACTGTTTGTTTAAATCGATTCTGATTTGACAGGCACTGAGTTACCTGTGTGGCTTCGCCTCTTTCTGAGGAAGTGTCCCCATCTCTTCAGTTAGATGTGCTGTGTTTGTCTTCCCCAGACAGTGTATATATGTGACCCACACTCAGATGCGCTTGGTGACGCCGCAGAGAACAGAAGCGCGGCTCCACATTCATAATCCCTCTCGTCATCCTTCCCCAATTCTCTCCGAATGTCTTCATTGCTCGCTGAGCGCATTACATCTTCATCAATAAGCGTGTTTCTCAACCCGCAAATGAATCATAACGCGCTGAGATCTTTCCCGTGTCGCCCTCTGCTACAACTGTTGACCTCTGAGCCGGGCCGATGAGGAAGCCCGATGGTCACATGACGAAAACACCTCTCCTCTGATTTATTTTGTTATTTTTACTTGTGCGCACACAAATATCATGGTGACTCAGTGGGTAGCACTCCTACCTCATACCTCCAGGGCTGGATGGCTTTGAAGTCTGGTATAATTCTACATGTATGGGGGATAAGTACCTATATATGGGTTATACTGTGTATACACTTGTATATGGGGTGTATATATACCTATATATGGGGTGTGTATGCGCATATGGGTTGTACTGTGTATATACTTGTATATAGAGTGTGTGTGTGTGTGTGTGTATGTGTGTGTATATATATATATATATATATATGTATATATATATATATATACATTCTCTCGAACCCTGCCAAAATAATGGAATTGTGTGTGTGTGTGTGTGTGTGTGTATATATATTCTTTTTTTGTTAAATCGATTCCTGTCAGCATACTTCAGTAGAAGCTCCATGATTATGGTTAGTTGTTTCTGTGATATTCCAGTACCGACAAATGCCTGTCTGTGAGCGATCGATGGTGGATCGGTGATGCTCCTGCTTATCTGTTGCTGGGATGGACTATATGGCAACAGTTACCGTGCCGACAGCCTGCTGTCACACATGGGGTCACATCGCAGTGTGACAGTGATCACGGTGTCCTGATAGGACCCAGTCAGGGACTGCACCTGTTTCACTTGTACCACGCATGGATAAAGAGCAGAAAAAAAAAATGTATATGTATCAATTTAGTTCCTGGTTTTTACATAGATGAGAATAAGTCAATGAAAAGTATCATGTTCAAGGGTGTTACAGCTAGGCTTCTCGTGGGATTAGAACAGGAAACCTACCGCTTGCGCCCATGTCAGAGTGGCCCCTGCTGAAGGCAGAAATGAAAATGTTTCCTTTAATCTCTGATACTCAATCACTGTTTCCATTATTGAAGCAGGTTTCTATACTGGAGTCCATAGTTTTCCATCCAACCATCCATTTTCTAAATCTTCTTAAGCCCAACTGGTGTCGCAAGGAGACCAGAGTTTGTCCCAGGAACAATGGGTACAGACAGAAACCAACCCTGGGCAGTCGCCAACACACTCACAATAATAGGGTAAATTTATACTCGCCAATTGACCTATCCTGCACGCTTTTGGGCCATGAGAGAACCCCGGGAGAGAGCGTGCAAACTCCACACCGAAAGGACCGTGACCGAACCCAGGACCTTCTTGCTGTGAGGCTGCAGTGCTCACCTCCGTGCCGCCCTATTCTCTGGTGTTATAGGAAGGTACAAGAAGGCTTCAGTACCTTTTACACAATGGGTCCAGCTTTCCTAACTTCAGCATGGTGCCACCTGGCTTCCAGACGTTTTCCCAGTTTCACCCCGAAGCTGGTACTCTCGAGTGTTCTGTAATGGGAGGGGGCACCCTACTGGGAGGGGTAGAGTCCCGTTGTTGGTGTAGAGCAGAAGATCAGCTGTGGGCTAATAGCCAGTTGCTGAATGACTTGGAGAGCAGGAGGGGAAGTCCAGGGAAGATGGAAACGGACTCCGTGTTCTTGCTTAGGCTCCTGGGTGGTGCTGGGGGGGTGATAGCTTTGTGCGCCGGCGTGGGGAGTGACTGTAGGTGCATGTAGGGAGTGTGGCTGGGAACACGGAGATGTTTTTAGGATCTGTTTGGAATATCTGAGGCTGAGGTTTAGCTGTGCCATGAATTCAGGTTCAGAAGCTCTTGAGCTTGGCTTTCTGTAGCCTAAATATGACGTGGGTACTTTGCCAAACGGTGTGTAAACGGTCGCTTGTAAAGTTGACATGTAAAGGGACTTTGAACTGGCCTTCTCGTGCCTTATGGGAATCATGTAACCAGAGCAGCTTAATTTTGGAACAAAGGTTTGGATAAAAACGAGCGCGGTCCACTGTGGCCCATCTTGTGTTACTTGGAAGCTATGGCTTGCTGACTGGAGGCCTTCCAAACTGTCATTGCACCCAGATGAAATTAGGCGTGTCGGCAAACAGACGACAAAAGCTCCTCTGCCTCCTCCACCTGCTGACCGGTCTGGTGCCAACACCTGTCAGCCGGGGCTGATACCCCCCCCCCTCCCAAGTGACCCATAACAGTCGTGCTCTTATCTCCCTGCTGCTGACCACGGTCTTCTGACTGGTTTGCTGATGCGCTTTATGGGAAACCTGATACTGCCGGCGAGATACTAAGTACAGAGAAAACCTTTTTTTTTTTTCATAAGTATCCTCAGGACACAACTGCTGATGAGTTAGCGGGAAAAACGGCCTCTCCTTAGAGCGGTAAGTCAGCCAAGCAAAGCTCTCCCAGCCAGGCAGGACAGCTAACGTCGTGCCGCTGGATTTATGGGGAATATCGAGACTCTTTGCTAATTGGCTTGGCTCCCCCGCATACCTGCCGCTACTCAGAATGTCAGTGGTAGTTCTGCTTCCTTTTTCAGCCAATCATCTTCTCTCTCTCCCTCTGGCTCTTCCCTTACTTCTTTTTGCCTTACTTTTGCTTTCGTTGAACATGTATCAATATCTGCTTGAAACCCGAAACCCGGTTGAATATTGCAGGACACTGGCGCGGCTTTTCATCTGTCTTCGGTCACGCAGTATCTTCCCCAGGTGGGGGTGCAGTAACAGAGTACATATATTTGATGGGTGCCAGGTCTTTGCGATGTGCCTAGGAATGAACAGGCAGATACATAATCAGTACGCGATGCCACCTTCAGATTTCAAACCTCTGCACTTCTCACATAGTGAAAATATGGCAGGCCGAATGGGTTGAAAACTATTAATAGCAAACTTTATGAAATCAGCTGGAATACTGGACAGATGAGACAAACTAACTTTAAAAACCATTTCAGATCACATCGGGCATACCAAGCTGACACACACACACACACACACACACGCGCACACACACACACACACACACACACACACACACGCGCGCGCGCACACACACACACACACACACACACACACACACACACATGTGTGTATATATATATATTGTGCCTACATGTGAAGATCCACCTGAATGTCTTATGCAAAAATCCTTTATCTTTTAAACACATCTTATTGTGTCATTCTATTAACTCCCTTAGGCAAAGGTGCAGTTTTACTGATTTTTTTTAATATTACGATTTAATTTATTATTAAACGAGGCCTTTAGTAAAGTGAAGCCAGAGGCTTTTTTAAGACTTTTTGATAAAAAGCTCATCTTAAGCATGTAAAGGTCAACATAACTAACTATCCTAGTGTGGGTCTGTTAGTCTGCGTCGGAACGGGCGATTTTCTAAATCGGATGTCCCGTTTTGTATTGGACTGCAGAGTCTGCCCTATAAGGGACTGTGCAGCCTCCGCAGGCTGCCTGGCATGTCGGGATTATGTCGCTGGCGGCGAAATGAGGAGGAATTGTGGGCGCAGGTTCATTGGTAAGTCTGGGCTCCTTCTTCTGGTTCTGCCAGCTGCCGCCCCAGGAACTTGAGAGCTCAGCTGAATTAATGATTTGTGCGAATGTGAATAAGTTTAAGTTCCCTGTCTGGTACTGCTGATGGTTTGGAGAGCTCTGGACACACGCCTGCTAGGATTTTTGAATCGGAGTCTCTGTGCCAAAGGAGAGCGGTTGAAGTGTTCCAGGGCTGTGGGTCTGGAATTGCCAGCTAGTTTTAATTAGTGACTTGTTTTCAGGCGCAGCAATGCGGTGTTGAGATACTGCAGGCCCTTGTCATTCTACAGCTGCTGGTGGCATCTCCAGCCTTCACAGACTCTGTCGGTTGCTGGTCTTTGTGCTACTTCTCTGTCTCCTTTTCTCAGTGTAGATTTTTCGGGTAGTAAGTGTACCTCAGCCTACATTCTCTGCTGTGTTTCGAGTGTCTATTTGGTAGAGTTGGAAAGGCAGCTTTTCTCTGCTGTGTTTGCAGCATCCTCCTTGAAAAGGGAAACGGGGGGAAATGAGTTGCGTTCTGAACGGCCATTCATAACTTGAAATGTTCGTACTGTAAGTTGTTATTCATCATCATTTTAATTGTATACGCAAGTACCAAGAACTAGGATGCTGGGAGTTTGCACGCTACGCTGCTGCGCGGCAGGAGTAGCGGCCAGAAGTCTTACTAGACAGAATTGGCGCACAGAAAAAAAAATTGACGTTGCGGACAGGAAACGGGAGCCCAAGGAACACAATTTGGACTTGCAGTCCTCTTTGTTTGTATATCTGAAAGGTCATAAGTTGAAAGTTTATAAGTAGAGGAGCGTCTATATTTCTCAATACAGTCCTCAGGGACCCATAGTCAGTCCATGTTTTTGCTCCTTTCCAATCCCTGGGAGGGAGCAAAAACATGGACTGTCTGGCAGGGAGCTGGGAGGGAGCAAAAACATGGAATGTCTGGCAGGGAACTGGGAGGGAGCAAAAACATGGACTGTCTGGGAGGGAGCAAAAACATGGACTGTCTGGTAGGGAGCTGTGAGGGAGCATAAACATGGAATGTCTGGTAGGGAGCTGTGAGGGAGCATAAACATGGAATGTATGTGAGGGAGCATTAACATGGACTGTCTGGTAGGGAGCTGTGAGGGAGCATAAACATGGACTGTCTGGTAGGGAGCTGTGAGGGAGCATAAACATGGACTGTCTGGTAGGGAGCTGGGAGGGAGCATAAACATGGACTGTCTGGTAGGGAGCTGGGAGGGAGCAAAAACATGGACTGTCTGGTAGGGAGCTGTGAGGGAGCATAAACATGGACTGTCTGGTAGGGAGCTGGGAGGGAGCAAAAACATGGACTGTCTTTGGGACCCTGTGGACTGGATTGGGAAACACTGCTTTAGGGTTAAAGCAGAGTCTGCAGCGTGCCGGTGAACTTTCTGACTTTTGTTTAAATACAGGATGGTCATGTGACCGCTGACGCACAGTGAATCTGCTGTCTGCCTGCAGATGGCCTGACGTCTCTGTCCTTGGTATCAGAGGACACACAGACGCCTCTTGGTCCTTCAAACAAGTGTCTTACCTCTGTTTTTTGGCAAACGAAATGCAGATGGTCAGCCAAGCATGACACGCTGGACCCTTTGCCTCCTCCTGACGGTGGGTAGGCGAGGGAGGGGTCTTTGTGCTGAGAGCAGATTGGCTGGTCACTGGGATTGCTTCCATGGAAACGCTGCTGGGCGTGGCCTCCTGGGCTGCCTGCGACACATATGCTGTTATCATTTTTGGGGTAGTAGTCAGGGAGAGCCTTGAGCAAACAGTCTAGCATCAACATGAAGGTCATTCAGAAAAAGGAATAAACACCAGCGTGCTGTGTGATACATTAATGTATTTCTGAAAGCTCCAGATATGCAGAGAAGGTTATGAAATATAGTCATGAAAATATTTAGGTGTGAAAACCACCTTTTCACAGTTCGAAATCCTTATTAAACATTTAGCCATTCATTTTCCAGGCTGTTGATCATGTGATACCCCCCCCCCCCCCTACTCCCCCAAACATTGTATGTTGGTTTTTATTTGGCTGCCCAAATATAATAGGGCCCTTTAACAAAGGTTGGAAAACAATGGCCCCTCTCACGGCCCGATGAGAACATGAAAGGGAGTCTTGGAAGGCAGTCAGACAGGCGTTTCTCTGTGCATGGCCTGCAAGGCCGGAAGCAGTGTGGCCCCGTGCCTCGTACGGTGAGGAGGCGGGGCCACACTCAGTGCCCCGGGCCCCCGGTTCCTGGCACGCAGCCTCCCCTCACTCAGACTCCATGCCCACGTTCTCGCCAGCGCTAGGGAACACTGACTCCCTCTGTTGCCCGGATTTGCTCAGAAGGGCCACAAACCGGCAGCTGTTATACATGCATAAAGGTTACGCTGGATTAGCGGCGAGCTGTAGGGGGAGGGAAAATGCCAGGGGTTGGGGGGGGCCTCAAATGTCTTGAATGACACGTGAGCCAGGTGTCTGTGGTGGGAAGGCCAGGTGATGTCATTTCCTGTTGCAGTGTAGCTTTGCTGGTGAGGGCGATGCCATCTTGAGAATTCTGCCAGTTAAGTGTGTCAGGGCTGGCCTGCTCTCTTTCTGACAGCCTGCGACATCAAAAACTCTGTCCTCCTCTCCCCAGGTCACTTCCAGCTTATTTCTACACAAAAATGTATAACTTTGTGGGGAAAAAAAAACCAAAAACCCTGAGGCGATGCTCTGGTGGACACAGACTGACTGCTGGTTCTTTCGAAAATGACGTGAGCTGGTGGCACTTTTCTTCGGCTTGTGGTGCCAGTGTGTAAGCACAGTAACTGGGGAAACTGTAAAACCTGCCCTGAATCGCTTCAGATTCATCTGTCACTTCTGTCCAGTCTTCTTTCACAAAATTAAAGGATATTTCTTTCCCTTTTTTTTTGCCAACCCATGCTTTGTTGTTGCTCATTTCAAATTTAAAACCAAGATTTCAACAGATCAGCTAAAGATATTTCTTAATTTCACCCTCAGTTTTGTCAAAGAAGCCTACAAAACACTCCCAAAATACTGAAACTCCCAGTTTTTCAGGAGATTTGTAGTGATCCCACAATCATCCACTGCAAAATGACAGCGAAGTCCCCACGCATCGGACCAGGGGCCACGCAACGGTCATATATCTCAGACTATTAAAGATAATTACCTGGAATTATTGACATTATTTTGTATGAATATGGAATATTCTGACCTTTTAAACCTAACCTGGGCCAATTTAAAATTTTTACTTTCTCATCCCTATTAATATTGTCAGAGTGACACTGTAATTATGCATTAAGTTGAAATTAACAGAGAATGGCCTTGTCCAAATCTGGGGTGATACTACGGTCCTTTGTAATTGGGCTGCTCCCTCTGATCCCATCAGAAGAGTTGCTGTAAATTGTAGTAAATTGTTTGAATTGTTGTAGGCAGTAAAACGTTCCAAACAAAGTGTGTCCCAGAAGCACACAAAGTATTCATAGGAGGCAGCAGTAAGATAATCCCATTTACCATCTGCTAAATTGGTTTGGAAAAGCAGGCGGCTGCTTTTTTCACAGCTGTGCCTTCATTTGAAATTCTCATCATGTCTGAAGCAATTTAACAAACATTTCACTGCAGAAATAGATGTTGGTTCATGTGTTAATCTCACACGTTTGGGATGATGGCTTGCATTAGTAGTTTAGATGGATTAACGTCTGTGGTTCGGGTGCCACGATGGTGTAATTGTTGGCACTGTTGCCTCACAAATATATGACCTGCGACACTCCGGTTTCCCCACACGGTCTAAAAACATGCTGAGGTTAATTGGAGTTATCAAGCTGCTCCAGGTATGTGTGTGCACCCTGTGATGGGTTGACGCCCCACCCTGGGTTGTTTCCTGCCTTGCGTCCATAGACTTTGGACCGCCCGCGACCCTGAATAGGACAAGTGGTTACTGTAGTTGGATGGATGGAACTTGCAGATCTGCACTTTTAATCTTGCTAGGAAAAGTTGAAGAAGACCTCTACGAAATGCTGCTTAAACTATTCTGGTCATGTGGTCACATGGTCCTGTCTTACAGCCAAGTGGACATTCCTGCAGCGTACATGTGAGGTCTATTCAGATATTTTTCTGAAATGCTTCCGCAGTGTTCTCAGCTGATGGTTATCTTACACATGACAGGGGAGAAGAGCCTAGTACTTTCATCTTGCCCTGTCCCGGTTAGTTTCAGCGACAGCGGCAGGGAAGCTTTCCACACGCCTGAATCGTCGGGGCTCTCGAGATCCCTGGGTGTTTGAGGCGCTGGTGAACTACACAGCCGTGGGGTTTGCCGTCATTCCCTCGACACGCTTGACAGGGAGTATCGATGTCGTCCTGGATTCCCGGCGCACTTTTTCCCGGCGCATCTTGACTCGGTCTTATCCTCTTTGTCCCTTCTTGTCCTCGTGTCTTCTGGTTCAAACACGCACGCCCTGCGAAATTGTAGCAGTGTCACCGTTAACTGGTCCATTGTTTTCAGCAGGAGCGCAGCCAGCCCGATGAATCCTGTCTGCAGACGGGTCATTAGCTTTATCAGAGAAGCCTGCTTTCCCTTATCATTTTCGGACTGTTTCTGTAAAGGACCTATTTTAGCTCCCAAAGAGCCTCCTTTTCCACCATTTTGGATTTTTACTTTGGGTAATCTCTCCGAAAAGAGATGGCTTTGATGCACCATGCAAAAAACAAAAATGACAAACTTAAGGACCACTTTTTTTTTTTTTTTGTACTGGCAGATTTTGAAAGCATTTGACGGCAGCTTGGATTTTATCCAGGGTAGCTGCACTGTCCTTTCGGAAGGAACCAGCTGTATCTCTTTGTGCCTTGAACAGCATTTAATAACTAGTCCTTAACAACAGCAGGACCCTTCGCTGTAACGGGCTGAAATAATCATGTCTGCCGCTTTTAACATTTTTCTTAACGTTTCTTGCTATTGGCATTTGGATGGGAGCTGTGGGAGCTTCAGCACAATGCTGCCAGCGCTTGCTTTATTTACTTTGGATGCATGCTCCGTGTGGCAGGTTAACATTATCGTTCTGCTGTTTAATTACCTGTTAAACACTGTGCTTAAGTGCAGTCTTTGAAAGTAAGGGGTAGCAAATGGAAGATAAATTGCTCTGCTTGCATGAAATGTGTTAAGACTAAATTTAAATAACAGGCGAACGGCATAATTCTGCTTGGTTGGTCTCCATCCTGCGCCTCTTGGCGTCGCCCTGTGCAGTGGCGAGTTGCCCTATGCAGTGGCGAGTTGCCCTATGCAGTGGCGAGTTGCCCTGTGCAGTGGCGAGTTGCCCTATGCAGTGGCGAGTTGCCCTGTGCAGTGGCGAGTTGCCCTGTGCAGTGTCCCTTCCCCTTCTTCTGTTCTGCAGGCTTTTCGCGTATCTGCTGCCTGAGCTTCAGGAGGCACACACTTCATTTTCGTAATTTTTTCGCAGTCGGTTTCTTGTTCCGGAAGGCTTGTTAACGACTCAGTCAGCCTGGAGTGAAACTCGCGTTCTGCCAGGTTCTGAATTTCCTATAAGACCGAGTGTGTGTGAGGAACCCGCTTCATGAATGACTCGGATGAAGTCGAGGCGAATCCAGGAAGCGGGGCGGCAGTGGTGCTGGAGTGCTGAGGACTCATTCTGCCTTACGGCTGAAACCTTTAATAATTTGCGGTGCCGCCCTGCTGTCAGAAGCATTGCTCTTCAGCGACCCACTCTGGGGGCCCCCGTCTGTCTCAGCGCGGCTTTCATCTGTGGGCAGAGCCGCCATCTTGGTGAACGGGAGCGTGCGTGCGCTGTGTCCCCTCTCACTTTTCTCGTCTGTCTGTTTTCCCCAGTGTTGTCCAGCTTGCACACTGGTGTCCATCTCGGTGCGGAGGTGGCCGTCTCGATGGTGGGGGGGGGGGGGGGGTTGCTGCGGTTTTGGCCCCCGATGCTGTAGAGTCTCTCTGTGAATCCCGGTGCTGCGTCAGTGTGGGGGAGCTTGTTTTTCAGGGATGCCTGACTCAGAAACCCCGGTGACGTGGCTTCGGGGGTGTTGTGAAGTTCCAGACCGACAGCAGGTTTTATTCCCCCCCCCACGTTCCGGACCTTAGTGCTTTCTGGATGTGCTGCAGCTCTATTTCTGAAGCGTGTGCATTTCTTATCCCCACAAAGTTGTGGGTTGAGTTCTGTGCCTGTTATAAAATCTGCCCCCTCATCTCGGTATGTGTTGCACCTCACTGACCCCTTCCAGCAGCTAGTTTTCTGGCCAGTCTGGCCCCCCACCGCCCTCTCTCGGGCCTGTTATAAGCCCCCGGTTTCCGCCCAGTGTGGTGATGTGTCACGCAGCTGGTGGCTGGTCACGTCTGTTTCAGTCTCAACCCCACAGCCTCTAGCTTTGCCATAATAGACTTGTTCCCATTTACTTTGTTCTTTCAGAAAGAAATTAATAACTGTAGGTAGCTCAGTGCTAAATACATATTTTATAAAGTAATCTGGCTAGTTGAAGGCCTTGTGGCACCACCTTGTTTTCCCCTGCGGGGGCAGCGGTGTGTAACTCGCCACGTTAGACCTGTATCATGCTTTTCAAACGGTGTTATGTCTGGGGGCTGTTATTTTTTTAAATTTTAATCTGCTAAAATTAATTCTTTTTGCAGAGTGTACTTTTGTTCTTTACCGGGAACACTGTGGTGTATCTGGGACACATTTTTTTTTTTTTTTGCAATTCCTGAAATGGTTTTTATGATTTTTTTTAAACTGGTGGAGTTTGTTTGTCAGTCACACTTTAAAAAAGATGTTTGCGCCAATTGAAATTTGACATGCCCATTAAATTATATTTTTCAGCTCGGCTAGATTGTCTGCATTATTAAGTCTGAGTGCTCCTGCGATGCACATTTAAGGTAATGGCTTTCAGTTTAAATGGAACTGAATTCTAACATCAATTCATTGCCCCCCCCCAACCCCCACCCCATCTGTAATTTGATTTGAGGTGACATTGCCCACTGTTACACCACTACAACAGAGGTGGAAAGTTCAGATCCAGGAAGTACAAATCCAGACCAAGGTTTTGTGTCGACCAACCAGTTGAGTACTCTCTGAATGCAACTCTTTATACTCAACTGGTTGGTTGAAACAAAGTCTTGGTTTGGATTTGTACTTTCTGGATCTGATCTGACCGCTGCTGCCTGCTATCCTGTCACCCTTGTGATGAAAGGTGGTGCTCATACTGGGAGACACAGGGTATCTACTTTTTTGCTGAAGGTGCTCATTAATCTCCTGAGGTTCCATTCTCCTTCTGTGGAATCTCACCGGGTCTGTCCTCCCGCCCCCCCCCCAAAGCTTTTATATCCCAATGTCTCTGTTTCTACAGGAAATAGTACAGCCTACCGTTCAAGGTAGTATTGGGGAACAAGCAAAATGCTATTGACTCCAATAATAAACCAACTGATATTCCTGCCAGTTGACACCTGTAGTCATCGTCTGTGCCAAGGTTCCACCATTTAGCATCAGCAGCCAGTGCCAAGCAGTGGGTTTGAAGTGCAGTGCGCGTAGTGCTTTGAGACGCGGCATGTGGATAAATCACAGGGGTGGATTGCTGTTCAGTGTGCCCTCAAAACAACAGGACTGTTTTGTTCTCCAGGTGTCACAAGTCATTGTGGGGTATTTTTTTTTCTGGGGGGCTGTTTTATGTGTCAGTGAGTCATCCTCTGTAGAAAATACCCCGTGAATAACATCAGCATCCTACAGCCATATTAACTGGCTCGCAAGAGCAGTGCTGGTCCAACTATCTTTGACAACACGGGGGACAACATGCCGTATTCTTTATTTTTCTATTTGATCCCGTCGGCATGAGTCTTTAAGCCTATGGGAGTTCTTGAAGATGGCGGGAGGAGCCATAAATTTGGCAGGAATGGAGGCGGCAAACTTTCGTTGATCAAGCGAGGGGAACAGTCAGAGTGGCACATTCTGGATTTCACATGTTTTTCTCACGCCCCTGGTGAGAGGGCAAGCTCTGCTCGCAGCCTCGGGCGTGACCCAGTGCCCAGGCCGCCTAGCGGAAGGTGACACGGCCGTCAGTTGGGGCTCTTTCTTTCTGGGAGCCAATGACTCGCTCGCATCTTATATCCGCCATGTGTTCTTCCGCAATTGGGCTCTGCCCCTCTCTTTAGGCCCAATTTGGCAACCTTGCCGCTGTCAAGGCTTGAGGACTTTGCTATCTCTGGTTTCAGTTCCATTCGTCCTGCATATGGAGGAAATTAACAGAACGATCCTGAGTTACACTAGTGCTGTGTAATAGAGAGCCTTAATCAGGGAAGAAGCTCTCCTGATGCAGAACACGTTTATTTGATGGGTGAGCTTAGAGATTGGCAGCCATTTTGGTAGACTGCTGGTCAACCTGAAGATCAGGAAAAAAGCAGGTTACCGGCCTTGATTTGTATAGTTTTCCTGGGTTTGTACCCCCGACTTTATCCCGCTGGAGTGTCTTCAGTTTTTTGGGCACCCGGTGGCAATACAGGCTGTGAAGATCAAAATAATACAACAGTCTCACTAGGTTTGGTTTTAATTAGAATAATTGTTTTGGAGATTTCCTTGAGAATTTTGTTGCCATGTGACGTATTGTCATGTAAGCTTTGTGGAGTCCGAGCCAGCTTCTTCAGACCATCAAACATCTGCTTATGTGAATGCCCCGTGGAATTGCCATTCTGTCACTGCACACGCAAAACGCTTATCTCCTTCTGTCTGACAAAGATTCATTGGATCTGTATCTCCAGTCAGAAGCCTGTGGTAGCCAAGCATTTTCTGTTTTTCTTAGGGCCTTATCAGGGCCTGTATGCAATTCAAGTGTCTCCTCCTCGCATGTGGGCCAATCAGAGCCCCTGACCATCTTGGGCCACACAGGTTGTTAGACTGCCTGCATGTGGCTTGCAAAAGCTATAATAATTTTTTCAGCAATAAATAGACTTTCCAAATCTTTATGAAATATCTGAGTGCGTGATTTGAATACCAATAAATGTACTATGTACACTAAGTAAATTCTGATACTAACCATTGCATTTTTATGTCCAAAAATCCCTAAATGCATGTGTCTATGGTGCTAAATAAGTATATATCCACCTGTACAAAGTCTTATGGAGGGCACTCTAAGGTCATAATTATTAGCCCCCTATGAGAAATGGGACGTTCATGTTCTGTTTTAAAATCATTTTGCAAACTTTACAAAGCAAAACATTCATCAATGTAATAACCTCCAATTGGTATGTTTTTAATTTAACAAACAGCTTCCATATTTCTGTATAACAACTTTATTGAAAATTGGGGTGGCCAAAATGATTAGCCCAATGTGAACTGGTCTCTAAGCATAGTAGTAAAGTTAAATGTTCTGGTGACGAACCACACCTGAAGCCCATATGACGTGATTGGCTTGATCAGTTAGCACTACACTCTAACAAATGGACTGAAATAAGCAAGCCAGTGGCACTTAAGGGCAAGATCGAGAGGAATTGTGCTTACATTCTTTGTAATTTCATCATGCCAAAAACCAAAGAAATAAGTACAGACTTCAGAGAAAAGATAGTGGATGCTCATCCTAAGGGGAACGGCTATACGGCCAATTGCAAGCCTTTCACTGTGTCCAGAACAGCTGTACGTTGCATCATTGCAAAATACAAAGTGACCCATTCTGTCAGGCGTGGTTGCAAGCGCAATATTTCAAAGACTTTGGAGAGGAAAATAATCAGAGATGCCAACAAGAATGCAAGAATCAATGCAAAGGCCATTGTCAACGAACTGGCCTCTTCTGGACTTAAAAACAACTGTTGAGCGCTCTTCATCATGGGAAGCTTCAAGGTCATCAGCCAAGGAAAACTCTGCTCATTGCTCATTGCTCACACGCGGCATATCAAAGCTAGAATAAAGTTTGCCCAGGACCATGTGAAACATGGGGATGAACTGTGGAAGTCTCTCCTTTTGGTCTGGTGAGACAAAGCTTGGGCAGGTGGACGTTTTTGGCATTGGAAGAGAGAGGCCTTCAACCCTAAAAACAAAGTTCCCAAGGTTAACCACGGTGGTGCGAGCATCATACTGGGTTTTGCTGCTTCCTGAACAAAGTCTCCTGTCCTTGTATGTGGCATAATGAAAAAAGATGATCATGTCGACAATTTGAAGAAACAATTTGAAGAAATCTGCTACTACTCTGGCTGTGGGTTGTCGCTGGGTCTTTCAGCAAGATAATGACCCAGAATACACATCACGGGTAGCCCAGTATCTTTTAGGGAACACCGCAATCAAGGTCCTGGAGTGGCTGTGTCAAAGCCCAGGTCGCAGTCGTATTGGGAATCTTTGGTGAAAGCTCAAAGTTAAGGTCCACTCTCAAAAACCGTCTAGTTTTGCATGACCTTGAGCAGTTTAGCATGGAGAAATGGATCTGTGCAAACCTTGTGAGAAACTACAGTAGGAACTTGCTATCAGTTTTGAGTCAGAAGGGTTACCCTATTGGATATTAAATGTCAGAGGGCCAATTTTGGGCATACTTTTTTGTGTTTTCCTTGTTTCGATTAAGTACACCAATAAAATATTTCCGTCAAACTTCTTGGAAATTGTCTTTGTCCTTTTGGAAGTAATTCTCATAAGCACTTTAAATACTAATCATTTTTCTTATAAAATATGTTTTGTTCAGTTTTGGATGGGGGTTAATGATTATGACCTTAACGGCAAGGATAAGGCAGACTTCAGCTGCAGGAGGTTTTTGGATGATCTGGCTGTGAAGAAATTCACCCTGGAATGTGTGCTGTTCCTTATCAGCGGAGAGGAGGCGGTGACATCAGCGCTGGGTGGAGGGGAGCGCCGTTTGCGCTGGGAGGCAGCAGCTAGAGGAGAGGAAGGCGTCTGCGCCGCGCCCTCTGAGGCTCTGCGGGGGCTTTCTGATGTTTTGGAGAAACTGTGAAAGGGTGAAATGGGCTGGTGTCAGAGGTTTATCCTAATTTTAGTCCCCAAACATTTTGCAATAGAAGGTGGACAATATGTTGTTTGTGTGTGTGTGTGTGTGTGTGTGTGCATATGTCCTTTTGTATGGAAGGCACAAAGTGTAGACTGGGAAGAGGTTTCTTCTGTCCCTCAGAAGCACGGTCTGGCAGAGGATTCCACAGTCCATCCATGCAAACCCAACAGAACATTTCGCTTGTACCCTAAGGTTGTTGGTCAGTTTGGTAACAAACTGGTACCATAATGTTAACTTTTGTGGACCCCAATAAATGTAACTTTCTCCTGAAATCACAAGAGTGATGGAAAAATGAGTGATGGAAAAACAGAGTGACCTACTCAGACCTCTAGGTGTGAAAATACAGGGAGAGAGGGAGGTCTGTTGTGCTGGGGATGACTCAGTACAGATGGCAGGGTGGGGAAGTAGAGGTTTGGCTTGGGGGGGGGGCAGCAAAATGATGGAAGTAGCCGCACTCCATGCGTATTCCCAGGCTGAATGCTCAGTAGCCGCACTGCATGCGTATTCCCGGGCTGCATGCTCAGTAGCCGCACTGCATGCGTATTCCCGGGCTGAATGCTCAGTAGCCGCACTGCATGCGTATTCCCGGGCTGAATGCTTGGGTGATTATTGGTGACACCTGCTGATGATGTCCAGAGCAGCAGATATCAAAGCCGCCCTCCTTTTACGGCATTTGGAGTAGATTCCTCCTACAGTTCAGACTTCTGGTCTAGTAACACAAAGGATTCATGGGAAATAGTGGATGAGAAGCAGGAGCAGAGATGGGGAGACCCTTTCTAAATGGAAATAAGATTCCGGAAAAACAACTTGCATCGATCATTAACTAATCTGAAGGTGTATTTCCTGGTTCACTTTACACCTTAAGGTTAGAAAAACAGCGGCGGTGTACAGTGCATTAATCTTTACAAGTGGTTGAGGTGGATACTGTGATGAGTCCAAGGTTGCACCAGGTTCTCAACTGCAGAATTGGTGGTTAATGTTTAGCATTAACCCCTGAAGCAGTTGTGTGCTAAAGTGGGTCTGTAAGCCTTGTGTGTAGCAGCCCCAGGCTCTTAAACCACAGATACATTACTCAAGTCAAACGGTGCAGGTCCTGTCAGCTCTGAAGTATGTAAATGTGTGTTAAAGCGTGACCTTCCAGAAGATGGTAGAAATCAATACCTTGGAGATGCTAAATTATAGCACACAGGCTAAAATTAATCTGATTAATTACATGGGCTTGGATGATTTTCCAAGCGTTAATATGCTCTGTAGGAATCCCTTTGTGCTGCCAGGCCCAGTTCAGTGTTATTTTTACTTTTTTGAATGAGTAGAATAGGCGATCTCCAGTGTTCCGGCTGAATCTTGCCCCCAGGGAGATCATGAGTTACTGTTGCCAAGGGTGAAGTCATCTGTTGTCGAACCTCCTGTTTCCTGATGCGTCTGTGAGAGTGGAGGAAGCTGACTTTTCCTGTAAATTCTCATTTTTACCTTCAAGTGTGTGCTCTCAAAAATGTTACAGGATCAGAGTATGCCTCTCCCAGACAAGCCCTTATCCATTTCCACGCTCGCACAGGTCCTGTATTTGATCTCATTTGAATTACCGCCCGAAATGTCAACTTTCAGCCTGGTACTGAGGAATGTGATATATTGTCATAGTAAAAAAATAATAATCTTCTGCTGCTTGCAGCTCTTATCCAAGTGGCGTACTGATGTAACGCGTCTCTCTGGCTGTGATTGGCTGTCTGACATATGCCAGCCTTTTTTGATTCGTAGAAAATCACGACTTCCTGCAATGTTACTTTTTACCTTGACCCCCCCCC
>JABFEB020000039.1:11302782-11317071 GCA_019775895.2 Stomatorhinus ivindoensis
TGGAGCAAGAACTTGGGCTGTCTGAGGGCCCCCAAGGATTGGGTTGAGAACCATTGGTTTAATGCCTTAATATCTTCTGTAAAAGTAATAGCTTGTCTGTAATGAAGCTTCCAGTGGCACTGCAGGTAGGTCTGTTATGAGGAAGTAGCACAGCAAGGTCAGGGTTCCGGTTCCGGTTAATGACCTCGGGTTCAGCTTCTACTGTGGGTCAGTTAAAGCGAGTGTCTCAATCTGCCATTTAAGGACTCTGTTCAACAAAACAAAGCCTGTTCAGTTGAAGGGTGGTCGACAAAGGGCACTATTTGCGCATCACTCTATGATGCTTATAGCCCATAAAAGAACAGAGGTTCTGCTACGTCTGACAGAAAAGCTTGTGAGTGATGCTGCAGGAAATGTAGACATTAAAGTCGACTGTAAGTTAGAGCCACGACTGCCGCTAAGCCAAATTATTTTTTTAAATTTTAAAATGTTCCGTGTTACTCAGTGTAAAAGTCCTGCGACTTATGAATGCTCAGGCACACCAGGTTTGGGGTCAAGTGGGAAGGGGGAAGTGATTTGGTGGTTAAATGTCATTATCACCCTTAAGATTAGTCAATTTCCAATGAAGAATACAGAACTGGCCAAACGAGGAGTCCATGCAGGCCCACGAAATGCCATACAGACAGGAGGACAAAGGTCTTTTTTGGACAGACGTGAATGCCTACATTTGCATGAGAAATGGAGCGCCGGTCTCAGACGATGTCCAGGCCTTGATCAGAATGCCGGTTCCTGTGTCCGGCTTGGAAAATGAAGCATTGTTCTGTAGGAAAGGTCACGATTCCTTAGGACGCTTCTCGGCCGCATCTTGTCGGGCGGCGTGACATTTGCGCTGCTCTCTCAGCGTCCCACTGCTCTCCCGGATCCCCAGGCGCCACAAGGATCCTCGCCGCGCTGTCGGCCCACCTGCCGCACGTCTGCCCAACCCCCGTCCCATCGGCCGTCTGGGCGCCGCCGCCCGCTGGAGACTCTGTCTGAATGGGGCGCCGTGTTCAGCACAGCCACAGCGATGATGCGAAACTTAATGTCGGTTTTCCGGATGAGAGAGAACAAAATGGCTAATTGGAGGGGTAACAAAAGCATCGGCTTATATCCTTCGGAGGGCATTAACATTCTAGGACGCTCCTTCAGAGTGTTAAGCATGAAGTTCCTTGTTGTCAGCCAGCCTTCTGAGGGTATTATTAAGCCACTCTAAAAGGCTGGCAGAGGCCTAATGGCCTGTCCCCTTTCTCTTTGTTCCATTCCTGTACTTTAACACCTTTACAAAAGGGCTTCACGTTTATCTGAATGCCTGATTATTATGGTAATTGCTCACGCGTGGCCCCAGTGTGCCTCTTGGGGCTCGGTGTCGCTTCAGGCCGGCCGTCACTCCGGGGCCCTGCTCCGCCCCCCCCCCACGCTTCCTTCTGCAGCCGGCCAATCGGAGCAGCTCTGCCGGAGCTTAATCTGGTCGGCTGGCTGGTGCATGTAGGGCCAGACCGTGACCCGGCGGCCTTGGTGTGCATGTCCCTCTGTATGACTCTACTTAACGTGAACTTTCTGACCTACTGCCATTGAATCACACGTACTTTCTCACTGAAAAGACCCCGACATCCCGGGCCAGTCGCCACTGTGACGCTTGATGGTTTCTAACACAGGAAGTAATCAGTGCTGGAAAACCAGGTCAAGATGCATTTTTGGAAATGTCACCGTATACATGCTGTCTTCTGGTTGGAATATTTGGGAATCCTTAGACAGGCCGGAGCCCACGTCGGTGTCCCTGCCAGCCCCCCNNNCCCTGTGGGTGGCCCCCTGCCCCAGCTCTAGCCTTCTGTGTGTTGTTTCGTCATTGATCAGATGCCCCCCTCCAGTGAACAGCTGGGTCCCGTCCCCGCTGCCCACAACCGGAATGGCGCTATTGTCCCCGGTGACACAAAGTGGACAGCGGGGTGTGACTGGCTGGCAGTAGGACAGGGTGGGGCTGTGGGGATGGATCGCCATACTTTGCCCGGATGATGTACCCGTCGTCGGTGTATCTGTATATCTGAGTACTTATCGACATGTGCATGCATGTGTGCAAATACGGCTGGGATGCGCTCTGACGGAGCAACCCAGGTGTGTGTGTGGTGAGTCTGATACTCCTCTCCACTGTGCGTTTATGCCAGAGGTCTATCTGCCTCTTAAGGGCGTCCTGCCGCATTTATCTAGGTGACAGTGAGGCTCCTCTGCATTCATTCTGTCTGAGAAACCCGGCGCTCTGCTGAATTGTTTGGCCCTGGTGGAGGAGAGCACAGTATTGAGGGACGGCTACGCACGTGGCATGATCGCACATCGGGGGTCCTGAACGCCCAGCCTCTTGATTGGAGGGTCTTGCTTCAATCAGCAATCTTGTTTTGAAAAGGTTGTTTTGCTTGCCTCTGCTCTCCATGTTTTTTTTAAAATTTGATCATATTATACAAGCCCCTCTGTTGTCGTCATGGTGAGTTTTGTCTTTCGGTTTGTTTTATTATCCATTTTTGTTTATTTCTCTATATTCAGTGCTAGTGTAAAGCATTCAAAGCATGTGATTTCAGCATTTTCAAGTGCAAAATTATTATAATGCATAAATCATGATTTCCTCTTCGGAAACCCTCAATACTAGAGTCACTCAGTTTGAAATGCCACCCCTAACATCCGCAGCCGCTCACCGCCGCCGCCCTTGTGTCATCCCCAGGTAACAGCATCCTGCACTCGGCCGCCGACAGCGTGACCAGTGCGGTACAGAAGGCCAGCCAGGCCCTGAATGAGCGCAGCGATCGGCTGAGCCGGGCTGAGGAGAAAACCGGCGAGCTCATGAACAGCGCGCAGCAATTTGCAGACACGGCGCACAAGGTGGGGTTGGAGTGGGAGGCATGATGGGTAATTACGGGTTTAGGTGTGATGAGGATGCTGCCTTTTCAACCCGCGACGTGTGGGAGGAAGGCAGAGGTGTAACTGCTAGAGCAGATGTGCTCTGACCCACTGTGTAGCTGTGGTCCTGCATCCCCTGTCACTCATCCCTTCGTGCACCAATCGAGTGCGTGCAGAAGTAACCACTTCAGTTTGCCCTGCGGGGTTCAGCCCTGCAGGCGCAGCCTGGGTAGGATCTGCATTATTGATTTGGCTGGTGCTGCATCTGGTGTGTTTAGGGGGTTTGCAGGGAGATGGCAGGGGGCTATTGACTTTTCAGCCTCTAGGGGGCGCCAGTCAGCATCCTGTGAGTTTATCTGGCAAACCTGAGGCATGTTTCTCTCATTCCAACCTGCTTCTTTGAGTGCACTCTGGCAACACTAAATGCTTGATGACGTCTGCATAATTTAAAAAAATCATTTTTCCTGTAAAAAAGGTAGCTGCTTAACCCTGCGTAAGGGGGCATGTGTACAGGGTTCTCTTCTTTCTGCAGAGCTCAGTGTCGCGTGCAGCTCTGAGGTCCTGCTGTCCGAAGCTTCTCGTGTCGGGCCTTGTCTGATAAACACATGACTGAATGAATAATGAATCACGGTGTTTGTGCTTTGATTAAGTCTCCTGCATATATGCTGGCCTCTTGTCAGCCACAAATGAATTCTCCAGAAGGTGAAAATGAGGGATATCTTTCCAGGGCGCTGGGATGTTCACCTTCCGACAGCTCATTACTCTGCCATCTTATACAAGCTATTGAACTGCTAATTCAACTACATGCTTAATTACTGTAATTTCTGGTAGTAATTTTAAACACCTTAGTGAAAGCTACTTTTTGTAAAAGTCGGCCTTACTCTGTTTATAAATAGCACAATTACTGCACACTTAAGCTTTTGTCGTCTAAGAGCCACCTAAGGTTTGACATCCTTGTTTTAATAACTTCATGCTGATGACGCCATGTGAATTTTTAATTTTTGCTGGATAAATGTATCACGTTTGTGAGAATTTGATGTATAGCTTCCTTCTCGCGCAATGTTCTTGCACTTAATTACAAGGTTTATACAGATGAAATAAAATAAGTACAGAAAGTGTTTTTCCGAAATGTAACGTGAATTATTTAAGCAGTTGTTAAAACCTGTAGGTTTGAAGTGAGTACTTTAATCACTGTTTGCAGTAGATTTACTGTGTAAAAACCTCATCAGCCATTCAGAGTGGGAGTGGATCAATGTACAGTTCCTGATGTACTCCTGATGCCTGATCCTCATTTATAGCTTGTGTCAGTAAATCCACAATCATAGGCTTGCCTTGTGCAGGATTTTTGTGTTTTGCTGCCCCCTGGTGTTGCAGAATAGTAGTGTAGAAGGCTTGGGGTTTTCAGACTAATTTTCTAGGATTGTTTGGCACCATTTACCCCCTGAACAGAGTTACTGGTTGATAGTGGGCATTGTGGTGAGGGCTTGAGTCCAGTTCTGTGTTAGGCGGATTTACACCCCCTATGTGTGTGTGTTCTCACACAGTCAAAACACATTTTTGGTGAATCATGGATTTGTTTATTTTGGTGTCTGATTGAATGTTGTAGTACTACTTTAATTAATGTTGGTAAAAATGAATTTGCAATGTCAAATAGTGTGTTAGTTGAAATGCTTTTTTCCCACCTTAAATTCCACCATAAATGTGCCTGCGTTGACTTTCGTAATATTTTGGCACCTTGCTTAAATGAGGTAAAGATCTGTGAATGACCTACTAACCTGTGAATGACATGTACATCCTCTAAATAACTTCCTGGTGTTATGAATGACACATGCAATGTCCCATGAGTGACCTGTGAATGACACATGTAATGTCCCATGAGTGACCTGTGAATGACACATGCAATGTCCCATGAGTGACCTGTTGTCTTTTCTCCTACAGCTTGCCATGAAGCACAAGAATTAAATAGCCAAACCCCCAAGAGATCTGCCTGGATGCGAGAAGTGCTGATCCTCTGGGACACCTTTCTAACTGTATTAATATTTTTAACACCTTATTTCTTGTATGCCATTTTCACTAAAGAGTTTTACCTGCACATCTTGACATTGAGTGAACATCTGATCTGTCCATGGACCATTTAGCATACAGTTTGTACTGCATACTTCCCTATCACCTGCCGCCCACTCGATAGGCTACGCAAAATCCTTTTACCCACCAGCCCCTATTTTCAGTTTCGACAGCACCCCCTGAAGGCCGACATTGTTATGACACAGTAGTATATTTCATTATGCCCAGAAGCACTGCGAGTTGCTTGGAAAATTGTAACAGATTGTAGGCAGCCTCTGTCCTCTAAGACTTCAGAATGTGAAATCAGACTTTCAGACATTCCATTTTCCCACGGTATATAAAATACCCCCAGTACTACCTTCTAAAGCTGCTGCAATAGTTTAAAAGCTAAACTGAATTTTGCTCTATGAAGAATGATACGTGTTCATATAATAGTGTTTACAAATTGTAAGAACCCCCCCCGCTATATTCCCTTCATTCCCCACGTCCTCTTGCACTATATTATGGTTTAGTGTACAGGATTTGTTTAATCTTCACATTATTGATTTAAATGATAACATGAGTACAGATAGTAATGATCCAATGTACAGTATCTATCACTGCAAATTACTAAAGTTTGTATAAACATTCCAGAACGTAAAACAGATAATGAAGGAACCCTCCCCCCCCAGCCCCCTGTGTTTAAAGTAAACTAATGTGGATATTCTATGGGGTCTTATACAGTACCAATAATTATATTTCATTTAGAAGTCTAATTTTCTTCCCTCCCCCAAGTGATCAAGTATGAAATAACCTCATTACTCTTTATGAAGATTTCTTGTATAATTAATCTTTCCATCACCATGTTTTAATCACTGGAATTTTATGTCCAATTAAATTTAGCATCAGAGTCCATTGTACTTTTTATGTAAATCCATGTTTGAAAGATGAGTTGAAGGCACCTTTAATATTACAATAGCAGCCGTATCATGTTTGTCTGCTTTGTGTATATAATGTTTATTTTCCTACAGATTTCTGCTAATTCCCTAAGTAACCTGGTTGTTGCCATAATGAGGTGGTTGGGGTGGAGCTTAGCTGCGGGGTCAGAGTTATGCTGTAGTGACACTGATACGGAATGTCAGGTTACCCAGGAGGACAGATGGGGAGGCCTGTCTCAGTTTATGTGAGTAGATATGTGGACATTTGGAGGCTCCTTACATCCTGTATGGTCTCCATAGCGATTATTAGCTCTAAGACCAAAAGAAGGTGATGTGGCTGACAATGACCTGGTGGTTACCTTGGCAAGGTCTTGGTCCTCACTGTGGTGGTACAAGCTTATTCTATGTCCAAATATGCGCATACAACTCGGTTCAGTGCTTTAAGGTGATTAAAGAGGCAGTATGGATTCCTGAATTATGAATATGTTGAATTAAGGAGAAGAGGATGTTGTTTACTGGATGGCATGTTTAAGAAGCCAAAAAAGATCTCATTTTATTTCCTACCTTGCTAGTAACTTCTTCTCACTGAGCACACGCGGTGTTCTCTGCTTCACAGCGTTTGGCCTGGCTTCTCTGACCACTGCGACCATGCACTGGGCTATGGGTTTAAAGTGTCCATTCGTAAACAATAGGCATTTCCTCAGGACCACCTGCAGTACCAGAGCTGAGCTGCAGGAGGCGGAATTGAGAGAGACGCTGTTAAACATCAGGGCATCCTCAGCGTGGTACGTGTTATATGCTGATTTTAATATTTTTGTTCGTTGAAAAGACACCAAAGGATTTAGTAGTTCAGCATTTATTTGTGGTCAAAATTGCCTTGTTGACTGTAAGCTTTCTGTTTTTTTGTTAAAGTGTGTAAATGTGGTATAGGAGCTGTTCTAGAGTTGTGTGTACAATATTCAGCCAATGCATTAAACCATTTTGTCGAATATGCTTATTCTTTTTTCCACGTTTTTATAACCTCTGATGTGTGGATAGACAAACATTTAAAGTGCAATGATTCTTTATCTGTGCCTTTTTCCTGAAATCCTGAACCAAGAACCTGCTGTATGTCGACACGCCGCTTATGTAATGTAAACTGTATTCCACGTTTGGATTATCCAGGGTAACGCTGTCTTTAGAGCGGTGAATTGTGTATTTTTAGAAAGTTTGATGTATCGTCTCTGCTATTTGTACAATAATATCAGTTTAGGCAGTGTAGTCATGTTGGAAAAGCTTTGAATTGCTAAGACAACAAAACAAATACAAATTACAGCCTTTTTAGAAATGAAAACCAAACACACCTTACTGGACATAACTCCCGTTCATCGTTATTTTTAAATAGTAATAATAGTACTGATGTTCTGTAGTCCTATGGTATAATGTTTGGATCCATAAACATCCACGTGGCAGTGGGGGGATTAAAGCTTTGCTCAAGTAATTAAATTAAATTAATTTAAGTAATATAATTTTAACCGTGTGTAAGCCAGAAAACGTGTTTTGTGCGCTCCTCCAAATAACGCCGTCTTTTTATTATTATTATTAAATAGCTACCAGTTATTACAACACTGAACAACGCATCGGACAAAATGAAAAGACGTGGGTCTTGTAGTTCGAGCTTTCAGCACCTAAAGCTTGTTTGCGTTCCCCGTGGGAGTTATATATAGTCTTATATTGCAGCGGAAGGTACTCTGTATTGTAACACTGTGGGGATAAATACTGATGAAGGGCACCGCTAGATGGCGCCCAGACACAGCTTGCCAGTCCCATTCGCAATCAGACAAGTAGTATTCAATCCAGTGTTATGTTATCGCAGTTTTTTTGTTTTGGGGATTTTTAAAATTATTAATAATACTTTTAAAAGCACTAACGGGTTTAATCAATGAACTCTGTAATATATGTGTTCCATTAAATCATCCTTATTACACGTACTGATTCAATGCCAGACCAACCTGGCCCTGTGTTACTGTCCCAATGCTGATTTCAGTTCAGTCTGTCTGGCATCTAAATTTTAAGCTTCATCATTATAACAATGCAGGAGTGATTTAATGTCCCTTCATGGAAAAATCATAATGTCATCAAAGAATCATGATGAGATTAAGATTTGCATGTCAGTTCGGTTGAAGTCTAAAATCTGTAACTAAAAAGGATGGGATTATGTGAGAGAATGTCCCTATAAAGATATTACGTTCAGCTTTTGATTCTTATATTGTTTGTGTGACTAATAAAATGTTGGACTTGAATGACTGTGATTATGTCTCGTTTGTGGTCCAGGCGGTTTCCTGAATTGTTGATTTTACTCATATTCCTGTTCCTTGCTATAACACACACGTTGGGTCTGTGGGATTTCCCATGCTCCATAGAGGCTGCCCCCCCAAAGACCCCTTGCCTGGCTCGCTGCCCACCACCCAGCACCACATTGGCAGCCTTACTTGTGCTGTCTCTCAGCTTAGGGTCTGTGGGGAACGTCGCCCTTCCTTGACCTCTGCTCATATCTCATGACCCGGAAGGAATCAAGCTGGGTGTTCCTGACCTTATTACCCGTCTTAGTTTTGGATTTAAATTAACCACGGTATGGATTCCTTAGCAGTGTAAGGTTCCTGGTTTTCATTTTAGCCTTTCGAGCCACTGCTCCAGATCTGCTTTTCCTAAATGTTCATAATCCACAGACATAAAGTCTAATTAGGGGAGTCCGTAACTTATTTATCGCTTAATTATTGAGTTTATTTTAGTGGCACAGTTTCATATGTAGGTTAATGTTCTACTTGGCAACCTTAAAGCTTGGCATATATGTTAATTTTAACATCTATTTATTAAGGCAAATTGTATTCGGGGAGGTTTTGGGAATTTGTAGTGTCGATGAAATGGGGGCATTTGTCGCTGTGCCTGGGCTCTGTGCATGCCTTCATGTAAGGTAACTGGCTTGGAATTATTCTTAACACTGCAGTCAATCAGCGTTAGTAAATGCAATCAAGGTTTGCAGAAATGCATTAGATTAACAGTGATTTATTGGTATGTACTGTATCAACTGAATCTAAGTCTTTTCTTGAGAGAGGAAGTACACTCTGACAAATGAATTTTTGGGTAATGGTTTATATATACGAATTGTGTAACTAAATGCATTTTAAAAGGGTGCGAAATAATTTTGGATATGCCTGAAAAATACACGCTCACGTGAGTGTGTTTGACCGCTAGAGGGAGCCAGACTTCATGGGCAATATTCTGTCATAGCGCAGTTTTGTCTTACAAACGAACTTACAAACTAACGCCTGTTTGGCTAGTGCAATATTTCAATTGTATCAAATAATATTTAATGAAGCAATTTGTGAAAATCTTTTAATGATTTATAAAACCAGCACTTCAGACAGTATATTAAAATATATTAACAATGGCTTTCATCTCTGTTTCCTTATCTGAAAGTGGCTTTATTTTATTTGTGTACGGTGTGAGAGTAGTTTCTCATAGACTGCTTAATGCATGTGGACTGTATCCTAAGCTATGAGCAACTGTGGTTTGAACTAAATTAAACCTTTGAGTTGTTAATTGACCAAAACTATTTATATCTAATAAGGATTGATCAACGAATTGTGGTACTGTGGTTCCATCATTAGATTCTCTACAGTCTGTCTTGCGTCATTTCACTCTCTCTCTCAAACACCGGCAAGGCAGTAACCGGGACAAT
This sequence comes from Stomatorhinus ivindoensis, assembly GCA_019775895.2. Taxonomy (NCBI): domain Eukaryota; kingdom Metazoa; phylum Chordata; class Actinopteri; order Osteoglossiformes; family Mormyridae; genus Stomatorhinus; species Stomatorhinus ivindoensis. The sequence continues at coordinate 11,312,389 of JABFEB020000039.1, forward strand.
CGAGCAAAAGACTAATTAGGTTACTTCAGGGTTCTCTACGTGAACACACCCTTGTAATAAAACTCAATTGACCAGAATCCGTTTATGGCTGTAATAGATGCATAATAGCCGCAGCAGTATCTCGGTCCGTTAAGCAGAGCTTTAAGGACCAGTCACAGGAAGGAGAATGTATTCTGGGCAGAACCAATTTTTTTCCAGCTGAAATTTTGATTAAGGAAAATTGATAGGCGTGTTCTTCCTCGGTGTGACCGTCAGATTCCATGCAAACTGAGCGATGTATGGAACGCTGTACTTTATCATCCAGCAAACACCCACCCCCCTTTCACCAAAGAGAAACAACTGCAAGAGCAGCACTTACAGGTGACGGGGCGAAAAGCTTATTCCTGTACGTTTCATTATTTATGCTCCGGTTCGATTTGTGTTCTGTTTGACCCGAGACGATTGAAGAAGTGTGAATGCGTTTTAGTGTTTAGTGTAGCTGATGGTGGTGTCAGAGTACACAGCTCCTGGTCCCGGGTGTACGATGACCTTGGGGGAGACAGCTTTCACCATAATGGTTTAAAGCTGTCTTTATTTCTTACATTGGTGTTAAATAGTTTATAAGTCACTAACTAGCAGTTCATTTCAAATAATCCATAGAATTTAAAGGAAGTTTGTTTCTGTGGCGTGGTATGATAAAAATGATATGATAAAATGGTGTTAATCAATGTTTTTAATCTACTCCCAAAGCCTTTCTTCCAGACCATTAATTGGTCTTTTAGAAAAATGTGTATGTACCAGACCAACATTATTTAATTGCAATTTTACCAAGAGTTTAAATCCCCACGTGAGAGATTTGTCGGCCCCCTCTAATCCAAACTACACACTCTCTTGTAATGATCATTCCTTTATGGTACCATCCTCTTCCTGAAACCTCATTCAATACAGACATTCCCTGTAACAGCACGTGAAAATGGCACCCATGGTCTTCAGTGGCAGATGAACCGTCCCTGAATTTGTACCTTTACCTTGATGGATGTGAGGGGGGAGGCTTTCTGCTGAGGTCATTTCTTCTAGGCCATGAAAGGGGTCTCTGGTTATCCGACAGCCCCCAGGGCGCCCAAGTGTGACACTGATGGTGAGCTGAAGAACACCTGCGGCGCCCAACGTGGGCACCCCACATCTGGTTTCTGGTGCTCTGTCTCTGAACACCAGGTCGCCCTGAACACCGGGTCACTGGTCTCTGATGTTCCATCTCTCCCTTAACACCAGGTCACTGGTCTCTGGTGCACTGTCTCACCCTGAACACTGGGTCGCTGGTTTCTGGTGCCCCATCTCACCCTAAACAGTGTTTCTGGTGCACTGTCTCAATCATGAAGACTGGGTCACTGGATTCTGATGCGCAGTCTCAACCATGGACACAGGGTCACTGGATTTTGATGCACTGTCTCACCCTGAACACCGCGTCACTGTTTTCTGATACACTATCTCCCATTGGATTACTGATCTGAGGTGTGTAGTTAAATACTGCTTCGTGCTCTCTGTTGTTCAACTTTTAAATGTCAGGCTATTTTCACCACCCGGCTGAGGAGGTCATGTGACATTCATTTATCAAATTCCAGTGATTCTGGTGTTACTTTTCTTGGTACTATTGATTCCTGTAGTGCTATTATTACTCAACATGATAAATTCAACAATCGGTTTGAGACAAAAAAAAAATCAGCTTATGTTCACATTCATTCCCATTACTATATAGCAATGTAAACACTACTACCACATTTTATATTGGTTACAATTCCAGCCTCTTTGACCCAAAAAGCTTTGGATGCCAGTACAGTTTACTCAGTGTGTCACTTTAATTAGGTCATCTTCTCATGGAAAATATTACTAAAATATTCATGAGAAAATAATTTGCTATGGGTGAACTGGGCTGAACTGATTGGCGGTGAGAAAAATCAGTGCTCCTCTTTCTGTCAGAAGCTGTGGGATGTGGCATGATTTTTAACGTCAATATTATGACAAACAAATTACTATCTGCTCGAAGTATATTTCATACAGTAAGTGAACTTCCCGTTTTTAATTACAATTATCTCATTAAAGTGGCACACTGACTTAATACCTCTTAAACTCCAATTAGCAAGTGGTTGGCTTTGTTGCTTTATTTAATAAGTCGCTACGGACATAAACCTTTACAAAAAGTCAGTTTTACAAATGGGGAAAATTTACGGCAAGCTCGGGGAGCCTACATTTCAATTACCCAGCAGGTCTTCGGTCAGTAATAATACATTCTCTTATAAGGTGGTACATTATCCTGAAGCTCCTGAAGGTGTCGGAAAGGAGCTGTGATTGGAGCTGCTGCTCACTTGTTTGGGTCTCACAGAACAGATGTGACAGGAGGTCCTGCATAAGGACAGAGCTCAGGCAGAGACTCTGGCAGATTATTCCTCTCTCATTTTCTACATGGATCCCCCACTGAGTCGGCCCAACAGCGCCATCGGTGGAAACCGAAATCCTGAAATTATATTCCTCAAAAGTTTTTTGAAGATCAAATTTCAAGGCCGTGGAGTGCACCGTCTTGCCACAGAAATGTAGGCTGACGGGGTGGAGGGAGGGTGGGGGAAGATTGGCTACTGCAGCAGCTCACCAGCTGTGCTCTGGGTCGGAACCCTATTGGTCTGATGTCATGAGGGGGCGGGAGTAGGCAGCACTACAGGTAGATGATAAGGATTTCAGTCTGTCATCTCTGCAGAGCAGAAGAGGTGGTGATCGGGCATCACTGCAGAGAGGAAGTGGTGTGCATTAAATCGATAATACAAGGAGGGAGGGAACTGAGACAGGTCATTATTTTAAGAAAGGAGTTGTCTGAGTTCTGTGGTTATTCCAAAGGAGGCGTGGCCTGTGTTTAATTCCAAAGAGGGCGTGGCTTCACTTGGTCATCATTGGAGACACAACCTGCCTTTGGCTGTGGCCAGGATGAGTGCCTGGAACAGTACAAAGGGAAGTGGACCCTTGGAGAGTGCAAATGAGTCAGAGGTGGTTATGTGGGGCATTGGTTGTGAATGAGATCACACCCCCGTGCCTATGGGCGGATGCCAGTGTATTCCACACCCCCAGGCACAGAAGGGCTGTCTGAATCGATGCAGAGCAGCATACTGTGACGAAAGAGGACAATTATCCTGTCGATTCAGGGAACCTCTACACCCGCTCCGTTTGCCTTAGCTCTGCCTTCGATGAAACGGCAGCGAGGTTACTGCATGCACGGGGAGTTTCTGCAGAGATCGGAAGCCCGTACCGGAGAGCTGGGTTGCGGTGTCGTCGCCGCATCAATATTGCATGACTGTGATTGATCTGCACTGTTTAGCATTCAGAGTCCAGGCTGCAGCAGCGAAATCGACGCAGGAGATTTATTTCTCGACTGCTAAACAAGGTGTTTCAGCAAGACGTGCAGGCCGTGACATTGCAGGTCTGAGGCGTCGATTAAAGTGCATCTATCACGCTGATTCCCCCCGGTTTGCCCTCGAGTTTCTGTGATGCACCAGGTGCTACGGCGCTCAGGAAATAGCTCCTCCCCTTTTATTGTATGTAAAATAGGTGGTAAATCATCTTGGATATATCCAGGTTAATTACTGGAATTTCGGGTCTGGTGTCCAACTGCGACAGCACATTTTACTCTCTACTTTCAGGCTGAGGTATGGGAGCGCAGCTGCACATTAGGCCAGCAGGGGGCGATGCGGCGCAGTCCGATGCAGGCTGTACGCTTATATCTGGCTGTACCTGAAATCAGACAGAGCAGTGATGGGCAGAAGATGTATAGCTACGGAAGGAGGTCTATAAAAAAAAAACACATGATTAATAGGAGAATAAAGAGTTGTATGTTCTGGCTGAGGGTTTCATACTGAGGTAGGGTGACTGATTAATAACACACAAACAGAAGAAGGCAGCAGTGAATGAATCCCATGCATGACACCTTCATAACACCTTCACGGTGCACAGATTCCACAGAGCCATTTTTCTGGGCTGTCGTGTAGTTCAAAACTACTCCCTCCTTTCATATTTGTTGAATATATGAACACCCCTGCCCACCCGACATTAATAAATATGTACTGTGTAATGTAGGTTTCTGAGGAAAGCCAAACCTCTCTTTCTGTCAGCGGGGACTCTGTACATCTCCGAAAATATTTCCAAAATACACTAAATTGTAATAAAAATAGAACTTAGAGGTAAAGCACCTGAATAAAGAGAGGGTTGTCTAGGAGAACAGATCACCTTGCTGAAGGTTGTGGTTTTATGCTTCAAAAAATGATTATACAAAAGGGGAGAGCTGAGAGAGCAAGATGGAGACATCGCAGGCCCCCGTAACGCAGTCTGGGACAGGATTAGGGCCAGTGGAAAAATGGGGCAGAGCCGCGTGTCGGGCAGGTACAGCATGGGCGCTCGGTGCGTGCCGCGTGTCGGGCAGGTATGGCGTGGGCGTTCGGTGCGTGCCGTGTGTCGGCCCGGTATGGCATGGGCGCTCGGTGCGTGCCGCGTGTCGGCCCGGTATGGCATGGGCGTTCGGTGCGTGCCGCGTGTCGGGCAGGTATGGCGTGGGCGTTCGGTGCGTGCCGTGTGTCGGCCCGGTATGGCGTGGGCGCTCGGTGCGTGCCGCGTGTCGGGCAGGTATGGCGTGGGCGTTCGGTGCGTGCCGTGTGTCGGCCCGGTATG
>JABFEB020000039.1:11366747-11381438 GCA_019775895.2 Stomatorhinus ivindoensis
AGAGTACTCAACTGCTTGGTAGAAACAAAATCCTGGTCTGGATTTGTAGCTTCTGGACCTGAAATGCCCAACACTGGACCTACAATACTTCCATGATCCCAGCTGGATGCTTCTAAAGTGATTTGGGTCAGGTACTTTGCTCAGGGGTACAAGGGCTTTTCTTTACAGAAGCAGAAAAATACATTTCTGTTCACAGTCTAATTCCTTAACCGTCACTCCTGTTCCCATGACAACACGAGTGGAATTTCCCATGTAGGCTGCGATGAGATGAATGTGCGACAGTCAGAGACGTCATCTCACCTGTGGTACGGCCAGATGCATAGAGGGACAGCACAGCCTGGATGGCGACATACATGGCGGGCACGTTGAAGGTCTCAAACATGATCTGGGTCATCTTCTCACGGTTGGCTTTGGGATTGAGTGGGGCCTCTGTCAAAAGGGTAGGGTGTTCCTCAGGAGCCACGCGGAGCTCGTTGTAGAAGGTGTGGTGCCAGATCTTCTCCATGTCGTCCCAGTTGGTGATGATGCCGTGCTCGATGGGGTACTTCAGCGTCAGAATACCCCTCTTGCTCTGAGCCTCATCCCCTACGTAGGAATCTTTCTGACCCATGCCGACCATGACACCCTGAGAGAGAAGAAGGGGAATCAAAAAGAATTCCATAAAGCTGATAAACTGAACTTTTGCTTGTTATAATAATGGCTAGGTAACCACACATCTGACATTTGAATCAGTTCTATGCTGAAAAGACTGTTATTTACACTGTATTTATGACACGTATTTGATGCAATCAACGTCTACGTAAAGGATGTACCACAACGCACCTGGTGACGCGGGCGACCGACGATGGATGGGAACACGGCTCTGGGCGCGTCATCTCCCGCAAAGCCGGCTTTTACCAGACCAGAGCCGTTGTCGCATACCAGAGCTGTGGTCTCCTCGTCGTCACACATGATGCCTGATGAGGACCTAGTGAAATGACCAAGCACAAGCGTAAGTCTGACAATCAGCAGATACTGCAGAAAATAAAGGAGAAGTAAAAAGAAAACAGAATTATACTGTAGCTATTCGCAAAACAATTTGTTTTTGTTAATCACGTTGTAAAGCGGCATTTCGCTAAGATAATCGTTCCGATGCCATGTAATTTCTACTCGATCGGTGTCTTGAAAAACATAAAAAACCATTACAGTTCGTCTAGAACGTTTAATACAACGCAAAACAACACTTTAAAATGAATCATTTAAATTCATTTAAAGTTCTTCGGTGGGATTATGGCAGTTATTCACGAAAGACTGATAGAAAATATCCAGTTGTGCATCTTGAAAACAATGAAAGTATGAGTGCTTCAAGAGATTAATTTTATTAAATAAAAAGTTTTCTTAGCGGTGCTTAAGCACGCTAGCTGTACTCCCGTACTCACCAGATCAGCACCTAGATCCGGATCTTGATTAAACGGCGGTGTGGCGCTCAGGGCGAGCGCCAATTTATAGCGCTAGTAGCGGCACTGCGGGCCGCGGAGCGCAGTCTCCTTATTTGGTCACCCTGCACGCCATCGGGAGCTGCGAGCCCATTAATGGAAGGAAGACCAGCTGCAGGCTTCAAGGACCGCAGTCCATGTATGGAAGGGCAGGAGTTCAACATGTTAAGAACAGGGCTACATACAAATAAACAAACAAACAAATCTAAATCGGTGTAATAGTTGTGTACTCACTCGGACCTGATTTATAACACCATTTGGCACGGTTCCTTTGTTCCATCCGACTTCAAAACCTGCAGGCAATACGTAGGCTAATCCATCAGAAAAGCCGGAGGAAAATTTCTTTGGTGTCACCTCTGACTCTGAGCATTTTTACCTCTTTCGTTAAGCAGCATTAGAGTTATCCTCTCATGTAATAATGGACAATCCAATTCTTTTGAGGCCCAATCCAGAAATAGGTTTGAACTTTGGCACGGGCGTATTGCTCGGTATGGTATTGTGCGTGACGTTTCTGTCTGTATTGTATACTCAACCGAAGCTCCGAAATGTTAATAATTATTTTAATGCCGTTTAAAAATGATTTTAAGGCATCTTATTATTTGTTGACTGATGTCAAATTAATTTCTTTAGGGTGATACTGGCATAATAGAATTAAAATACGTATTACTAGTAATCGACATTTATGGTTTCAGAATGGGAATGAGCTCTCGAACGCTGGGTTTTACTTGGGTATTTGGCTTAGAGGAACCATTTATACTTATGCGGCATCAAAAACTTTTGGATCAATGCATTTAAATATGGATATATTTACACATTTTGAAGTACAAAAACCGCAGTTCATTGGAAACAAAGGGCTATGGTACCTGGAATCCAGTGAAAGCTAATTTAATTAACAGCTCAGATTTGGTGCTTGACTATTCTTTCCGTTATTTGTATTTTTTAAATTAATTTTTTATTTATTTTGTTTACTTCCGGTCTACATATATCAGTTATTTTTTCATTACTTAATAGCCAATATATTTGTTTAAAAAAATGCATGCATTAAATATTATGCAAGAAGTATATCCTGGACTGGGTGTAATACCAGGACATAAAATAATGGAAGGAATATTAAATTATTTTTCATTTAAATGAATTAGTTGCTTTACGCTGCCTAGGATACCCTCCGATTCGTGGGTGCTCTCCAGTTATGACATCTGATACTTTGGCCTTTCAGGATGACGACGGCAAGCATGACTGAGGCCGCGGTGAGCAGCCAGGAAGGAGGGCTCTTTATATAGCGCCTTTATCCCTGCGAGATCAAAGCCTCAAAATGACAATGCGATCCTAACAGGCGCCGTCCTGTAAACGTGCCAGTTTGGTGTGTGAATTTATTGCCGCTAGCAAGATATCTGAAAGCGGAACGGAAAGTAGGAGCTGGTGGATTTTTGTAATGTCCATACTGTGTTTGTCTGTGGGAAGTGTGGCTCCATGCTGCAGCTCAAAGACCTGAAAGGCAGCTACTCTGACATCTACATGTGATTTCACCATAAATACAGACTGAAGTCTGCTATGGAATAAGCCCCGATTACAGCACCTAAAAATGCTGATATGTTTTACCTCCCCTAGTGCGCATCTGTGTCAAATGTATGTTTTCATGATATTTTTGGCCATAGAGCCATTTGTGTGTTTTGGATCGTGCAGTTCTCTTTTTTTTAGCACAGAATATAGAACGGCCAATACTGAACGTACTGAGTATTAATAAAAGAATCACCTTCTTAAAACCATGCCATGGTGTGGCATGTGTTCAGCGCCACCTGTTCCCACTCGATCAGGCCCTGAGATGTTTTCCTTTGAAAGATTCTTCCAAGATAGCCAAGAAAAACAGCTGACGGATGCGGGCTCACCTTTGACCTCATAATGGCCGCCCATATGGCTCTCCGAAACCCACAGATGGGAGATATGCATGTCTCACAGAGAGTACTGGTCGCCGTCTTTAATAATGTGGTTACGCAGATTGGATGGGGTAAGGGAACGGTTGTGGTTATACTGCTTACACAGCCCCCCCCCCCCCCCCGCCAATTGCAGGGACGACTCCTCTCATGACAGGCATGGGGGGAGGGTGGATTGAATATGTGAAGAGGGTGGTAAACCTCAACAGAAGGATGCGGCAGACCAGTGAAATAAATAGGTCATACCTTCTGATGGGAAAGAGGAAGGAGGCGGAGGAGGACGGGCAGCGCCTCTCATGTACCATACTGGCCGGTCTCACACGTGTCTGCGGCTCCCTGTTCTAACAGCTGACGCCCCGAGACGCCTCTTTAACCCCTTCCGGGTCTCCCTAAGGATTGCCGTAGCCCTCTCCGGCGTCACCTGCTGGCCATATTAGGAACCATCTGCTCCCGCAATGCCGGTGGCAGCGGCGGGTGCCTCACCTACTTCTCCTGGCAGGGATCATGGACCCTCACGTGTCCAATCAGGTGTTAATGTTTTGTACGCGCAGCTACTGAGAAAGGGAAATGATCAGGCAAGGTCACCAGGTCTGCGGCGTCCGGTATCATAGGGTGACAAAAGAGAACCCTGAGTGACGTATATGGGAGCAGGACCACCGCAGAGTGTATGAGAGTGAAATTAAATATCAGTGTGCAATTAATTGGATATCCTCTCTCTTAGTGTCCCGCACCGAAGCCCAGGATGGGGGCCTGCCTCTTTCCATCCCCAGCATCACAGCCAAATGAAATATTTATACACATCACTCGTCCTCATTACATCACTACTGTGTGGGGAAGGGTGGGGGGCAATATTGGCACATCGTGCTTGCCCCTAGGACATCTGGGTACAGATTTGGGTCTAGTTTAAAGAAAGCAAACTAGAACTCGCTGAAGTTAGAAATACAAATATTGCACTTGATGATTTGGGACCAAAGCACATCTTAAAGTATTCTGGGAAGATCAGGACCCAGTATTTAAAACCACCCCTTGTCAATCAATAAAAGAGTCTGGAAAATGAGGTTAAGTAGAGCTTGGAAATCAAAAAATGTAATATTTATGAAGTCATACATAAATAGCTTAATCTTCGAATGAGTGGCTGCCCCAGCGACAGTATACGCTCGGAGATCCGCTTTGGGAAAATCCCGCTTAGGTACTTCCCAGTCCTCCGATGTGAAATATTTTATGCGGCGCATGATGAATGGCTATTAAGTCCTTCTGAGATGCGATCGGCCACAGAAGGTAGTGCTGATTTAGCAGAGAAATATGAGAAGTCAAATGAGGCTTTAGAGGGAAGGCTAAAAACATGGCATGGATTTGCATCTCTTTCACTGTTTTCTTTGTGCGTTTCGGGCCGGAGGAGAGGGGATGTTCTCCTGAGACGGACTCTAACCGGATCACTGCATCTGACGGCCATATGGCGGGCGGCACCATCGCTCCCACCTGCCCAGCCGTGGGCCAGCTTCTCATATAGCTGCTGCAGAGATCAATCTCAGCTCTTAAACACGTTTCTCTTGAAAAATAAGGAGATTCTGGAGGGCGACAGCTCAATGACGATAATTTACGAGTTGGGGCTGGCTAACTGATTGATAGTCCTTTGTCAAAAAACTCCACTGTGTAAAATCACAATCATTTATATTTCATTCTTATAGTTTGCTGTTACTCCCACCAAGAGATTCTGTGCCATGTTTTCCAAGCAGAAGACAACCAGCTTTTGCAATGACACAGCAGGATAAATTGTGTTGCAGGTTCATTTTTTTTGCCTCCTGACCATGATACAGACTCTGTTAGCCTCCTAAAGTTGACTGTGTCTGGACCGATATCTGTACAACATGGAGAAGGTCATGGGAAATGGGTCTTGATGTGTGTAGTAATGATTTTAATAAATGAATAAGGATTCATCTGAATAGGAACCTCTATGTGGTCCTTATTTCCAGCTTGTGTTTTTCTCTGAAAAACGCTTCAGCAGGACGCTGATCAGCAGGCTCCCTGCACGCCATTAGCCCACCCCGATTACACCGCGGCGCTCCTCCGGAGGAGGCGAGATGAGGTGGGGAACGGGCCTATGAGGAGGCGAGCTGGAGAACACAGACCACAGGGTGGGACGGATGAACCGTCTCACATCCCCACCTCTCTGGACCACCCAGAATATAGGGACACCAGAGGAAGGAGAGTCACTCACACAATATGGAGAATCTTGCAAGTTGAACCTCAGTGTCTGTGTGTGTGTGTGTGTGTGTGTGTGGGGGGGGGGTGTCATTCACACCTCATTCACATTCAAACCCAGCAGCTGAAGCCGCAGTACTCAGAAGGACAGGGGAGAACCCCCTCTATGGAACGATCCCTGCATTTCAGACGATGACAAAACCCACAGTTGCATCACTGGCCTTGTATGTTAACCAGAAGCATCCTGATTGGTGACCCCCACCATGCCGCAGTTCCACCTGACTGCACCTCTGCGCATAAATCATATAGTAATAAAGCTGCTATAGTGCCTTTAGCATTTTCAGTGCCACGCCGGGGAGAGAAAAGCGATTGAAAACAAGTAAAAGTTTAAGCAGGGGCCCAGCTGAACTGCTCAATTGCAGAATAAAGACGTTCCAGGAGCTTTCCTGCAGCTGCAGAATGACTGATTCAGCAACAAACTAGATAGAAATCTACAGAACAATGAAACAGATCAATATACCAGAGCTGGGGTCACGCTGGACAACTTAAAGATACAGGAAAGCAATTGAGTCTGTAGCAGCTAATGGGATCCCAGTCAAAATCTATGCCCAATTTAGCCCTTGCGACAGAAATCTGTGATACTCCCACGAGAGATCGAGCAGTTGACTAATGGCAGTGAGGGAGGTGGGAAGCTGATTCCAGCTCTGAGGAGGAACTAGGCCAGTGTGGAGTGGTGCACGCAGGAGTCCATGGAGGAGCACACAGAGAGTACCAGTCCAACAGGTCACTGGTAAATGTTTAATCTGTTAAACCAGCTGAGTGCCAGAGAAGCTCATCTGTTAGCAGCCTGCGCCTGTCCAGTCTGCAATAAACAAGGTGACTGACCTATACAGACTGAAGGTAACCCAGAATACAAAATACAGCCTAAATTATTCAAATTATAGTACCAATATAAAATTTATGGAATGAGGGTAATATGTTTATCCAAGTAATATTATTAAACCATGAAATATTTGTTGTTAGTGATAAACGACACACTTATAGAAAACTTGTAATTATATGCAGTTTATTGTGGGAGAAGTGAATAAAATTCAGGCTTCCACAATGGACACACTGCGTGACCGTCTGAAAGTCCGTCACACATGATGAGACACAATCACCTCACTACATTATATCTGTGTGGTCATGTATACAATACAATGTGGGGACATTTGATCCCCATAATGTGATAAAATTTTGACCTTGTGGCAAATATTTTTTCTGTCCCCACAAGGATAGCCTAAATTTTATAAAAACTTTGTGAATGCAATCATGAAAGGAAAAATGTTCTGTATTTCGTTTGGGTACTTATGGTTAAGGTTAGGGCTGGGTGGGGGTTAAAGGTGTCATTGTCGAGATTAGGGTCACGTCCAAAGAAATGAATGGACGGTCCCCAAAATATGAAACTAAATGTATCTGCGTGTGCGTGTGCGTGTGTTTGTACGCTTAGCCTAGCACACTCACTTCACATGTTTGGCTGTCCAGTCAGGCCAGTGGACGGCAGACACGGATAGGACCATTATTATTTATGGACAGAGGGCCTGAGGCTCGGGGTAGTTCCCACCCCCCACTAGGCATGGAGCCCAACAAGCAGCATCACCCGCTCCTGTGTGAGGGGCTTCTCCCTTTGCCAGGACGGTAAACACCCGCGACACCAAAATGCAGCCGGCAGAACTAATGATTCTGCCAAGCAAACTCATTGGACTTAATGGCCGGGCGTGTAGTATGTGCAGAGCGAGAGACGTCTCTGTGCATCGTCACAGCGGAGGACGGGCGAGTGGAGCGTAAACAATGATGTGGGGTGGAGAACAAGAGCAGCTCTGAGACGGAGCAGGGCTGAGGTGACTATTAGAGAAGTTGCTAATCTACCTGTGGACCAGGTCTCTCCTGAGACGGAATTGTCACATGTCTCATGAACGATTGTTGCAGTGGCCTTAACACCCATCCACATACGCAGACACACATCCCGAAAACATGATGCTGGAACTTCCAGGAAAAATTTTGCATTGTGAGAAGAGGCCACAGTGCCAGGCAGAATGCGTTTAGTTTAGAAACCCACAAATGAATGTTTAATGAATGAATTAGAAAGTAAAATGTTAAGCTCCTTTCGGCAAATATTCACACCTCAGGCATCTGCCTTATTCTAAATGTAGTATTAAAATTTAATCAGATACACAATGGCGTGGCATCCCACACACACAGACACATGCACACACACATGCACACACACGTGCATGGACACAGACACGCGCACGGACACACACACAGACACATGCACACACAGGTACACAACCATGCACACAGGAATTTATGTTTCTTTTGCACAGTACTTTTGTTTTGTAAAAGTCTTGAGGTTTCATTATAGGGTGGGAAATGAGACTCTGTGTGAAAGGGCCACTTTCTGTCCCTCCAGGAAAGGCCACTGAGCAGGCGACAGAGGAGGTGTCTTCACAGAAACGCTCTCTATCTGTCAGTATCTGTCCCTGCACAAACCAACACACTGCCATTAGTTATTTATACATGAAATATATTACATTGTGAAAATGATAAATTGCACAATAAACTGAGTCTCGGTGATAAATTCATTGGCCGTTGACAGAGCCTTATGAGGCCTCGTTCCGGTTTACTCTCCGCTACATGCTGATTCTGTTACTGGGAGTACGCCGCTTATGCACCGCGCACAGGAAAGTGGCAGGTGGTAGCCATGCATGAATCCCAAGGGCCGGATCTGCTTCATCCAGGAGTCAGGATCTTTGGTGGTGGTGGGGGGGGGGGTGGCCTGGATTAGCCCCCGGTGACTCTCCATGAGAAGGCGATGCCGGGACAGGTCCGCAGAGGAGCTACGGGAGCGGGAAGGGGCCGAGAAAGATGAGGGGACACCAAAGATATACTGATCTAGCAGCGCAGAGGCTACAACGGGATCTAGATTTAATTAGCGAGGGCTGATACTTGGCAGATGAAATTTAACACAGATAAATGTAAGGTAATCCATGCAGGGAGCAGAAATATAAAGTACAGATATTTTATGGGTTCCACTGAAATAAAGGTAGCTGATTATGAGAAAGACCTCGGTGTGTATGTTGACAAACAATTTTGTGTTCCTGGTCAACCATGACCGTTCCATTAAGACTCATCATAAAACTGTAATAATACATATATTATCACTAATTATTCTGTTAGATTTTTTTTACCAACTTAACTTCTTGTGAACATTACAAGTTTTGAACTTCTATTTGTAATTTTTGGCTCGTTGATCTGACCTTTTTTTTTTAATTTGAGTTCTAAATAACAATTTCTGGACTAAGACATAATCAGATAAAAAATAGCATACTGTTTATCACAGACCACTTTCGTCAAAGTTACCAAGGACATTTGTTATGAAACCATTATTAAATTTTATATAGTCACATAAAATACACCTGTTGTGTTCCTGGTCAAATGTGAAAAGGAAATTATCCCAAAACTGCACTTGACAATATTCCAAGATCAATGTCTTAATATGTTAAAGAACAAATATCAAGAACAAAATCAGTCTATCTGATGTGTTTTTGCCTGACAACAGAAAAAACTGAAAACTGATTACAAAACCAAGCTTCTTTCACTGGTGTTTTTTCTCATGCATGTGTTGGATAATATGTCCAGGTTGTTGCATGTCTTTTGTAAATATATGCATTGCATTTAAGGCATGTTATGCTTGTTTTTACATCTCTTGGTGCACACAGACTGCACCTCTTCCTCTTCTCACCTCTCTTTCTTGCAGCAAGTGATCTTGCTTCTCGGCCTTGCATATCTGTCACCAATGTTGCAGAGGCTGGTGTTCGGGGAAGGTGTGGGCGTTGTTGAATGCGGGGCGCCAGCATGCTTTTCCCCAAATCCTCCAGGAATACCCTCCTCTTGAAAAATTTTCCCTGCTTCCATCCTGGATTCACCTCCATCCGCACCACGAATGTAATGTAAGCTGACGCATCTAAGATGTTGAAAAATAACGCCATGGGCCAATGTGCTGTCTTCCTCTGACAAGAGTTTGTACAAGTAACCTGCAAAAGTGCAAAAAGTAGATAAAATCTTGAACACATACAAATAATCTCTCATGTTTTGTGTGATGCATCAAGGCATCGTTTTAATGGATCACATCTACAACATGTTTGCATCTTCAAATGGATAGAACTGAAGTGTTGTTCATAGATTTAATCTACTAAACACAAATATCAACAGTGATGAGGCCGGATGAGCTCCTTTGACAAAGACCACCCTTGTAAACAATGACAATGTCATTTTTGCAGGTTCTCCAGGCACACACAAGGAACTGCAACTTCAAATGGCCCTACATTATGATTCCTGGGATAGACTGTGTGTTTGTGCTGTTACTGATACACCAATGCACAGTACCAGGATAATGTAAAACAATTTCATATTTCAGACACCAACAATAATCCTGTCTTCCAACCAGTAGCATACTTAACCTGAAAGCTGCTCACTCAACTCCCAGGGAAGGCCCTGACATTGTATCCTTGTCTCGAACTGCGTCAGGAAAGCATCCAGCTTTATTAAGAACATACAAGGTACTGCGTGTGCCTAGTAGCACAGCAATTAAATGAGTCTTTTCTGTGACTCAATGGCAATGAAGTCAGCCATCACAAAGAGTCTGTCTGAAAACTTAAGCCTGACTCTCTCAGGAACGTAATCTCGGGAACGTAATCTCAGGAACGTAATCTCAGGAACGTAACACACATATGAAGATGATCCTAACATTCTGATGACCAATAAGAGGCACTATTAAAAATGATGAGCAATGAGACGTAGTCATTCTACTTCCTTAGGAGCTCGTTGTGCATCATCGCATGCAGTATCCGGCGTTGCTGCCGCTGCAGTCCAGACGGCCGAGCTTCTGCATTTGCTAAGGCGGATTTAGCTCATGTGGAAGTTGTGCGGTTTTCTGGCGTAACAGCGCCAGCTCCGGGCTTGTTCTGCCTGTTATCACAGTGAAGCACATTGGCTGGTGGGGATAAGGCTTAGGGATTTAGACTGCTCTTAAACTGAGTCTTGAAAACCGTCTACGACAAGCACAGATTGGCCTAATGCGCGAGCGTCGGAGGGAAATGAGGCACAATGAAACCCCACACATATCCAGGAGGCAAGGGTGGTTTAATGTCGCGCACGGTTCATTACTTTCCGGGTAATCCTGTTCACACTGGCTCCTCGATGCCGCTCGTCTCCCAGGATGCCGGCCTGCTGTAGTGCATCTGACAGTGGGGCTGCCAACCTCGACCGGGGGGTAAGACCAGGTACGTATGCGACGGCGCCCCTAGTAACGGTGATGCGGGGATCGTGTGAATTTGCAGAGACAAAGCTGCCGTTGTTTTAGATAAATCTCTACAGGCCATTATCCCAAAAACAAGCAGTTTATTAGGCATCAATCCTATAAGCAAAAGCCTCAGGACTCTGTGATATAGGCCAATTAAGAGTGTTATAGCTTAATTACCACTTCCTGGAGACGCTTCATAAAAGATCACGACTCCACAGGGGTCGGGGCCACAGTCAGCGTCTAGTGTCGAGCTTGGAGTTTCCTTAATGCTATTTTCATTTGGTTTTTTGAATTTGTTTGTTTGAATTTGTTCGAATTTGTTTGTTGTGTTATTACGGAGTGGCTGCTGGGGATGCTGGAAAATTCACCGCGATGGGCCGAATTCGCGGCACTCGAGTCTCCATGTAAACAAAGCAGCGCGAGTACCCTTGCGTGGAGGCCGTGCAGGATTACAGCAGACGGCTGCGAGCGGCGGCGTCACCGAGGAGATGGATTTACACGCTTCCTGCACTAAGGAGCGAAGAGTCAGCGGCCTGTAGAAGAGGCAGGATGGGAGGTGACTGGCTCATCACTCGGAGAGGAGGGGCCTGGGTGCAGAGAGTATAGCAAAATCAACCAATCAGAAAGAAGAGAAAGTGCAAGCAAATAAAAACCATGGTGCAGCTCCACAGTATGTATCTATGAAGAATTCAGCTTGAAATAAGCGAATAATGGAGAGACAAGGAAGCTTTAATGGTTTCAGATCTGACCTGTGTGTCACACCAATGGGGCAGACAGTCAAAACAGAATGAAAAGAGGCCCAAAGGGGACATGAATGGTCCCAGTGCCTCATCATAGTGTTTGGATGGACAGAGGGCATGTTGCTCAGTGGCTTCTGGGTTCTTGTTCCCACCCCCAACCCAAAAGCAGGCAGCTAGGAGGACTGGTGTCCCTACAGTGTGTGACGGTCCTCAGTGTGCGACGGTCCCTGGCTGGGGGCCGGCCCCCCCAGAAAGAGTGCCCCCGAGAAGCGGGATGACCTTGCAGCACGGGGAGGGGTATAATACCTGCCACTTTGTAACCCCCCGGTTACAAAGCGGAGAGCCATTTCAGCAGATGGCAGCGTGTTGCCGGAGTTTTCCATCCTCCTGACTTATTCATGTTGCACACATGCCTGGGGTTTGGAGGAGGAGGCGGGATCCTAGTGCCGACGCTACCGGACTTGGAAGGGCGCACATGTCCGCCCCCCCCACCCCCCAAAGGCCACTAAACTGCTCCTACATCACAGTAATGGCTGCCCATTCATCCCCCATGACTCCACATTACCCTGATATATTTCTTCTGCTGTTACTCTCTATTCTCAAATTTTGGGTTAAGTTTCTCTCAAAAAAATATATCACCACTTGCTGGAAATGCCTGCTGCGGGGGTAGATTGATTTCAGGCTACTTGATGTCCACGTATAGCCCCCCCTCCTGGCGACGGCCGCCTTGTGAATATAAAACAGGGGTCATCGATTTCCCAGAGCCCATTAAGAATTCTATCAATGTCAATTGAATTTCTTCAACTGTGTTGGGGGACCGGTGTCCGAAAATGAGTTTCTGTTAAATGGGCGCATCGCATGCCCCGCCCCCTCACCCGCTCCCCCCCCCGGCGTGTTCGGTTAAGCGGAAACCAAACAAGCCGCGGCGCGTCCCTTGGCCCGTCACCTCCCTAACTGGAAGCTTCCCTCCCTAAGCGGCCGCTGCTCGCTCGGCCGTGAAATGCAATTTGAATGGTGACGTGATAAAGAGTCGGCGTATTGAGGCGGCGGTTAGTGAGGCCGACCCTGTCGAAGCGCGCCACCCCCCCAGGACCTCACTGCTGTACCTTTCAGAGAGGCATTCAACCTGAAACGCCGGAACAATAACTGGGGAGAGAAAGAGCGACAAGGGCTTCGGCAGGTAAGGCCAGACGCATAAAATGGAAGAGCTTCTTAAGCGTCCATCTCGGATAAAGGACTGAGGGGATTAGCCTGGTTCTGATAACGGTCCACACAGACATGACAGCATTTGCTCATGTCACTGTTGATGTCTCCTTCATTTTGCCATGACTGAGACTTTCTGCATTGGTTCAGTTTCAGGACAGAAAAGAACAAGCAGCTACTGGTTTCATTTCTTACTGATAAAGAACAAGCAGTCTGGTAGCTGAAGCCAAGAAAAATGTATCGAGTGAGAGAGGAAACAACATCCTTTGGAAACTTAGGAAGCAATCTGTAAAACGACAGGCCAGGAGCCGGAGAGAGGGTGCAGGGTCACCAGAGCTCAATAAGCTGTAAAAAATAACGCGAAACTGAGATATCAAGAGAGACTGACCCTGGGATTGTGTGTGTGTGTGTCCGTGTGTGTGTCCGTGTATGTGTGTGTATCCGTGTATGTACGTGTATATGTGTGTGTACGTGTAGGTGTGTGTGTCCGTGTATGTGTCTCTGTATGTACGTGTGTATGTGTGTGTGTGTGTCCGTGTATGTGCGTCTGTATGTATGTGTGTATGTCTATGTGTGTGTCCGTGTATGTGTGTGTGTCCGTGTATGTGTCTGTGTATGTACGTGTGTATGTGTATAGGTGTGTGTGTGTGTGTGTCTGTGTATGTACGTGTGTATGTGTGTCCGTGTGTGTGTGTGTGTAATGAAAATAAAGTGAGAGACTCAGCAAGCACCAGAACCTTCGGAAAAACCTCCTGTTCTGAGCTCAGTCAGGTGAATGTGCACAAAAGGTGAAACCACACCTGTCACTCACGCAGATCAATGTGCAGGGAGAAATACCTCGAGTCCTATGGTAGAAACTGAAAAAAAATGCAAATGCAGCCGTGCTTGAATTCCGGTTAGGAGTCAGCGCCCTGGTGACTGCGCCCAGAAGGTCGCCGGTTTGAATCTCATGACCGGCAGAGTAATCATATCACTCTTGACTCGTTCAGCAAGGACCTTTTCCCTGCCTGCTCCAGAGGCACAAGAAAAATGGCTTCAAAACACGTTTCATTCAGATCAGTCATGTGATATGCAAAAACCAAATAATTCCTAAAGTATCTGTGCATGTACAATGGTGATTAAAATACCATCATGAAAAAAAATGCACGTGTTCTTAAAAATATTGTTTAGGAGCAAATTATATTTTGTTGCAGGTGGATGTCACATGACTGTTATGCAACAATGAAAGGACAGTGCTGTTACTCCCAGGGTGGTGTTTGGGGGGGGGCGGGGGCAAATGAGCGCCGGCGGGGTGTGGGGAGGCAGGCGTCAGGAATCCAACGGCGGCCGTCCCGGGAGATGCCCCGCCCACTGTCACACGGCTAAGCAGCTAAATGTAGCAGCAGCCCGGAATGACCTCTGACACCCAGTCTCTAATTTAATACCTGCAGCGTGCCAGGACTCTCACGCAGGAAATGACGCCATACCAAATCTAGCAGCGCTGGAAAATCTTCAGCTGCGTGAAGCCGGCGGTGGGCCGGCAGTGACGGAGCAGGCTAGGAAAAGGCCGCAGGGTGGGGTGCGTGTTTTTGCCTCTGTCGGGTGAGGGCTTTCCGGAAGGGCGTCTCGCCGGCCGGGTCTCGCCATGGACGGTTTTCCGCACACCTTCCCAGACTGCGGCTGCTATCGTTCCCGGACACATATTAAAGTCGCACACGAGCGACTCAGGTTGCTAAAAATACAGAGGCGCTCCCTGCGCCCCCCAGGTACCTTCGAGGTGACATTTCAGAAACAGTGGCTCAGTGTCCTGCCCCCCC
>JABFEB020000039.1:11415702-11441496 GCA_019775895.2 Stomatorhinus ivindoensis
ATAGCGGGGGGGTGGGGGGGGGGTGTTGATTCCATTTGAGGATTTCATACAGCACAACAAGAGAGGCACGGAGATTCAAATGCCGCAAAACTGGGCTTTATGTGGCAAGGGATGGGCAAAAATACAGAATATTAGTCAAGTTTAAAAAATGGCTGCAGCACGGTGAGAATGTGACTGGAAATGTGTGCCCTTTATTAGGGGCTGTCACTCGATCCACGGTAAGGCGCTGTGGAGGCTAGGATAACTTTACTGCAGAAGAATTAATTAGTTTAGAAGGAAAAGGGCAATGAGATGAGGAAGAGAGGAATTATGGGACAAAAGAGCAAGTTACAACAGGCTGAACAGCAGAACAAACACGCAGACGTATACTCACATATATATGTATATGTGACACCAACAGCACTATCAGAGATTGTACAGTGACCACCTGAAATGCTGAGAAAAGCTGACAAATTGTGGCAAATAATGAGGTGAAATAACTCCGAATATAATGAGGGGACCATTTAACAAAGGCGCCATCGCCAGTTATACAGCGACTACTTTTCACCTAGGAAAAGTGTGGAGGGAAACGAAGGCTTAATTGTATTCTGACTAGGAGCGAAATGAAAGCTCAACACCAAAGTTAGGAAGTGTGAGGGAGAGACATTAATATTTAAACTAAGAAGGATTTACCAGAAGGACAAATTCACCTGAAGCAGTTTACCGCCAGTCAGGCTGATCAGCTGACAGATGGATCACCCGTGAGCGAGCCACGTGACGGGGTAGCACCCGATTCGTTCATTAAGGGACAACTCAGCGACCGTCAGCTTTAAATGACAACGCCGTCACCTCTGTTTGGAAGTTTTTTTACATTTTTATCTTCACATATTTAATATTCGGCCGGCTTTGTGGATCTCCCGATGGGTGGTAGGTAATCTTAAAGGCCTCCGGGGTCTAAAGGTGAAGGAGAAGGTATATTTCATATTGCAGCATGGCGTCCTAAATCATGCTAAAATATACACTGCTGGCATGACGAACGGACGAAATAGGCTTTACCCTTTCCTGTTGTTTTAAATCTTAAAGTACCTTTGATCAGCTTAGAGCCGTCGGCTGTCAGAGTGAAACGATTAGCTTCCGGAAAGTCATTCTGAGGAATATTTTTTTTTTTTAAATGCCTCGGCTCAGAGCTTAAGACCAACTCTGAGAAATATAAAGGTTTTTAAAAACCTGGTGAAAACACAGAGGCAGAATGCGGGTTTAAAAACGACCGGCTGGGTGAATCGATTCCATGGGTCTTGTTCTAAAATATATCCACTTTGCACCTACTTACTGTGTTGATATATGGACTGTCATAGAACATTCCAGTGCAGGCTACCATCTCACCGTTAATCAAAGTGCTGTTTGTACCACCATGGGTTATTAATTTTTATTTCATGACATAAGCGCCATAATTTCTCCCCACCATTAACAAAGTGTCTCAACTTTTGAGAGTCCCAAGGACTGGTGAGATCAACACATATGCAAATGGCGGGAGAATTAATCAGCCGTCCGCTGTACTTAAGGCACTGCGATAACAACCTATGTTTCCCAACCGTGGAGGCGCAGGATTTCAGGCTACTTACGTTCATGTTTTAATACATGAGGGAGGAGAGCGCCCTTTGAATAGCATTATGTCCAGAGCATATATCATACTGTGTGTCCTTGGACCAGGAAGGTAAATTGACTGTTCATCAATACACTGTCATTCCATAAATGTCCCAAGTCTATAATATCCAATGAAAACAACCAACAATGAAATGAAACAGAGGCCATTAGCACACTTTGCAAGCTCCTGACACCTAAAATTTACTTTTAATTTATTTATATGGCTTTGCATATATATAGGGCCATATATATAATTATTGGGCCACTCTGCACAGCAATTCCTACGCAATGCAAGGTAAGTGTCCATTTCAATACAGCGTATGGAAGGCAGGTGGCGGTATTGCATCACCAGGAGGAGGACGCTGCTGACTGGGGACTGCCATGTTCTCCCTGGGCCCCCCTAAACTGTTAATGCCCTCACATTTCCTAGATTGTCATTTTCAAAGACCGCGGCAGTGCGTTCTTAGCACGTGCGGAGACACGGTCACACGGTGTGTCGGCGAAACACGCAAAGTTTGGCAGTGAGGAAATGCAGCAGGGGTTGTGTTCTGGGGAGTTTTTGTCATTTGTTACACGTTCTGTTTGGATTTGATGCAAGATATGAAGAAAAAAAAACAGTTAAATCCTATTACTGCCGATGACAGTTTGTCAGGTATGTGTGCTGCAAGCCTTGATTCTTCTGCTATATATTAGCTTCCTCAAAGCTGATCATATCCCAGAATAGATAATGATAAAAGCTAAACTCATGTTGTTTGACACCCCTCGGAGATTCTGGGCATTAACACCTATTTTTAAAATTTATTTCCTCCTTCCAAATCAAAGGTTCAAAAGAATGGCAAGGAAGCTAAACTCTCTTCTTGCATTTCACACGACGTAGAATGGCTATCACAGGAAGCTTCTTTACGGAGGATGCATCGCTTGTTTTCTCTTCCTTGTTTTTTTTTTTTTTTGGTTTATTTTTATACTTTTTGTTGGCACTCCGCTTTTAGCTTAACCCGTGTGTACCCAGCTGTCACCCAGGATCAGCGTCATGGAAAGAGATGCACAGGTTCTGTGTTCAAAGCACAAAGAGAAACCAATTAGGAACACATCTTTGGACGTCTTCTGACCATTTATCTACATATGGGAACCCTTAAAGGAAATCTGAAAAGAAGCTGATGCATTTTTTCCATACGTCTGTTGTCAAATCAATATCTTCGAGTGTCAGAGGTGGGCAACGTGGTCGCGGTTTGGTGGGTGGAACAATACCGGCCACCTGACGACAGTGAGGGCTTTCTTCTTGCTAGGCTGGTGTGAGTAGCATATCCTCAGCCTGTCCAAACTCAACATGCACACTGGGAGAGATGCCAGTACGCATAAGCAACACTGTCACGTTCATTTTTATCAATTCTGTGCCGACGATTCCTTTCGCGGCCCTAGCGAGCTGAATCAAGGTCAGCGTCGGTCCTCCGCCACGTTTCAGGATCGGCATTACATCCAGCAAGACTCTAGAACAAGCACCTCATCTGACAGGGCTTCAAAAATACCCAGATCGTTCGCATGCAGTAACGACATCCTTATCACGTCAAAGATGCTGAAATTACAGACAGATACATTTGTGTTTGTAGGTAAAGAGAAAAACTGAAGCTTGTCACTTTACGCAGACTTTGCAGTATGGTGAGAGGGACGGGATGAAAAATTAGCGTGACTTTAGCATTGCAAGGACAATAAAAAATGTTTTTGTTTGGGGGAAACACCCACCGGCTCCAACTCGCCCCCCCCCCCCAACTTAGATTTTGCTGACAAATTGGTTGTGAGGGTTTTTCGACTGATGCACATATCGCAGAAATGTCTTCTGCCCAGCTTTGTCCGTGACCTGCCTGCGGGACACGTCGCTGCCCCTCGACACGTTGCTCGGTCAGGCCCGGCCTTTCCAGGACAATGTGAATGATGACAAATTCCATCATCCGGTGTTATGCGCTTATTGCTAATCTCCCTAATTCGAGAGAACCGGGAGGACTCGCTGGGCCGCCGAAGGGCGCGTTGTCTGATTGAATGATGGTGAAAAGGGATCATCAGGCCCGTTAGATCGCCAGTCCCAGCTGGCACAACCTTCCTCCGTCTCACCAGCGCCACACACTGCAATCTTCATGCCACAATCAGCACGTAACCAAAAAAAAAATATATCCAAGAACCCATTACCCACCTACAGCTGGACCTCAAAGAAACAGCGAGCAAGAACAATGACAGCATCAACAACAACTAAATCAACAATGACAGCATCAACAACAACTACATCAACAATGACAGCATCAACAACAACTACATCAACAATGACAGCATCAACAACAACAACTACATCAACAATGACAGCATCAACAACAACTACATCAACAATGACAGCATCAACAACAACTACATCAACAATAACAGCATCAACAACAACAGTAGCGTCAACAATGAGTGTCAACAATGACAGGATGAAAAACAGCATCATCAACAATGACAGCATTAACAACAACTACATCAACAATGACAGTATCAAGAACAACTACATCAACAATGACAGCATCAACAACAACTACATCAACAGTAACAGCATCAACAACAATAGCAGTGTCAGCAATGAGTGTCAACAATGACAGGATGAAAAACAGCATCAACAACAACTACTACATCAACAATGACAGTGGCAACAACAACAGCAACAGCATCAACAACAATAGCGTCCAACAACAGCATGAATACCAACATCAGCATCAACAATGACAGGATTAACAATGATGATGACAACAGCACCAAAAAAATATCCCAGCTGAGCAGTCTCTCGTTAAATGTTACGGGCACTGTGGTGGAGAGCAATTCAAAACGAGTCATGCACATTTTGTCTTCCTGATGACTTCCATTGACATGTCAGCCTGTCACATTGGGAATGCACATCCCTCTGACGAGGAAGTCCTTCTCCTGCTCTGGCTTACGAGGCAACCGTTTAGCTAAGAGGACTATGGCACACCATAGACTGGGGCACTTTGACATTACAAGGTTATGTCGGGCGCAGTGTGCTGTAAGCAATGGGACAACCTGCAAAGGACAGCCAGCTAAAAACGGGTAATATCCAAAACAAAACAACAGAAAAAAAACCATCTCCTTAGGCGTTTCGGGATGAGGTGGGAAAGGAGGCGGCTAGTGGAACAGAAACCAGGCACGAGCAGCAGTTCCTGTCCCTTCCTGGAAGTAGCACCCATTGTCAGCAGGTAGTAGGTTGGCACTGGGGGCCTAGTTTATTGGAATTTCATAGGATTAATTACCGGCACCGTGTTATGCAATCCCGTGCAAGGGCCTGTGTGAATTGTCTTATTGAAAATGCTACAAAATATTCGTTATTCAATCCACTACATTTAATTCACTTTTGCACAAAATTTCATCACTTATTTAAGCTTATGCTATCTCGGTGTCTTCCGTAAAGTACAAAATGAATGCTACTATTGTCGTTTCAGCTCATTTAGTCTGGGTTTGGCCCCATAATTAATCACCATCCTTCTCTGAATTTACTCTAAAGGTTATTCAAAATATATAAAAGTTTTAAGATAGATTGTTAACATTGGTTTACAGTTTCTATTTATTATGTTATTTAAGGTTTATAAAGTATCAGGTTTGATGTTAAACAAGCGGCAAAGAAAATGCTTTTAGCATTTCTTTTATTAAATTATTACTGAAAAAATCAACTAATAACTAAATAAACAAAATTCTTGTCATAAAATATCTGTAATTAATAATGTCTAGTAAAATTTATATGGAAAAACAATAACCTTAAACAAGCAAAATTGCCAGGACGTCCTAACAAATTAAAAAGCACATAAGAAAAAAATATCTTGTTAATTACTGAGCTAATTTATTCTACATCTCAAATCCAATAACACACACAATCTGCCCATTTTCAAGTTACAATCTTATTTATAATATAGCTCTTTTTAGGTCCTTAATAGTATTAGCAATGATTGAGTGGTTTGCACCATAACATGCTAAGCAACGTGAGATTCTGGAAATTTTCGTCTGCTTATCTAGGCGCCATTTTGCTACACGGCACGTCGTAATTTGCCAGTGTCATCTACCCAATGAAATACAGCTTCTCGTTGTCAAGCTCACATGCTTCAGCTTCTTGATTTAACATTTTATGGATGCCACTATTTGTACTCCTATTGTGTTTTTCATATTCATGTAACAGTGCAACAAAACAGATAGCTACCATAATTAAAATGGCCTGACAACGTTGTAAAATTCACACTGACAGTCATAATGAGCCGGTAAGCCAGATCTGAAGCTTCAACAGATTTTGCTGGAATTGCTATTTAGAAAAGCAAAGTCAACACACACCTGCCATGACTATTAAAAAACCGAGAGATGAAGGGCCATCTTTAATTATTAGTGTCCCACAAAGAAAGTTTTGTCCTGCTCTCGCATCCACTTTGCAAATCACAAAAATGTATTTCCTCAGATTACATCTGGAAGCACTGTACTACCACACTAATCACTAATTATTGAAGTCAGTGGCTTAAATCTTTAGCATTTATTTGCATGTGCATGGTGATACTAGGAATGATCCAGTCACAGAGCCTGCAGGGAACCCATTCAGACAATGTCCCTACTTTCCATTTTATGCTGATTACACAGTTGCACTTTGGTTAAAAAAAAAGAAAGGGGCAGAAAAGAAAAAAACACAGACGACACGATGAAAAATGAACAGGCCGCAGAATGCAAAACTGTGCAGACGAGCCTCTCCGCAAGAGATTAATGACAGCCAAAGCCAGTAGCCAGAAGTAAGTGGGACATAAACATTAACTTCCACGTGCCATTTGTTTTATTGCCAGTAAAGCTCAAATCTCCTTAATAAATTAGGGCACGATTTACAGTGCGAGATGGGGGAACTGATCATTCTGTTATTTACACATTTCTTTCTGTTCTCCCTGCAGGACTGTATTTCTTCAAAACTAAAATGTATGTGTAAAATGTAATTCTGGAATAAAAGTTTATAAAATAAATAAATAGAAAATAAGAAAATTGCCTCAAGGTCTCCTAACAACAGTGGGTGGAGAAAGGCCACTAGAAAGGAAGAGGAGCTTGCAGTTTGGGCCAAGGTGCCTCCTCTGGCTTCCCCTGCTCCTGCTTCTGTATCGGCGAGTCCCTGGTTTGTCCTGAAAATGCCCATTGCTCTCCTCACCCTGCTGTCTAAGACTCCCAGCTTTCTCATACTCGAGATCTCCTTCCTGCCTCCTCCTGTCTAACAATCTAGACACAGTGAATACACACACTGACACTGGATTATTGGGAGGGGTTACCGTGGAAATTGAATGGGTAGCTGAAGATAGTTGACACAGTAACAGAATAGAGCAAGTGAGTCTGAGACTAAATGGAATATTGGTTATGGTTAAAGTTACAGCAGACGTTGGGCTAATAATTATTATAATGAGTAAAATAATGGAAATTCTATACAATGCCAAGTTGTCTGCACTTTTGTTTTCTTTTCGATTTCTTTCCTTCTGTTCTCATACAACTGAAACGAGTTCTGGCTTGTGGTGTATATTGATCTTGCATCAGCCAGCATAGCTTGTACCATACTGGTTTTAAGAAAACCAAACCTGACTGGGTAAATCACACTCATATTTATAACTTTATAACGTCCCAGGCAGTATTTTCAAAAGGACAGGGTTGATCTTAGGCCAACAGATAATGGGTTTCTTACTACATTGGACATTCTTATTAAGACTTGCATTACCATAGCCATCTCTGTCTCGTAATGTATTGATGTTATTAAGAAATAATCAAACATGCTGGATTTGAACACTTCTTAAGTGGGTCTGAATATTTCAAGATATATGTATTAATTAGACAGCGATCACTATTGAAATTGAATTTTATTAAAAGCATTCAATGTCCCGTCCGTAATACTTCTGTTCGCATACCAACACTGAATGGTTCTCTACTTATAACACCACGGCTCATGGCATGTAGCTGAGCAGGAATCTCAGTAAGAGAAGCTGGAATCCTCCAGCGATGGAATGAGTCTGAACAACGTCACCTGCATTGACACTGAGTAGTATGTCGCCCCGCTGCTGAATGGATGGGGTCCCAACTGGCCAGCCCATGAGCGCCCCCTTCAGACAGCTCCCGGTCCCACTGGTTGACGGTACTTAGTGGTGAGACATGTGCCGCTAGCTCACGGTGACATGGCAGCATGTGATGTGTGGTGTTACAAGAGAGGGACGGGGTCACTGGGGAGACGCATAAGGCCCACCCCCGAGACAGCGCAGCAGGTGCGGGGGAGGGGGGCTACGGACAGGCGAGCCTGCAGCTCAGCGGAAGAGAACCCACCACGCATTACATAATATACCAATATGGATGCCGTGTTTGTCTTTACCAACAAAAAGAATGGGTTTACATTTAACAAGTAATGCTGTTCTGTACACACATAATTAACTAAAAAAATGTAAAAACTGAAATATTTGTTTCAAAATTGTCAATATCTTTACTACATGAAAAGTAACCCAAAGGTCTTCAACAAAACTGAAAGTAACTGGCATGAAAATAAGAGTCATGTGATCACAACTCCTCTCTCTGTCATTCACTCTTCTGTTCTTGTTAGTGTTTTTGCCACCATCAAGGGGCTGTACATGTGCTGTGGTGACATGCATCCTGTAAGCCGGCAGGAGCAGGGCAGTGACAGTCTGCCTGGGGGTGGCCGATCAGTCCGGAGTGAAAGGCGTGTGGGACATCTCTGTCCGGCTCAGGGGGCAAAGGCGGACCGCACCTGGACCAGAGACGAAGTACTGTATCAGCGAGACGGGGCAGCCAGAGAATATTTAAGACTGCGCCTCTTACTTGGACCTTAAACTGGTTCTCTGGGGTATTCTTCAGGCTGACCGTATCTTCTTAGGAATTACTGTTGTCTACAGTACCGGTCATTTGAGGAGACAAGACGGTTGACAGGATTAACGTTATTTAAACGTCTGACAGTGTTCTAGAAGTACCTTCTTAGCCAAAATTGCTTCCTTTTCGTTTCTTATATTTTATATTTGACAATCGGCTGATGGCGGTATCCATAACTAGCGCCGGTCCTCCATTTTGAGATGAATAACCGGTTAATTTGCCAGCATGGGTATGGTGTGGTCATTATGCCGCTGCCTGCCCCTAGGCGTGTCATTGTATCGCTGTGTGATTACACGCATGCCCCGCTCTGCTATCTACTTCTTTCTGAAGTAATCTTAATAGACTAGAAAATTGAAACATTAATGCAGCATACGCAGCGCACATAAAGAAAAATATATATATTTATAAAATACGAGCGTGGCCCGGCGGGATGAAAGCATGGCTTTAATAGATTCTGCACAGAAGAGTCCGTAAGCGATTTAAACCCATGCCCCCCTCTCTGCCTTCCCCCCACCCCTGGGGATCCCACATTTTCAAGGGATTCATTTTGCCGTATGAAAAATGAAGTGAAATGTCTTAATTAATCGGAACACATCGTACCCCCCGGATAACAGAAACTCCTCCCCGGCCCTCCCCTCGAAGGTGTGTAGCTAATTACCCCCCTCCACTCAGGTCGGCGTCATTTCAAAGTCGGTGCATCCAGAGAGGCACCCTGGGAAGCGGCATCAATTAAAGCCCGTCCTTGTAATTGCATGGTTCTGATTTACGTTTGCGGAAAGCGGACGCTAATCTGAGGCGACTCCTCGAGAGCTGTCACAGACGCACAGGCCGCCGCCGTCCATCGCCGCAATCCCCGGTGGTGACCCGGGACGTTTATCCACATAGATCCAGCCTCCCGGCCCAGCCTAGATGGCGCTTTCTGCTCGGAGCCTCATCAGTGCCAACACACGCGCTTGCTTGCTAACGAGCACGTCATAGCCAGAGCACTTCATTGAGACAATTACGCCCTGTAGGCGCATGAGTCAAAATGACCAGTGGACTGGCAGATGCTAAGCGCTAACACGAGATCCTCTTTCTCCCAGTGCGTCGCGACCCACTCAGAAACCGCATGTAAATTGAATTGCAGGCACACATGGGGACTCGAGGACAATAAAGACTGTCACAGGCAATTACAGAAGGGACACTGATTTCCTGTTCTGTGTTCAAAACTCCCACCTGATTTCCATAACCATCACACTCCCCCACCCCAGACTGTAAACACCTCAAATATAAATATCCACAGGTTATTATGTATAGCATGACAAAGGAAAGACTGTATTAAACAGCCCCCCCCCCCAAAGGGTTTCTTGAAAATGTATGATGAAGCTGTAACAGGAAATGTAAGGGGCTCCTTCCACGTGGCGTTTAAAAGAGTAACATAATACCACATCAAATCCAATATTCAGATTCAACGCAGGAGCAAAAATGAGACAAAAATGAGTAATAAACAGACAAAAAGTCACTGGGGAAAGTTATTTTAATTACAAATATAAAACACTTTTAACACACACAAATAAAGCAATGTTAGGCATGGCATTTCTGCTCCATTCCAAAAAGTAATCAGACGAATAAATTGACATAAATAAAACCTAAAAACCACGACTAAAGTCGTACTTTTTAGCTGCTGGTTGATTTAACCTAAACGGTCACGGGCCTTATAGAGGCCCTACAGCAACATTCATATAAAGGTTAACTAATTCTGTAAATCAGGGCCAATAAAAATCTGTCATTCCTCCAGCACCCAAATGGAGTCCTGGCATAGCAACACAGTCGCCATGGTGATACAGCGGCCTCAGTATCCAAGAAAGTCAGGTGTGGTGGAGGGGCAGTTTGTGTGTGTGTGTGTGTGTGTGTGTGTGTGTGTGTGGTGGGGGGGGGGGGGGTATCCTTTCCATTGAGCAAGGAAGTAATTGTCTCATATGTAAAATTCCAATTTACATTAGTAAATTGTTAGCATCAATAAAGCTGAATTTCAGCCAGTAACATTTGCTTAATTTTATTTTAATTGTATTGTAATACGTTTTAGCATAATGAATCATCACATACATGACCATAGGCTCTCTATACGCCTTTAAAAATTGATTTAGTTCTTTGATTTATAAATGGAGTGAAAGGCATTCAGCAAGCAATTGCAATCTACTCCATATTAGATGTAACTCGAAGGAGAGCTTAAGGCTGGTTGAAATAGGATAGATCCTTCCTCTGCTGGCAATAACTTGACAGGTTTTATCCTATCTGTTCTGAATCAACACAGAACAAGATTCACATAGAAGCTCAACCACCCTTCCTGCTGTTCCCATCTAGTATTATTAGTACCTCTACAGCATAGCGATTACATCAGATTTCTGCAGACCTTATTACTGCTCAGAAATCCCTGCACTTAAACCAGTATCCCGTGTCCCAGGTCGTATGAATAACTCCCAGAATAACTCCCACATTGGTCCATCGCAGCCAGCAAACTCAAGAGATGAGAGTGATCTGTTACATTATCCTGGATCACAGTGTAAACTAGGGCTTTGGCAGTACAGATTTTCATCATGTAACATTCGGGGCATAATTTTTGGTTGCATACGCACCAGGAAATGAATAAATAAATAATAAGCAGTCATAATTGACAGTTTGGGAACATTTTGGTTTCCTAATAAAACACACCACCACTGGAGAGACAGTTGTTGATAAGACCAAGACTGTTACCTGTGTTGTACACATCATGGGGATGTTGCTAGAAAGATATCCAATGGGCTTAACTCATTGAGATGACATCATCCAAATGGTCTAGTATGACCACAGCAAGGAAGAAACAGCCTCCATGTGGCATAAAATGAGCCTTTTCCAGGACATTCAGACCAGGCTAAATAATAATTATGCCTACAGCGGTGTTTATCCTTACAGATCTATGACCATAGTAGTAGAGAACACAAGATTTAGACAGGATTCAGCTCATTATGATTGTTATGATGTTATATTTTTATTTTTAAAATTATTTCATTTTTATTTTTACAATGTGCAAATAAGTGTGTCATAGGTTTTGTTATTCAGACATGTGAACAAACACATTACCACTGGTTTACAAATGTTCATTAGTGTTTGTAGTTTTTTTTTAAAAAAAGAAAATCAATTTCAAAGTAAATTCTGTTTTCCCTGTTTCTGTTTTCCAAATCGTGAATTCCAAAACCGAAGTTTGTACCAAACCATGAATTTTGTATACCATCACAGCCCTAGTGGGAACAAAAAGGCTCAGAACGAACATCTCCCACGTCACACCATATGGAGCAGGGCTCAGGACGAACATCTCCCACATCACACCGTAAAGAACAGGGCTCAGGACGAACATCTCCTACATCACACCACAAATAACAGGGCTCAGGACGAACATCTCCCACATCACACCTTATGGAGCAGGGCTCAGAACGAACATCTCCTACATCACACCACAAAGAACAGGGCTCAGGACGAACATCTCCTTCATCACACCGTAAAGAACAGGGTTCAGAATGAACATCTCCTACATCACACCGCAATGAACAGGGCTCAGAACGAACATCTCCTACATCACACTGTAAAGAACAGAGCTCAGAATGAACATTTCCTACATCACACAGCAAAGAACAGGGCTCAGGACGAACATCTCCCACATCACACCGCAAAGAACAGGCTCAGAATGAACATCTCCTACAACACACCGCAAAGAACAGGGCTCAGAATGAACATCTCCTACAACACACCGCAAAGAACAGGGCTCAAAATGAACATCTCCTACATCACGCCGCAAAGATGTGATTACACAATAAAACTTCCAGGAATTATGGAAAAAAATACCTTTGGGCCACTCAAAATTGTTTACAGTTACACTCATTGTTATAATATTTAACCAGTATGCTTCTTAGAGACTTTCTGGATAACCTCATTGAGTGTTATTTATGGAAATATGGTAGATGTGGAAAAATTCACACATGCAAAATAATACTACCCATGCTAACTCAGTATGAAATGCATTGGAATTTCACTCAGGTGTGTTACTCATAATGTAAACATGCCTGGGATGAAACTCTGTATAAACCAGAGTGAGATTATCATTACACAGACAACTTTCTCCCATTTAACAATCATATACAGAAACTCCTTTTCACTTGCTGTTGCAAAAACTGCATGTAGGGCAGTGTGATTTCACTTTTCTGTCATATTAGTCTCCACTTTCCCATATGAGAATATTTGCATTTCATAAGCATGTATTATAGCAGAACAGTTTGTATTTATCTCTACATTTGTTCAATTTTTGATACGCCTCTGCCCAATGAGGACGGCAAAAGCCTCCCAAGCCAGATGATGGAGAGCCATAATTGTCTGTACTTTCTTTTACGTCTTTACACTGCAATGTCACCTGCATCAAATTCAGTCGATAATTGGTCCGGTTTCACCAACTAGCGGCATCTCTACAAACCCAGCAGCGTTTTGCCCACCCAATTTCTGCATAGCGAAAAAGAGACAAATACAAGCTTCATCTTCCCCACATTTTTCTTCTGTTGCTAAAAATTTCCATTAACAAAAAGAAAGAAAAAAAAGGAGTCAGGCTGTGTGTTTTGGATAAAAATGAGGAATAAATGAAAAAACAAATCTCAGGGCTCTCAGACATAATTTAAAGGGTTTGTCCTAATAGCAGCAGGCCTGCTTCTTACAGAGAAAGACCCTGACATCCAAAAAGTTCACACCAGCTTGGAAAAGGCTGCTTTGGATAAAAGGACTTTCTTACTGCTGCCAAGCCACGATCTGCGCTTTCGTTCTCAAACCAAACAAAGACGGTGAGAAGAAAACAGCAACGGGAGGGAAGCCAGGGTCTCTGGGGGCCCTGAGCGGGAGCACGAGTGCCGGAGCTCGAGAGAGTCAAGGAGAACTTCTCTGAAAAGAGCTCTTCTGGATTGTGGGTACTGCTCAAGCTGCCGTTAGATCTTTACGTTAAGACCTCAAAGTCATCATTTTACGCAACAAGAAAGTATTAAATGTCCTTGCCAGCTGCTGTGATACAAGTCAAATGGAGTTCCCTCAAGACCACGTGCGACAAATAGACGTGAGAAGTGATGATAAAAGGAGGAATTCACAATCACTTAAAGAAGTGCAAAAACACAGGATGGTGCAACACAGGGTGGTTGGGTTACTTTTATAAAGATATTTCTGAAGACCAGATTTTTTCTGTTTAAACTTGACTGGCCCATTTCTTGTTTATTACTTGTAAAAATGCAAATGTGCTTATACAATTTTATATTGCGCATTATTTATTTTTCAACTTAACAAACATGTACTCCTATGCAATGTACAGTATTTCAAATGTCAAAATACTTCAGCTAGTCTATTACATTTTTTTTAAAAAAGATCATTTAAATAAAATACTACATGAGTTTTTTTGATGCATTTCCTTGACGTCATGCAATGTGCCTTTCTGAAAATTACTTGAAGTTGATTATTATTATAGTTATATTATATAATCATTTATATTATAAGAAATAGCCCAACAGAGGCCTTCTGTAATGCTGTTTTCTCGTTAACCCCAAGCGTCACTCTAAGGAGTAGCTGTAGGCATGCAGAGATTTTAAACAATCGGAGTATTTTCATTAATCTGCTCCGCTCCATTGGCTCTACGAGGGATGGAAACAGTCTTTCAATCTTGCTTCATAAATTACTCACCAAATTCTCCCAAGCATTGTGCATTTTTATAAGTATTACATCGTTCCTTAATCTAGAGCTGTCAGCTGCATTTGCGCATATGGTAATCACATTAATTATACCTCGTTGCGATATGGAAAATAGCTCGACCGGCACAGAAAAACTGGGGGCAAATGGTCCCCCTCCCTGCTGCACTCCCCTGCCCGAGCTCCGGTTCCTGGTGATGGTGTCGGGCCCGATCTGTCTCCCTGACGGAGAGTGAATCCGACTGGGGCTGAAGGGGTGTCTCTCTCCCTGGCTGGGGGACTCCTGCTCAGCCGTGGCTGAGGGGACCAGAACTCTCTGTCCTGGGGAAGTGGGTGGGTGGGGGCTCGGCCTATGACCCAGGCTGCTTCCTCTGGTCACCACTGGCACCGGTATTTGCCAACACACTGGCAGCGTGTTACAGGTGCTGACATTACAGTGACTAACGTGAGTCCCACAGCGTGAATGCGGAGTTCAGACCTCTGATTAACACCATGACACAACTGTATCCACTTCTCAGTGATGCCAGCTGGTCAGTCACAGACGTGCTGAAAACAGTTAGCCTCACTTTAAGCATACCTAAGTTAAGCATTTCAGTTAAGCATCACTGGAATCTAAAGCACATTTTCTCTTTTTTCAGTTTTGGCAAAAATGCCACAAAAACCACCACAAATACCACAATACCACAATACATAGCAATAGCAGGGCTGGAAAAATAAATGAGTGAGTTACAGTCAATTTCAAAAATCAACTATTTAAATTTTGCATATCTGTGGGAGTTGTGCAGGCAAAACAGTATAAGCTAGAAACCAGCTCTGACCCTGCTTTTCCACTTCACTAAAATCTGAGGTGTTTAATGTGGCTCAGAATGCCATAAGGGGCCAATCAGGAGTCAATCCCGTCGACTGCCCAGCAAGAACAGCATTCACATTGGCTGCCTCCAGTGACAGAAGGCAGGGGGGGGCGTGGCCACAGCCCACCCCTGCAGCTCTCCTCTACCTGAACCAAGGTGCCTTAATCTGAGTGGACAGCTTCATGAATCACAGGCTCATTTGGGTACAGCATGGATCTGGCAGATGCCAAGCCGAACAGGCAGGCAGTGAGAGTGCCCTTTACAGCAAGGTGGCGTCAGCTCTGCTGCCTAATCCAAGGCTCTTTATCAATGGCAAACAGGGGAAAAATTCATACCTTCTGCTGTGCCAAGAAGGTGAAGAAGCTCCTTAATTTTTGTGTTTACTTGATGCACATCTGATGGTTGTGGGCCTGATTTTGTGCCTTGGAGTGCATTCTACAGACAGGGGTACCCAAAGGTGGTGGTGGGGGGGTTGATTCCAAAGACCCCTGAGAGGTTTTAGTGCCCTAAAAACTTTGAAACATCATAGGATTGGTCTGGGTTGCAAGCTCAACATAATATGTTACCATGGGGCCCATAATCTGTAGAGGCATCCCTGCGCACAGATTGGGGGTATTCCATAATCTGTAGAGGCACCCCTGCGCACAGATTGGGGGTATTCCATAATCTGTAGAGGCACCCCTGCGCACAGATTGGGGGTATTCCACAAATCAAGATTCCCCAGTTTGCTAGATAATTTAAGCCGAATGTGGAAACTGTTCAATAGGTAGAAAGGTAAGTGACATTCCTATCAGGCAATCCTTACCACTGGCTTAAGTTATGCAGCTAACGAAGATAGCCTGCTTTGTGTCTGAAACACATTTCAAATAAGGCCTTAAAGTAAAGTCCAGGAAGTCTCTAGTTTGGAAGTTTCACCCGATCTCCAAACCACAATAGGGCACCAGGTCTTGTAGAGGTTATGAAAATAAGCCTCCCATTATCCAATCCTTGGGATAGGTGCTGCTGTTAGGCCCTTGGGTCTGGTAGTGGACCTGAAATATTCCCACTTAATACATCCAGTAAGCAAATGAAATAAAATTATAACTTGCCTTTGATTACAGTGTCAGCTAGGCAACATAATGTGGCCACTTAGTCACCCGTAGTTGCTTTAAGAAACAATACAAGCTCTAAAGAGTAACACACGGAAAACAGAAATGCCAAAAAAGCGGACAAATTACCCCTTTCAAAATGTAATTATATGGGCTTGCAACACTTTAGTCACCGCGGCCACGGGCTCGTGCATCTCTGCTCATCTCCATCCGTCCAGGCACAATAACCCCAGCGAGACGACGGAAGTGGCAGGCGACGCCGGCGCGCGATAGGATGCATGCAGTAACCCGGGCAAACGATGACGTCGCTATCGATCGAGGCGCGACTCGCAGTCACGTGACACACCGTACGTCAGCTCGGAAACGTAGCCGGAGCCGCACGCTTAATTACCGCGAGACGTCTATGCTCCCCAGCTTCGTGCGGAGGCATGGGAGGAAGATATTAAAATACCATCCGGTTTAATGTCCTTTTCAATTAGTCATGTATTGTAATGAATTTTAATGACTGGCAAGGATTGCTGTGAGGATATTGATTTTTAATACGATCATTAATTTAAATTGGTAAAATAGAATTATGCAAGGTTTGGTACTTGCAGGGCTCGTAGAAATATTACACAGTACGTTCAGTCCAACTGGCAGCAAAATTAATGTTTATGTGGTTTATCAAATTTACAGGACATAAAAAGACATCTCAGTGGATAATAATGAACTAAATGATTTGCTAAAATCTAGCCTTTTCCTTGTAAAATTTGTTATAATTAAAAACAAGTCAAAGAGGTTCACCCAAAAAATGAACATTCAAGTTTACTATTTCTCTCCATATATATGATATACTTGCTATATATGATATAGCTTACATTCAATTACATTTTAATGACTGGATTATAGGCTTGCTGCAAGGCCTTCACACAAAACCCTTTTAAAACCCTTTATAATAAAACATTTCACAAAAAAGTCATTAAAATTGAACATAGCAGTTTAGTACCTGTATTTATTTGCACAGCAATCCACACACATGCTCGTTAATGATGATAGCAGTATCGTTATTTCAGGGTTTCTGGGCGCTTCGGAGAATTCATCTGCAAATGCTGTATCACTATAGTGATGACCTTCTGCAACATTGTTCTGTAAGTCCGACTCTAGAACCTCATAAATATACTTAATATATAATTAACTGATTTGTATACCTGAAACACACACAACCCCAGCACTAGAGCCCAATTTCTTCATTCATAAAGCAGCGATATCGTCACATCATCTAGGTTTTCCGTGGTCCCCTTCAATTTGTATGTATGTAGAATGCATTAAAGTGAATCCATTCATGCATTTTAAGTACATGCAATATGTAATCCCT
The DNA here is from genome assembly GCA_019775895.2 of Stomatorhinus ivindoensis. Classification (NCBI taxonomy): domain Eukaryota; kingdom Metazoa; phylum Chordata; class Actinopteri; order Osteoglossiformes; family Mormyridae; genus Stomatorhinus; species Stomatorhinus ivindoensis. The sequence continues at coordinate 11,433,245 of JABFEB020000039.1, forward strand.
ATATGTTACATTCTTTTAATTTTCAGGTGGAGAGTCGTGGTGACTGTATCAAGCTGGACCTTTGTAAGAGATCACACAACGAATAATGCTTAATCTTAAGTCCATGCACTTACCAAAGGTGACTCTAGAGTGACCAAACCTGGCATTGTTATGTAGTGCTGGTGACCTGCTTAATTCCCTATTGTGTGAGAGTGAATAAACACAATCGCTCACCTGTACGCAGGACACAATGCACCACGAAGAAGAAAAAAGAGAGACTGAAGAATATCTAATGTTTATAGCAGGATTGTTTTTTAATGGAGGAAAATTCTATACAGTATATCAGCAGAATATAAATCAAAATGCCAGACTTGTATACAATCCACAACACAAGTTCAGAGATACACTTCTGTCCATCACTGTTGGCTGCTGTTGTGTCACTGTGTAGAGCCTGAATGCTGAGCTAAAATGTAGGTGAAATTCAGTATTATCATTATTTTATACATCAAAGTTTTTATTATAGCTATTATTTTGTGTTGATCAAAAAGTCAGTGTGGGTCCACGGAGATCTGTGCATCTCAGCTCCTCTCACTTACATGGGACTAAAGATTAAAGGTAAGGATGGACACCCCAGCTTTGTGAACAATGGACCCATTGGCCTGAAAATTGGTTTTATTGTATATGGGCTTAACAAGCAGTAAGGACATTCTTTACCTAAGAAACACGCCGCTGTTATTGAAGAGTGGAAGGGTCAGTACAAATCAATACAATAAGAGACAGTTTCAAACTGTCTCACATTCTACTCATTCAAGTTATTTATATACTGTATATATAGTAACACTTCATGGAACACAAATACAGAATAATATTATTACTTATGTGTTAATTAGCCACAAACTAAGTGTTAGTTATATACTGATCTCATGTTAATTCATCATGAATGAATCGTGACGCTTAATTTATCTCAAGCAGTTACTGTATTTGTTACTGTATCTGTTAATTTTGTAAATCTTTGTGAACAACTAAAGGAACCACTGAAGCAAGGTTGCCACCTTCGATCAGCTGACTGCCGAGATTTTCGATTGGAGACAAGTCTGCACACACATTTACATGCACGTTACAGTTTTATTACCTTGTGAATAGTCTGTAGTGTTTGCAAACTACTCCAACACTTTTGATGTAGCTACTTTTAGGGTTATAGCAGAATGATATAAATTTCCCATAAGATTTCTTGCGTGAGTATGGGAGTCAGAAAGCATGAGTGTCACGTCAGATGGGTGGGAGTTGGCAACCTTGCTGAAGGAGCTACTGAAGCAAGTCATGAATATTACAATTTAAATACGGATCTCATATTTGTTCATCATTAATGAATCATGATGCAGCTTTTATGCCAAGCAGTTACTACACTTGTTCCTATATATTAATTCTTAATCGTGATGCATTTATCTCATGTAGCAGCTATATTTGTTCATGATTAGTTCATGATTTGTAGATTTAACCTTAACCCGTACCCTGCCATAACCCTGACCATAAGTAACCAAATACAATATGAGACATTGTTACTTTTTTTGACTGCAGTCACAGATCTTTGTGGGGACCTGAAAATGGTCCCCAAAATATCAATTTTTTTTTTATCACATTGTGGGGGGGGGGGGGGGAGTTGGTCCCCACAATATAATAGAAACCTAATCCACACACACACACACACACTGGTTGAATTTGTGTGTAAAATTCTCATTTCTTAGTTCTATATAGTAGAATATTAGGCTATTACATGATTTCACAAAAACATAAACAATGAAGTTGATTAGGATTATTATGAAAAGTAGAACATCTCAAAACAAGTATAGATAAAATAAAAATATATTATGTGTTCCTTATCTAAAATGGGGGGTCTACGAGCAGAATAATAAGAGATTACAGATGAATTCAAACAGGATATCCACACTTTTTATCGGATGAATATAACCCAGTGCAATTATAACTTTATCACTTGTGCATATCTTAGAGACACAGAAGGCTTATCCAGCCACAGAATACATGACAATGGCAAGAGAATCCATTTAATACTCTGAAATAGGGTGTTTTAGATATTAAAAAGATACTGGATAATAAATCATTTTAAATAAATGTCTGAAATATTACCAGTAGGCCTGGGGTGACAATACAATTAATCTCAATTAAATAGAGATTAAGGTACATCAGTTTTATTCACAAATACCCTCCTGAAAATGAATGCTGATTCATTTTATACATAAAAAATAGCAGAATAAATGGGATCTGTCTGTGGAGTCTCTGGAAAGGGCTGGAATGTAAATAAAAGTCTCATGACGGGCCTGACACATTATGCCCGTGTTGTAACTCACCGAGCGCCTGGTGTCAGTCTGCACGGCCGTCCACCCACCCGCCCGTCCGGAGCGGCACACACTCACCAGACAGGACCACTCCCCCCCCCCCCTTTCTGATTAGGCACACAGACGGACGCCCCATTCCGCGGGACCAACTCTATAGCGGGTGTGAGAAGCATGAGAAACTGACCCCAGTCAAGGTTAACTCCAGCAGCCTGAGGCTACCGGTTTATCACCCACTGCCACCATGTTAAAGTGGCTTTAATTGCATCCTGCATAATGTTTTATTGCTTGTTGTTCCACAAATGTTAACAGCAAATGACATCATTGCTCTCAAGGCTAATTTCCCAAGCCATTATGAAGGTAATGAAAGTTTACTATGGGGACACCTTCTTCGTTCGAAATAATCACGTTTGGGCAAACCGGTTTCGCGGTGATTGACATTAGAGCAGAGTAATTGAATCAAAGTCAACTTCTTTGGGAGAGCTGTAATTAAACACCAAGCGCCTATTTCATAATTATTCTCACACAAAATAGGAGGAAGGTGTGCTAATCAGCTTGGAAAGGGTTTAGGAATAAAAATTAAGAAATCAATAAAAAAAAAAATTATCAAAATGTTTTTGAAAAGTATATGTATATTTCATTACTTTTATCTTGTCCTTTTTGTTTGAACTAATGCACAAAGTAGGAATACCGCTGGTGCATTTTAAACACAGAATCAAAGGGCAGGTTTTGGTACATCTATTAAAAAGTAAACACTGGGTGTAAAAACCCATTTTCTCTCTGTCTAACATGTCAGACAACAACTAATGATTTCCAATGCACTGGTAATCTTTTACCTGAAGGGATCTTTCTTATCTGTGCATGAAGCTAAAATAGCCAGTCCTACCAACCCCCCCCCCCCGCCGCCCCGTCACATAATACCTCCGACAAGACAGCACACGACTCGAACCCGTTTAATGAAAGCTCCAATTATCTGAGTGCGGTCTAATGGGCCCGCAGTGTTCTGGCTATTAAATTCTCTAATTCCTAATTACAGGAGCCCTCAGGCAGGTGGGAGAGCGAAGACGATAAGATCTCCCCCCTTTACCTGTAGCCAATAACCGTCGCTAACCGGGAGCGGCTTCACCTGCCAGCGACCTTACAGCACGCCGGGAATTCACTATCCTAATATCTGTGCGGAGACCTGTAGACTCCAGGCATGATGGCTCCGCCTGTCCTTCAGCTAAGGCTAAGTCACCCCCCTCTATACTGAAGGAATTATTTCGGCTAACTTCAACGGGCTTTTGTTGCTGCCTGATGGCCGCATTCCAGGGCGAGCACTCAAAGAGTCTTTGTCCCAGATGAAGACTACGTAAAAACTTCCATTACCATAATTACACGTTTCCTAGCTCTCGCTCACAGAGGGCAGCGACGATTGCTGTAAGATCATTTATATCAAAGGGAAGTGTGCCCTCACAAATGCACGACACATAAGTTAAGAGGACATGTTTTAGGCTTTCTGGGGCTACAGAATGACCCTGGGCCATGTATGTTAACACCAGGGAGTGTATAAATAGACAATACACTTCTTTTGAACTTATGATTGAAATATTTAAATGCTTGTAAGTTCCCGTTTGGCATTTTTTAACTGTCTAACCTTCAGCTACAAATTCCTACTTGTCAAAACATTTTTGACTGATTATTTTGAAATCCTGAAAGGTTGATTGACCACAATGTGGAACTTTTCAAATTTAAGTGGTCAAGCATTACTGAAAAATACACTATGTAAAAAAATCATCAGCAGATTGAAAGGACCATACCTCTGACCAGCTCATCTCAGAAAGTGCTTCCTTTAACATGGTATGAGAAAAATTGTGTGAATGGTGATATATTGTTCTTAAACCTAGTAAACAAAAGATCAATTATGGAACAATGATTGTTTATCGTCTCATTTGTCAAGGAGCACCGATTACAGTGTTGTCTAGATACAGGTATTCCTCTTAGGACAGCTATTTAAGAACATTCCTCTTCTCAGCTTCAGTAACACAATCTACCCCTTCCCCACAGCAACATGGCGGTCTGGAAGAGTGCAACAAATCCCCTTTTCTGTTTGTTGTCAGAGTAACTTTACAGGTTACAGGAGACGCCATTCTGTAATCCATTTTTCTCGCTTTCAGAAATGGAGATGGTGATGGAATATCCTTCTCGGTTTCCTCCAGAAAGCAGGAAGAGGGTGATACTCATTCACCAGTGACAAATGTGCTCCCAAAGCCAGGGGCAGATAAGGCTACCTTCAAACCATCCACTCGCTGGAAATCCAGAGGAGCGTGGTAATTGCGTGCAAAAAATTGTATTTTTTGTAGCATTGTCTTAAACTCTTTCCTCATCTGATTCAAGGAGTGATTAACGGTTCAAAATTATACACAAGTAAGAAAGAAAAGTTGTACCCAGGTCAACCACGACAAGAGAGAGCGAAAGTATTTTCCTGCACGTTCAAAAACCACATTAAAAACTGATTTATGTGTTCAGCTCCTTATTAATTGCTTATAACCAAACATAATCCATTGAAATACAATATTATTAGAACCCTCAAGGAAAATAGGAGTACAAAGTATTGGCAACCGACTGATGAGGAAGCAGCAATCAGGATGATTAATTGTCAAAATGCACTTTTTGAATGAGACATGAGGGAAAAATCTTTTTAAAATGTATATTATTCTATGAGAAATATATGGATTTATTGAGTCTAATGTTAATGGGTGAAATTATGGTTTTATAGCCCGTGATAACTAAGGCTACTGGATATCAGCATTATAAAATTATGAAGAAATAGAAAATGCTCTCCCTCACCATTCAATGACCATTTATTAACAGAAAATTACGGAAATTTAAGATTAGCTGCTTTTTCTTCTTTTAAAGGATTATTCTTACATGGCCCCATGATATTACTCTGTTGCCATCAGCAGAATGCTGATTCAGACGCACTATTTAAACACACGCAGTATATGTCTGACAGTGATGAAACGTATGTAATTAATAAAGAGTTCATGATACATATCTCTAGTCTGGGAAACCATAATTTGCATTGCATTATAAATGATATTTAAAAAAGCATTGATATAAAATATACATCATCTAAACCTTCAATTACCTATCCATAGCAACATTATATCTGGTTAATTGTGTCTGTGTGTGTGTGCTGTAATGTCAGAGGGCCAAAGCTCTCTGATTCCCAGCTCATTGTGACGGGGCTCCCCTATCTGGGAATTAACACTAAACAAAGGCAAAAGTCCCGGCTTCATGCAGCAGGAAAGGGACTCCGGCAACAAAGCCATTAGTGAAAAATATTCCGATCATAAAATAAGCCCTCGCGTAGCAACATCTGTATCAGTGACAGTGCGCTTCTCCCCACAGAGTCGTTAGCGTCAGTTACTAATTGTTAAATTCATTAAATTTAAACCTGAGTATCTTTCATTGAAATGTATACCAAGTTATAAACATGTCAGGTCTTGGACAATTAAGACACGAATAGTTCTGCGTAAAAAAAATAATATAAAAATATATATGTATATATAACGGATTAAATGACATTTTTTTAAAGTAGGTAATGCAATCTGCTCAGTAATTACACATGCTTGGAAGATGTGCCGGATTCGTATGCATATTTCAGTGGTTCGCCATGTTGACTGCATCCTCTGCCTTAATGGCGATACCTTATCGTGCCTGATGTTAGATGGAAAGGGGATAAGGGCCGTCTGGGCTCACGCTGGCTTTGAGAGGCACGAGCTGCAGACGGGACGTGGTGTCACCGGCGGCTCTCCGGTGTGCCGGATCCTGTTTCGGGCGGCACACTTAGAGTGCGTGACAGATTTGAGGTTCCTGCACAATGCCGGGCCTGAATCAGAGGCTCAGATTCACAAAGGAATGCCTCAGCAATGCCTTATTGTGTGTGTGTGTGTGTGTGTGTTTGGGCCAAAGGCCTTGAAGTTCATTGCCTGCCTGTTACCCCACTGTAAAGGTGCGGACTGATTATGTAATTGACACAACGCTGTATGAGAGAGTGGTCTGTTAAGGTGTGTTTGTGTCGCACCTTTGTCAATAAAATGTTGACAATTCATAAACCCAAATCCACCCAGATTGCTCCTGAAAATGGATACAATGGATACACGTACGTCTTGAATTCTTGAACCCAGATTCATGGAAGTGTTTTGGGGTGTTAGTAAAGGAGAAGAAATTTGAAGAATCGTAACACTATGTTGATGCTAGTTAAAGTAATTTCAGGAGCTATCAAGTTGTTTAAATTCCATTCTTTCTGCTCAAGGTTTTTAAAACCCCACTGCTGACACCAGAGGTCATTTTAAAAGCAGTTGCACAAGATTTTAGGGCATAATTCACATGCAGATAGCAGGCAAATCTCTGAGGCTATTTCAAATTTCTTAAACATGACGTTGAAGTTTGACATTTGAAATTATGTTTTTCTATTTATGTGGTATACAGATCTGAGGTCATTTTTTTAGGTAAACCTGCGCTTTAATGCAAACAGAAGGACATGAAGACAGAGCATTTAAACGGGGCCGAGAAGTTCAGTTACCGAATCCTTTCAATTATCTTTGAAATGGAGAAAAGGATGATCTAAGCAATTAAATGTTATGATTGCTGATGTCAGATTTGGTGGTGCCAGCATCTTAGAAACAGCCGTGCTTTTGGGATTTTCACAGACCACAGTGTCTAGAGATTACAGAGAATGGTGCAATAAAAAAAAATCATCCACGCAGAGACAGTTGCTGAAAACAACTTTTTAATAAAAGAGGTCAGAGGAGAATGGCCAGACTCGTTAAAGCTAACAGAAGGCCACGAGTGCAAAAGTAACAGCTTAGTACAACAGTGGAGTGCAGAAGGTCATCTTCATATCCACAGCTAGCCAGCCGTCGAGGCGGGTCTGCAGACAAAATGGGGTCCTACCTTGTATTCCATAGGGGTGCCTAATTAAGTGCCTGCTGAGGGTGTATACAGCATCTCACCATCATTTTACAGGAAACATATTTATCACGTGTTCAATATGTCTAAAAAAGGAGGGTCCGAGCTTGCACGTCCCGCCGGCACATGTCGACGCCTCTCAGCGGGACCCTGACACCTGCGCTGGGTCTCCCTTCCATCTGCGGTCCGCCTCTGTCACGAGAAACTCCGCTGACGGCAAATTAAATTCAAACAAGTCATTACCGTTAATATGTTTCAGTTTCACTGTTTTGAAACGGCTCGATACGACGTCGCAGAAATGACAAATCGCGGGAAAGCACAGGAAGGAGTGCGAGTAGTGAGTTAGAGTGGCTGATCACAGTAAAACGGAAATAAATATCTGGCGTGTTAATTTCTGCCTGCAGGATTGTTGTTGTTGTTGTTGTTGTTGCAGTTTTGCTAGCAGATTAAAATGCAGGAGAGCAGCACGGTTCTGTGTTATCCCAGGCTCAGTACGGAAGCAGCACTGAGAATCCATGGAGTCATGGAGGCATGTAAATTTGCCCAGTGTAATCACATGCAACACTTCTGGATTACCGGGTCCTGTTTGAGACATAATACACTAACTGTCCCGCAGGTTGAAAAAAATACATATGAAATGATGATTCCCCCCCCCCCCCCGGTGGAGTGCCCCTTTAATGTTGCTGTGGTGTCATTGCTCCCTTGACAATAGCATGATGGGTAGGGAGGACTGTGAAACCAAATTAATTAAAGTGCCATGAATGACAGCATGCCCAAGGGCACCGAGGGGCCGTCACGCGCGGTGTCACCGTCTCGCCGCCGCCCTCCGCTCCGTACCCGTCAGCCGCGTTAATGGCTGCCCCCGCCACGGAGCCTCCCGTGTAATGGAGGCTGTTTTCTCTTGTTCTGCCACCCATATGCCCCGCTGGCCCGCCCTCCCCACCCCGTCGCACGCTTCATACATAT
>JABFEB020000039.1:11448512-11459234 GCA_019775895.2 Stomatorhinus ivindoensis
TGCAGTGGCTAGTAGATCTAATAGAAAAGCTTTATGATGCCATTAGTTACATCCTGCGAATAATGCCATCTGTAGTCAAAAAAGCAGCAAATTCACCTACCTACCCCCCCCCCCGCCACCACAAAGGAAAAATAGCCAAAGCCATTAAACGTGTAATTTGGGAGAGCAACAAGAGAAAAGCCTGGCCGGCTTGCTGTAGCGTCGCGTCTCTGCCCAGTGTGTGAGAAATAATTCCGGCGAAGTCTCATATTTCAAAGGAGTAGCTGCTTTTTCGCCGCTCTGTCCCTGCTCTGTTTAAGTGCATTAGCCAGCCGATGCCTCGTGCACTGGGAGGCTACGCTTATTTCGTGGGCAGTTAATCGTTTTTTATGAGTGAAGTTCTGCTGACTTGTAATTAGGATGTCTGCACCCTGATATGAAATAGGCCCGTGGATCCCCTCTCTGCTGATGGAAGTCATTTCATCCCGCAGAAAGCTTACAATCAGAAAATTGGAGAGCATATCAAAGACACACAGCCCCTATGTTTCACTGGTTCTTTCGGTCTTCCCCGGGCATGTTACTGGTCACTTCTGTAACCGGGGTGGGTTACCTGGCAAAGCTGACCGCCCCGGCCTCCTGTAGACCCGGTCTCCTCTCCCCATGCGGGAGCCGGAGAGAGATGAGTTTCATCAGTTCGGTCTGAACTCAAAGCTTGACCAACGTCTTGGGCCCACACGCATGATATCTAAGCACTCTGTTCAATGGCATTCAATGGATGACTGATACCTGAATTGCACAGCCTATTAAATTCAGTATAGAAGTCACTGTTTAGTCTGCACATCATCAATCAACTATTTTTAATATGACGGCATATTTCTGTACTTTCAAGGAGATATTGTTGCGTTCATTCATTGAGCTGTCTATACTAGCCCTGGCTTCTGTTACTTGGGCTTTTAAATACGTGAGCAGCCAAAAATACACATAAAAAAAAAAAAAATCAAAGATAAGACAAAGATAGCTGTGCCATATTCCATGCATATTATTTTCCAAAACATCTATTAAAAATAAATGCTTTGTTCTTGGCATTACATGTTAGTTTTATAGCCTGTTAGGAATTTGACCCCACTGACTTGTGTTTTCTTGTCTTACCTACAAACACCCTGAATGTGTAATGGATTAATGCAGAAAAGCAGGAACTGTAGTCTCCCCAAGACCTTCTGGAGGTCGCCATGTGAATCAATCTATATGAGCAACAAGGAAACGCAGGGTGACCTTTGACCTTTGTGACCTGTTCCTGTTGTGATCATCTGCTGAGCTTAAAGCTCCGCGTCGTCCCGCCTCGGTCACAGATGAACCCTGTAAGCAAGGCCGCTGTCAGCGGCTTACTGCTTTTCCTTTTTTTATGACCGAATTCCATCACTCCCGGATGTGATACTCCTGGCCGCGGGAGTTCTGCGGCTGAAGCAGGGGGAGAAGAGCCCGTTTTACTAAAACAATGTGATTTAGTGAGCTGTCACCTCGCGTAGTTCAGGCCTCAGCAGGAGGCCCGCCCGTAATATAGAGTAAATGGAATGAAAGTCAGGCCGCATTGGACAAGCTCAGTCAGCTCCGAGTCACTGGTGGATGTGGACATTCGCCCCCTGCTGGTTAGGCGCCAGCAGTACCACCCATGCTCCTCTCATGACTTTACAATGTCCTTGGTGACCTTCTTCCTGAGTGTACACATCATTTCCACCGGCACAGGATACGTCTGGGGCCTACAGTACAGTCGAGGCACTTCAAGAATCAGCTGGCGAAGCCAAGGCCTTCCAGATGGTCCTTCCTGTGACTGTGTTGACTGCCACACCCATGCGGGCCCTTGGCTCACCCCCCCCCCCCCCCCGCCCCCTCCCACAGAGGGGTCAGGGGGAGGCTAAACCCAGCTAACAGCCTGCTGACAGCTGACAGGCACGCAGCTGAAACCCAACCAGCCGACGTTGTCAACATCAAACCAGTTGTTGTTTGTGCAACCTCGAGCACTCAGACGGTCATCTCTGCCGAGGCCCGAGTCGCCGCCGATATCCCACGAGCATTTGCTGCCAGATGTTTCTGCTGAGGTCACGCCGCCAGGAACCAGCTGGAGAGAAAGAGAACAGATTCGCCTTTGCCCTCTGCGCATCACACTGCAAAAGTACTTTTTACCCATAGTGCAACAGCAGCGAGAGGGCTGTGTATAATGAACGAGCAAATCTTAGCCCAGTGTGAGTTTCTAATGGGCTGTGCTTACAGGAACAGCTCGGCCCAGCAGTGACAGTTTTAGACACGCGTTGAGTGATATGGCCTCTGGCTGGCTCTGCGTTTTCTCAGAGGCAGTCTGGGGGATTTTACTAGGCCCTGGAGAGCTTCAGTGTGGCAGCATTTTCCTGCTCTGGGCACCAAGTAGCGGGAACTGACCCTGGGGCATCGGGAAATGGGCTGCGGCCAGGGTGTGAAGGCTGGCAAACAAGCAGCAATGCATGTATGACAGGTAAATGGAAGAATCCCCCAGATTAGGACCATGCCTGCCTGCCTGCCTGCCTGTCTGGCCTATCTAACTACCTTTTTCTTCTCAACCTCTTCAAAAACAAGAATTCAATTTAAAAAACAAGCTAAAAATACCAAATGCATGGTGAGTGATGAGGGAGGTATATCAAATATGTATAGCAGAGGGGAACATATATAATTTTAATGAAAAGAACACAAAGTATCAGTGTGCAGCAGTTCTCTCATTGACACACTATACTGACAAGTTCCCCATCGCTTAACGCTAACCGGAAAATAGCAAACCACACAGGCTCTCCAGGTCTTGACTGTGTTTGCCAGGATCCAGGAAGAATTTTTTCCGCTCCGACTCTGAGATATTTGGATGCTTACTTTGGTCTTGAACTTTTGTCACAAGCTCTTGTCCCGCATCCCATTTAAACAATACTTTGAGTGCTTCTTATGTTTCGAGGCTTACGTATTTATCAGCTGTTCAAATAAAGCCTTAATACGTCGCCTCCATCCTGCGCTGTATCTTTAATTCGTTCTTCTTTTCACGCGCACTTTGACGGCTGTGCTCTTTCTCAGTGAGGTAGGCTGACCGACAGCCGCCGTCCGACCTCAGCTGCTCTCTGGCACACAAACCCAGGAAAAGTATTTGTCTGGCCAACTCCGGTCTCCAGTGCTTCCTAGTGTGGAAAAAAAAATGCTGCTCGTCAAAGACCTGATACCTGAACGTCCTCTTTGGCATACATCCGCTGGTGAGACAGCATGCTTAAAACAACTGACTCAAAAGGGGTTGTTTTACGTCTCTCCATGAAGGCACAGAGCCTGCAATTCAGCCTAAGAGTTGGAAACATTCTCCGCAAAGCCCTCTCATGTTCTCATTTATCATTCTAGGCAGCCCCTGATGTTTACATATAAAAACTCACCCGGTCCTCATCACTATATCTAGTCCACCTGCAAGGCAGGACCTCAGTTTAAGGTTTGGGACTGCAATGCCAAGGGGGGAGGGGAGGTTCAATGATTGCTTTAATTCATATCTTCAGCTTCCTAATGTTTTCCATTTTTGCCTCGTATCTCGAGAAAAGCCACCCATCAGAATACTCTTCACTGTTCAAGTCATCTCAGTGATATATGTGAAGCTGACTTCCTCTGTTGCAATCTGCACTATTTACATCATATCAAGTGAATACGCAACGCCGCCCCCCCCCACTCCCCCGCCACATTACATTACCATTCATCAGACCTGAAGGTTCTCTTACTTACATGGGATTTTTAATTGTCAGGTCTCCATGGAGCTCAATTTTTATATCGATGCATAATGTATTCCAACTTCACATACACCAAAGAAGCATTACAGTAATACATACATACACACACAAACACACACACGCACACACACACACACACACACATAGTTAATAAATGAAGTCACAAAAAAGGGGGTTAACCGAATATTAGCTTAAGCTGTCACTATTCACGTCACTCCTGCATCCGAGGCCTCTGTGTTTTCTGAGGCCAAAGTGTGTTTAGCTTTAGACCTTTTGGAGGGCGTAAGGTGGACAGCTGTTCCAGACCCCTTTAAGCCACTGACTATAGAACAGACACAGGGACCTGATTTGTTTCCATTATAATGAGTTGGGTGGAGCAGACAGCAGACTAAAATCCCTTCGTTTCCGAATCACCCCACCAGGACCGACAGCCACAGTGACAAACAACCATGCACGACAAAACATGCCTCATTAGAAAAACTAGATCTCCCTCTTCTGAAGGTATTAATAATCTTTTCACTACTGTATTCCTTCCTGATATATCATTTAGGAATCAGAAAACACCAAAGTGTTTTAAATTCCCAAAATAAGCTACCACTAACTGTACGTTATTAATGGTGATTTGCATTAATCTTTCCAGCCTTCGACAGCCCACTACAACAATTACTGTGTTGTCCGGCATTTATTTTATTTATTGAATTAATTTTATTCCGAAACACTGGTGATATCAGTACACAGAGTGCCCGAATTCAAATGTAGCAGCAGGCGTAAAAGAAATGGTAAAGAAAGAAGAATGTGTGACTGAGTTCTCCCTGGAAAGGCATTTCCTGGTTTCTGACAGAAAGACTGTACTTATATGGACATAAAGCCCATTTGTGTCATACAATCATAGAGGAAAGTGTGGGAACATGCAATGAACCCAGTGTCCAGAATAGACCTGACACTTAACCTATTGGGTTTCCCTGTCATACTGGTAAACAATTAAAAGCCATTTCTGGGATATAAACATCCATTCTCTTTTGAAGTGAATCCAAATAATATTTTATCTTTACAGGGTTATCTTCAAACAGATCTATCAGACCTATAATTATTCAAAGCAGAACCTGAAGGTCTAAGGGGCAGTTATACAAGGACGCTTCTAGAAATAAGCATTAAGGGCTTAGTTTAGGATTGCACCACTTGTCTCGACTTGGTTTTCATTCAAGAAAATCTGAATCTTGCAGCCACAAGGAAGCTGCATTACCTGTATTTGTAGCTTTTATCCACATGTCACCTGGGAAATCTCTCTTCCCGAGCCTTACCTTCCCCGTCCTTCTAAGAGTCACATTGTTCATCAGCTTTCTTCCTCTTTCTGTGTAGCATTTTCCTTCTTGCATTAGAACCTTTCAAGCTTCAACTGCTCGCTGTATTGGTGAGACCTCTGGCCTTGGGGAGACACAACAGGACAGAACAGTTTATAAGCCCAGGGGTTAAAGGTCATGTTGGAGACTCCCGCTTGTCAGAATAAAAGCCCCCTGAACCACCCTTTGTTTTTTGATATTGACCTAAAACACTGCAGTCACCTCAAGACAGAAATATCAGCAAGACTGTTTAAAGAAACACTAGAGGTCGCTGATTTGGAGTTTGAAACCTCTTTAATTAAGTTAAATATATATTCATTTCTGTTTTATAGGTCGATTGAATTTCAGCATTATTAGAACTTTTTCAGTATGTTCTACATCCATCAATTTTCCATGACCTCTTGGCCCATGTGGGGCCACCAGACAGACCTGAGCAAGTCAGAGACACCAATTTACCCACACAAACACAGAACATTAACCAGCGAGTGTCGGGCTGGGAACGGAACCCACACCCAGATGGGGTGACGATGCAGTGCCAGCCCCCGCTATACTGTCCACCACCTCTGAAGGGTACTGTAAGCTACATGGTGCATCTCTACAAAGCCGCCATCACGGCAGGACACACACTCAAATGTGAAGGAAAGCATTCCACAAGGCTTATCGTAATAATTATTTTTAATAGCACAACAGCTGTGTTTTCAACTGCTGCTTTTTTGACACTTCTTTTCTGCTCGCCGGGGCGGAGGGATTTCGATCCCCTATCACGTGTCGTGAGATGCAGCGCAGCCTGCAGTAGCAACGATCTAGCAGAGCCTCGGTCGATGGAGGGGTCCTTCTGGACTTAAATCTGGTGGAAAATGATATGGAGACTGAATGTGAGTGGGGACTTCTTAATGAGAGCCGCCCGTCTCCACCCTGCGTAGGAAATGCCACCCGGGACAGAGAAAATGAAAACTGTAGATGTCTGGGATTAAGTCTGTAGATGTCTGGGTAGAGGCTTGTTTTTGTTTGCGTCTCAGATGCGTATCTATCTGTCTTGTTACTCGTACCGGGCCTTACTTCTGAGGCCCAGGGCACCTGAAATTACTCTCATATGGAAGTACCAGGCCAGCCTTGCACATATAATCATGTCCCATTATACCCACATTACGGCCTGGCGGTCGGAGACCCTTCCGGTCACGGAATCGTTAAAATTACGGCGGGTGATTACCATCAGATACACAGCGTCAGGTGGACAGCTTCCCGCCGCAAAACGAGAGCGCGGGTCTCCCCTAAAAGCCAGTCTGCCATTTTATTCTGATAGCAAACTCCCCCCCGCCCCCATCCCACCGTCTGCCCTGCAGCATTCCTGCCCAATCTAGAACGCCATGCATTCAACATTGGTGATTAAGTCAATAGGATGAATTATTGTTAAGTCGATATGTGGAATTATCATGCCAATACCACTGATCGGAGCACAATTTACATCTTTATGAAGAAGTCACTATGTGATGAAATGGCATCCAGGACTGTGTGTACGAGAACATCGCCCGGTGGGTATTGTTATCATCTGCTGATGAAGCCCCATCTCCTGCTTATCCTCAGGGGTGGACCTTGTCTTACTAGTTGCTCCAGGCAGTATTCTCTCTTCCTCCATCCGCGTCTTTCCCCTTTTCTCTCTCTGACGCCTCAGGACATGAGCTGGATATAAGGTCACGCCTTGCCAAAGGAGAGCTCTGCTCGTGACGCAGATGCCCGATCCAGCACAGCTGATAAGGACGGCTAAGCATTTGTAACGCCATGGGTCAGGCCTGACTGGATGCTTGACAGCTCCTCACAGTCCGGGAACACCGTGCTGACGTCCCTGTGCCGCTGGGCTGGGTTTTACTAAATTCCAGCGTTATCCGACTCATATCGACATCTACTTCTGACACACGGTATCCTACATGACTGTTGCTGATTGTCCAAATTCTCCCAGACCCACAGCTCACCAAACTCAAGCTGTTCCCTTAACTACTAAACTACTCCCAAAATTCCTTGGCTCGCATATTCCCTACTCCTTATTAACATGATGATATTCCTTATTGTCCTTCCCAATCCAGCCCAAACAGTGTGAATCTCATTCCTTTCTGAATGTAGCCAAAGGCTGAATACTGTCCTACAGGCCACTGACACGTGTTGTTTTTAGGCATTTTTTTTTGGCCATCGATATATTTCCCAAACCGCTGTATCCCATCACAGCACCCTGACCCCGAAAATGCAAGCGGAAAGGGAAGACCGTAAAAACGATCCCAACCGGGGGTTGGAGAGAGGGGCCAGACTTCTGCCCGGAGCAATGCAATCCAGTCTGGGAGTGTACACAAAACGTCAGGCCCAGTGCGCGGGGTGATTAATCAAGCCGGTCCAGCCAGCTGCCTGCCTTCCTGGTCAGCTCATGTATATTTATGTAGGCTAACCTGTAGAGGGTCACGCCTTACCTGGAGTTGCCAAATGCCCCCCCCCCCCCGCCGCACCCGAGCATAAACATGCAGCGCTGTGCCAAGGACAGACGCCAACAGGGTGGGGGGCGGGGGGGGGGGGGCTTTCTCAATACCGGGTTCATAGGTTCAGACAAATTCAGGAAATATCTCCCCTCATTGAACCTCATTCATGTTTGCCTATTGGAATAAATACACACAGATCTACACAACTTTGTACACACGGGTCTGTATCTGTCCTTTGGTTACAGTATTAATGACTGAACTCAAATGACATTATATCCAAACAAATTTTTAGGATTGAATATATAGTAAGCAAACACTGAAGTCCAGCGGAAGTGAATATATCTGAAAATAGGATGTTACTTCAGAGTATTTTCTGGCTAATTTTATTTTATCGTAACAGCCGAAATGACGGAATTGGGGAAAGTCAGAGCGCCGCAGCCCCGCCCCCTGGCCAACACCCCGCCCACTATGGAGGAGGCGTCTCTTCATCCATTCCGGCTCTCCAAGCCTCTCTGCGCTTGCCGCTTATCCCAGCCCGGCATCCCTCTCCAACATGTCGCTCATTTCCCTCACAGCTGGCTCACATTAGGGTCCCCTTTCCTCATTTGGCCGGGCATTACGGGATGAACGCAGCCCAATCGGACACGCTGCTTTTTTGATCCTCCTGATCAAAAGTGTATCTTTTTACTTTTCAGCGGCATCCCATTTTCCTTAATGGAGATTAAGTTCAGATCTCATCATCGCTCACTCCTCTCTCTTCACGTCATGCGATGCAGGAGTGACGCAGCTTAAAGTTACTTTTGCTGAAGGGAATAATTAATTAATTTTTCTGCTTGCCCATACAGCTTGGATTGCAAGCTGCAGCAGTTTAAAACCGTTTAAAGCCTTTGTTTTGAATCAATTAACTTGGTCGTCATGCTCTTGCTACGTAATTTTATTACAATATTCTTAATTGAAAGGTCAGTCTGTGATTGGTGGAATTCAGTCTTTGTTAGCTTTAATTCATTTCTTTATTTGTTTTTCTTAGCAGTGCTTATTACTGTGATTGTATTTAAACTGTTGCTGTTATTGTCTTTAAAACCTTTTGTATTCAAATTCAAATTACAATAACTTACTCCTCTGAGTTAGTGGATTATTGCACAAGAGGGTGAGCGTGGTTCTGCAGGTTAACATTCTGCGCCTGTCGGGTTTGCTCTAAAAAAGGGGAAAGAAGATGATTCCAAGGTCCCCTAAACAATTTAGCGCATAGTTGGATTGGACTGCGGTGGGGACCCAATATGGTATGCTTTCATGCGGTCCAAAATCTGTAGCGGCACTTGTGGCATTTGTGATTGGAAGGTCACTGTTTCAAATCCCATGACCAAAAGAGTGTGGCCCCTGAGCCGAGCCCTTAAACCCCAATTGCTCCAGGAACCGTCTCACCTTGCCTTCTCAATTGTACATCGTACATCGCCTTGAATGAAAGCGTTTGCCAAATAAGTAACACTGACCACCTCTCAGTTCTCCCCAGTAAGCCCCCAGTGCATGGCTTGGGCAGAGAGCCGTCACCCAACAGGTGGTCGCCTACCTGAGTCAGAACTGGGAGATTAGATATTCCTGAAGGGCTACCTGATAAAAGGTAACTCTGGCACAGGACGTATGAGTGGAGCAGCCATCTCCCAGCATCCCTTGGGAACAGGATGGGATACATCTGCTGCTAATTCAGATCACAAACCTCACAGACACAGAGCCCAGCAAGTGAATGCATGAACCCATATCCATTTATCGCAGGAGGGCTACAGTATATCCTGCCTACTACAGTGCATATCCTGTATCCTGTGGAAGATTTCCGGTTGGTTAGAATGATATTCTCATAGATATATGGATTGTTTTACCTAGACATATATCTAATACTGACTCACTGACCCAAAAATGACATCTATAAAATAAGACCCATAGGGAAATGGTGAAGGAAGTGGCTATTTCCTTACATTTTACTGTGCGGATCGTAATGTCGTCTTTAATGGCAGGTTTTATGTGGCAGACCGTTCTTGTCTGTAGGGAATCACTCCGGAACATTCGGTGGCGACGCATACCATCCTGTAGAAAGTGGTGATGGACCCCAGTCACAAAGACTTCTTATTTAAGAAGCCAGGCCACGTCTTCCCCCACCTCTTCCCCAAGAAACATGTTTTTAGGGTTAGCTGCTGATCACTGCTTTCCGACCATTTGCTGCATGTCGCCAAACACACGGCAAGCTGGAATTCACAGTCTGAGGTCTCCTTTCCGAAAACAGGGCGTGCAAACCCGGCCTGCCAGGAACGCACGGTGCCGACCTGCGTGGGAGTTGCCGCCAGCCGGCCAGGAAATAAGGGCGGCCGGTAATGATGGGGAGGTGTCTGCCTGCCGCCGCCGAGCTCATCGCGAAACCTCCGAGGGGTAAACAGCACGAGTCATCAGCAAGGAAACGGGAGGCCGTGCTCAGGGGTCAGGGGTCACGCCGGCCTCCTCCCAGCCAATGACGCAGAGGGAAGATGGCGAGTAAACGGGGGGGGAGAGAGCAGGACAAAGGACGGAGCCGGCCCTGGCTGCGGGGTGACCTTTTAAACGGTGGCGGCGGAGCCCGGCAAGGTCTCCTTTATTTATAGAAGGTGTTTTATGGAGACAGGCTCCCGAGGTCAGGCCGGCTGAGGTGCCGCTTCTTATTACGGATCCTCATTACCGCCTCCTGTAGCCCGTACCTTTGTTTTACAGCTGATTGGCCGGCGGCCCCGGGTCACGTGCTAAATCAGCACGGCGCGGGCGAGCGGAACCGCGTGAATCAGCTGGGTCGGTGGCCCCAAGGTCAGCGGGATACACGCTCTGCCCACTTCGCCCCTCCCCCACATCACTTGCTCTGATTCAGGCAGGGCGGGCGCCTCTGGGGGACGGAGGTGAGTCTGCCTGTTTTCTACCTGCCGATAAATGTCAGGCATCAGCACCCCATGACGACAGCCTGACAGTGGGTATGTCAGGGGCCCTCCCCAGGCGCCGTCCTCCTTACTGGCATTTCTGCGTGTCACCCCTCATTTCACCATGACAACAGCTAGGGCCCGAAACCTGCCATTGACCTTGGCCTGCTCGGGACCCGGAGAACACCATCGTTATGGGAACCTGTAAAGGTGCAGTTGAGTTGGGGGGGGGGGGGGG
>JABFEB020000039.1:11460501-11472256 GCA_019775895.2 Stomatorhinus ivindoensis
TTCACTGGTGGATCTCTATTGGGTTCACTGGTGGATCTCTTTCGGGTTCACTGGTGGATCTTTATTGGGCTCACTGGTGGATCTCTATGGGGTTACCTTACACTATGCAGATCTAAGTTCGAGCACAGGATGGTAACACTATTGCTACATCTCTCCTAGCTGGAAGGCTTAAATGCACGCTCTGCTCTCTGTGTGGAGGGTTTGCAAGTCCTCCCTATGTTCTGCTGATTTTCTCCTGCAGATATGCAGTAAACTTAAAAGCATCTCCAAATTCCCCATAGGGTATGGTCTCTGGTGGACCGACTTCCCATCCAGACTGTACCTCAGCCTTACGCCCTGTGCTGCCTAAGAAAGGCTCCACGTCTCTGTCGGGATCGCTGGTTAGGAGAGGGAAGGGTCTCATGGTATAACTTCTGCCAGGACTAACCTATCAACAATGGATAGAATGGAGTAATTTTTTCCTTCTGGAGGTTTCTCAGACGCAAGTAGTATTCAGCAGTGATGAGAAAGAGCTACACAAGCAAACTAATGAGCAAATACTTTTTTTCCTGGAAAATAAGATCATTCGGCCATCTGGTCATAGTCTGCATCAGATTAGAGTACAGGTATTCCCACTTCGCTTTTACGAAATACCTATATTAGCACCTGTTTTCGATGACCGAAAGAAATCCAAACAGGATTTTCTCTTTTATGAAAAAAAGAAGAAAAGTGAAAATAGCGCTTAGCCTTCGTTTTTTTCAGCAAGCCAATTACAGATGTACTGTCATGGCGCATAACGACATTTCGGTCAACGACAGACCGCGTATACAATGTAAATCCCATAGGATTATAATGGGGCTTTAAAAATGTTGTTACTTCGCGACATCAGAGCTGTCATAAGAATCACAGCGCAAGCGCATTACTCACATGTTTGTGGCGATGCTTGTGCTGCCCGTCCTATAAAAGTATAACACATGCAATTTTTTTGCAATGCATAATACTTCATAATGATAATCAATTATGTTACTTGTTTATTTGCTAAACGGTGCCTTTTATGTTTTTTGTGTCTTTTATACCATATATTCGTGGTGAGTCGTAGGCTATACCATCTAGGGCTGTGTAAGTACACTCTGTGATGTTCTCACAACGACAAAATCACCTAATTACGCACATCTCAGAATGTGTCCCTGTAGTTAAACAACATATGACTATATTGATTCTGGTAACCCTTGTGAAAAACTAGTTTACTAACAGTGTATTAAAAGTGTGCTTTGATCACTAGAAGTGTAATAAAATGCATTCTCTTTACACACATTTTAAAAAATACACTAACATTATATTTCTGTGTACTTTTAGAAAATATATATATATATAGGCCTATATTGCATTCAAACATAAGTACACTGAAGCACACTTGAATAAAAGTATGTCTGTAATCATGCTAATACGCTTTAGTATATTTTTAGGGATATAACACACTTAATAGACCTTGCTGATAGTATATTTTTTGTGCTAAGTGTATTTTTTGAGTAAATACTTTAGTACACTATTATTTCACAAGGGAAATGAAATTAAACTGTTCAAACTGTTCATACATTATTTCTTATGGAAGCCCGTTTCCGTCACCGGGGGAAAAATAATAATAAATTGAAGTCGAAATTTCGACTTAGTTATCTCGTTATTTCGATATATAAATACCTCGAAATTTCGTCTTAGTATTTCGAAATAACGAGATAACGATCTCGAAACATCGACTTAGTATCTCGAAACAAGTTTCTAGCTTTAATAACTTTTCACTGAAGTAAGGTGGTGCGTTTTTAATGACAGAATCGTGTTGTCCAGTACACAGAGAACGATGCACACCAATTATTTGCACACCATTTCGTGATTTGTGCAAAATCGTGTTAATGGCTAATATTATAGGCCTAGGTGCTGTCAGCTGTAATGACCTGGTGGTTAGCATTTTGGGCTAATGGCGAGTGATACACACCCCTTTGTTTCCTCCTCCCGTTTCCTTTACGTACGAATTTTAATTAATTTTTGAATGCTCTAATGTGTCCGTATAATGTGCAATGGGACAATACATGAATGGCTTAATAACTTTAAAACTAGACAAGACAGGCACTTCTAGTGAAGCGTGCTTTGATCAGTGCACTACAGGGAAGAATGCACACCCCTTGGATTTTCAGAATAACTTTCTCTTTATCAGTTATTAATTAATACATTGCATGTATATTACACGCCACAGAGGCAATGCAGTAAAGGGTTAATAGCTCTGAAACAAAATGAGACAGTTACAGTACGTCTTGTGAAGCGTGCATTGATCAGTGCATGGAGTCTGGGGGCAATGCACACCCCTTGGATTTTCAAGATTACTTTCTGTCTATCAGTTATTAATTATTACATCGTATCCATATTACATGTCATTGCTCCATTTCATAGGCCTACATATTGACAGTTAATTGATAACACAAATTAATCCACAAGTAAGTTGTAAAGTGTGATTTAGGCAGTGCACCGTGGGACAAAGCAAATGTATCACTGCTGAATTGCTTGATTACGTGTTTTGTAATTGGTGTGCATTGCTGTCTCTGTACTGGACAACACGGTTCTGTTAATTAAAACGCCCCACCTTACTTCTGTGAAAAGTTATTAAAGCTAGAATCTTGTTACGAGATAACTAAGTCGAAATTTCGACTTAAATTTAATATTATTTTTCCCCCGGTGGCGGAAACGGGCTTCCATAATTTCTACTTTATATAAGTCACATATTAATTACATCATTCCCAATTCCTCGATTCGGTAGGTAATTTTTTACCTACTGAAACATGATTCCCATATAAACTGACGGTAATTGCTTCTTTGCTTGATGTCGGGTAATTAAAGGTTTCATAGGAATGCTCTACTTTCGGACATCGAGGGAAACTTGTAGATGCAATTAGTCAGTGACCAAAAAAATGAAATAAATTAAATAAATAAGCAAAACTATTAAATAAATAAAGACCTCCTATTGACAGAAGCGATGTCAGATTGTGTTCCTGTGCTGGGACTGTTATGGGCACCATGCTTGACATACAGCCAGTATCATTTCTGTGGTTTTCCCAGATTTGTCATTCCTCTTCAATATAATCTGTCCTTCACAATTTCCCGAATGAAAGAGAAGCAGCCTCGGTTGCTCCGTTTAACGTTAACGGCCCAGATCGCGCAGATCCCAACATTAGATCCTAATCTAACGCGCAGCCCCCGTCCTCCTCCCAGCTGGACGGGACAGACATGGAAAGTTGTCAGAATTGCACTGCGCCCCGGCGCTGACTCCGGGCTGCAGCTCTGATTTTAATACCAACAAAACTGTCGTGCTGTAATTCTTTCCAGCCCCCGGGGCTGGTGGTGGTGGTTTGGGGAGGGGGTGGGGGGGGTTCGTTGCTCTTACAATGAATAGAGTCATTCTTCAGTTTGGAAAACAGGGAGGCTATCCTCCCCAGTTTAATTTTGTGATTGAGTGTACGCGCCCAAGAGCTTGTCAAGAGAAATAAATAAATAAATGGGGGAAGAAGCTCACAGCTATAATTAGATGGAAATATAGTTTGGCGTCAGATAGTATTCCATCTATTCACAATTAGCGTCCTGTTTCGGTCTCGTGTCGGATCGTATTTATGATTTATCAAAACCGTGCTCTAGTAAAGGGTCCTTTAAAAAGAATCTGTTTTTACATTTCCATAAGGTTTAATTTGATCTCCGAGCTAGAAAACACTTCAAAAAATCCGAATATGCCAGAGTACCTGACATTTCTCCCAGAATGCACTGCAGAATTGTATCTTCACAAATAAGCTCTTACGGCTGCATTCGTTGTGTTGGGGTAACATCTGGATGAGGGGATACATTTTATGAGCATGTGATAGTTACTTTTAATTCACTGAGCAATATCCTCATTCTTATTTTATGAAGTTAGTCTCTTTTCCAGTGTGAGCATCAGATGGGTCTTTGAGCCCCCCCGTACTCCAAGGGCCCTCACGGCGATGGGCTCGGGACCCCCACTCTGAGAATGGGCGGTGATGTGGGAGGTGGGGTGTCCCCCACTCACCAGTCTGAGAAGTGTGAGTACTGAAGTTGGCATTCCCGTGTTTTTTGTGTGTGTTGTTTTGAGCGGATGTGAGTGGCCCCCCCGGCCGAGCGGCATGTCTGCCCACATAGGTGACTGCCTCCTCTGATCCTGTCTCACAGCAATCACGGCCCTGACAGCCTTAATCTATGATGTCAGTGCTTCCAAACCCATTTGTCGGCCATGCTGACAGCTGTCGAGCATTTATAAATGAACAGAAACATTAACCTTTACGCTGATTGGGGTCCCTTCTCAGGAAATGCACACGCTCTCAGTTGAATAATGTCAGGCCTTTTTGCTTATAAAAAAGAGAATGATAATAACAGTAATAGCGCTTGCCAGGGTGATAAGAATGACAACAGTTGACGGCCTGGGACGCCTCAATCGCTTACCCATCTGATGGGAATCTGCTCCAGTCAAGTTTTGCAGTATTTTGCTTTGCAGGTTGAGATACCCGTTCCCCCCCCCCCCACTCAATTCTGGGCAATGCCGCAGTTGTTTCTGGGTTGGAGCAAACTTCCTTTCTTGAAATGACCCGTCAAATTATAGATAAACATTTCAAGCATGCGATTCGGTTCTGGGCACAGAATTTCTTTGCTTTTTCCTTCTTTTTGTTTGTAGTGAAAGCTGGCAGTTTGATTCAAACCAGGTTAAAGCGCAGCCATAATGCGGTTATAAACACTCGTTTGCTGAAATCAGAGCGCCCGTATCCAGGAAGGATTGTGAAAATCAAATAAAACGAATATCGTAGCTACGCCAGACTGCTGTAACTTTTTTTCCTTACTGTGGACAGCCCCCCCCCGCACCCCTCCCATGAAGCGGTATTTAGCGATGAAGCAGTGCTGCTTTAAACACTGCAGAACAGCTGGATGGCTAAATGCACCCTTGGAGATGCGCCAGGTCCCAAACGAACTTCTCCATTTGGCCCGAAAATGTTACCAGCTATCAGGAAGGAACCACTTTTCCTGGACTCGCTTCCAGATGCATTCTGTCATTCCGGGCCGTCTGTGTCCTGGAGAGAGTGAGTGTGTGTGCGTGTCAAACCCTTGGCACCGTGTGTGATTGGGACCCCCCTGCCAGCAGAATCTGCTGACTGAGGTCACGCGTAATATTGTCCGGCTTCAGACTCTCGCAAGTTTACCCTTAAATCAGAGGAATCCAGGATGTTCTGTGCAGGACTCCCTGCTAATGAGCCTACAACCCCTAAACCAGCACCAAGACACATGATTCCCCCAACATGGGTGAGAACATGCCCCCCCCCCCACCACCACACTCACTGCCCCTCCATGCCTCGCGACAGCGATCACCGTGCCTGAATCGCTCCTGTCCACTCGCCCTGATTCAGGGGAACCTCCTCTGGTGTGGAATGCGCTAGAAAGGCGAGACAACGTGCCATCCATTGCTCCGCGGTGCCCATGGCGAGGATTAACGTGGAGCGACGGTCTGCCGGCCGGGCTGAAATTACACACCTGAGCCTGCTGGCCCCGTTAGACCCCGTCAGGGTCAGCCAGCCTCGCCCTGGGTGTGACAAGTTAATAGGACATCTCTAATGCACTGACATCCAGAAACCTTCAGGAATAAACAGCTCCATGCTGTACCTAAACATTCAGTGTACATCGGTAGTCAGTATTTGTTTTTACATAAAATAGTATACAGACAGTGACCAGATTACAAACGATATCCATTCCCTAAATCTGTGTTTATGTCGATTTTGTAGGTAAATCGGAACAATAATAACAATTATAATAATAATTATTATTATTATTATTAGTAACAATAATTGTAATTATATACAATACTGTACTGTACCTCAAACTGATCAATGAACAGCTGCACCGTGTTTTCATGGCCATTACAAAGTAGTGTTTGTGTCTTCATTATCATGAACCATTTTATAATTTGTTTTATGGCCGCTGTAGTTTCCAGGATAGGCTCTGGAGCCCCATTACCATGTACAGGGGTGTTGCTAGAGATTTTAGGCCCCATGAAAGCATATCACAGGGGGTCCCCAACCCAGACCAATCCAATTATGTTCCACGCTCTGCTTGTGCTTGGGAGGGTGACGGGCCCCTGCACCCGGCACAGAGGTATGGCCCTTGGCATAGTGCCGCTCCTCTTTGATTCTGTTCCGGAGCAGAAACTCGTCCCCGTGATTCCACGGAAGGCGGGCTTTGTGAAGAAGACTCGCCTTTCATCGTCACTCTTTCTTCCTGCGAACGGGAGGAGGTGGTGTCAAAGCGCCGGCGCCCACATCGCGCTTCTTCCTGCGAGCTTTAATGAAAGCGGCGTGGCAGCCAGCCTGCGCTCGTTACCGCAGTCAGAGCGCCGATGTGGCCCGCAGTCATGAGCTGACACGCTCTTCTGAGGGCGTTTTTTAGGCAACCACGCAGCATCACAAAGCACTCGCGCAGAAGCTCGTCTGACCCAGCTGCTTCAATCATTACTGTATATATTTGCTTAACAGACACTTGTGGCCAGAGTCACAAAGTCATATAAACCAGCGATCCTCAACCCATGGGTCACGACCCAAATTTGGGTCATGACAAGTTCTCAAAGGGTTGCGAGGCGGAGTTGGAAAGCATTTTAAAACCAGCAAGGTCCTATGCTGATCCACAATCAGATTCAACAGTCCCAATCCTAATATTGACGTATGAAAATGGGTTTTGGGTCTGCAAATGCTTATCGCAAAACTAGTGAAAACTCAACCAATCCACTAAGCCAAACCACAGATGCTTAATTTAAAGTTCACTGGCACGTCCAATCAATTGATTGGCGTAAACTGCAGAGTGCACTGCATGCTTCATCATAATGCTAATTTAAACCTATATTTGATCTAGGGTCGCGACTGAGCTTGCATGGTAAAAATTGTCTTGCAGTAAAGAAAGGTTGAGAACCACCAATATAGACCACTGGTCTAACTCAAGCATTGCATCTTTACAGCTTAAAAACCAAGTATTCTATTTATGCAGCATTATAACCCATGAATTTAATCTAAATGTTTCATTTATGTAGCATTATAACCTATATATTTAAACAAAGAGTCCCATTTATGCATCAATATAGCCCACGTTTTTAATTCAGTTATCGCATTTATGTGGAATTTTAAACCCATGGTTTTATCTTAGTTGTCCCATTCATGCATCAATTTAACCCAGGAGTATCACCCAACTGTCACTTGTGTGTAGCTGGGAAACGTGTCCCAGTGGTTCAGTTTAAATGCCTTAAGTGTGCAGTGTAAGAGGGTTTCCCCTCGCGGGTTTAAACGTGACACCTTTCTGCTCCCGAGTTCAGTCCTTGTAGCAGCTACGCCATACTGCTTGAAGCTTGCAAGTGGGCCCAGTGCTGGAATTACACATGGGGTCATGAAGCGATCCGGCTGCAAATGCACTCCCACCGACAGAGCAGCAGGAACTCCCTCTCTCTCTCTCTCTTTCTCTCTCTCTCTCTCTCTCTCTCTCTCTCCCTCCCTCTCTCTTTCAGAGACAGACCCACAAACACACAAAGCAATGGTGCGGCAACTGGACGGAGAACGGTCCGTGATTAATCTCACTTACTGACAGGCAAGTTTTAATTGGGCCGACTGCCAGAGACGGAGCAGGCCGCTGTCACGCCGTCCGCCGTCTGAGGCCTCTCCGACAGACCTTCAGCGGAGCCTGTCACTCACGGCGTCCCTGCGGGAACTTCTCCGTGGGGGTCCAGGCTCATTTAGGAACGCAAAAGACAATGCTCCAATTAGGCCGCTTTAACCAATCGCACAGTAGTCCGCCAGACCGTCGGGCCAGAACACAGAAATGACTGATAAATTAGCTCTGTGTGCCGAGTGCTTGCTTATAGAAGCGACTGTATCCTTGCAATGCCTTCAGTGAAAAGCCAATGAAAACAAATAGCATCACAGAAGACAAGAAATATATATAAGTATATGGGTGACTATACACTCAGTCAGCGTTCTTTGGTGCAGGGGCTACCTCACTAACCCAGTAGTTAAATTTTGCTGTAAAGTATTGAATGATCATATAAAAAGCAAATAAAAATTAAGAGGGTAGGTCAGGGCTCTGATTTGCCGTCTCCCCTGGCTTGCAGGACCTTGTCGCATCTGCCAGAGCGTGCACGAAATGTAAACCGGCGGATTCAAGTTTATCCAGGTGGGTGTAGTGCGAGACATTAACGGGGCATGCGGCGAAACAGATCGTTGGGGTACGGTTACATGTAAACGTTTGACACGGCGGCCAAGAGTCCGGAATAGCCCTACCCCTTTCAGGGGAGGCCCGCGACATTTGCTGGGGGGGGGGGGGGAACATACTTATTAGACGTTCATATACTTGGAAAAAAAGCAAGCAAACGCTCTGTGGAAATTAAACAAAGGTCACCCTCGTCTAAGGCCATAAGAAAGTGCCATCAATCTAGTCTAGTGGTGCATTAAAGCTACGTATGACGAGAGGCTGAGGTAAAGGCGGAGTGAGGGTGGGGGGGTGGATGTAATCTTAAACCCCATTAGTAATCATCATATTTATTTATAAGGCTGTGCTGAAACACACTGCCGCATTCCCCCTCCGCGCTCGATTGAAACCAGGGGACAGACGATCCCATCTGTGGCGACGGCAGAGCCCTTCTTCCCTGCGGACGCTCTGATGCTATGAATTATTGAGTGAGTGTAAAGGAGAAGACAGGCCTTAAATTTAATAGGAGGCCTTGTTATTTGGCTTTACCTTTTGTAACCGTTCAGGTTTAATTAACGCTGTGGGCCAGAGAGAGGCCGCAGCTTTCTGGGAGCTCTGGATGAGGAAGCCTGTCAGTGAGCAAGATCTACTCTTCTCTTTCTCTCTCTCTCTCTCACACACACACACACTCTCACACTATCTCCCACTCTCTCACTCTCTCTCACACACTCTCAATCTCTTATCCTCTCACACACACTCTCATGCTCTCACTCTCTGTGTCACACACACACTCTCTCTGTCAGAGATTTATTCGCTCACTGTGTGGCGAGAGCGAAGTGACTTATTTTTCTCTATTCTCCTGCACCCGTTCATACTCCCAAAAGCAACAGCTAGGGTATGTGGCACAGCAACCACTCCTGTATTGGCTTTTTGCCTGAACAGACAACTCCGGCCTCATGTTTCCATATCACTGCTTCATTCAAAATTGGGATGGTGGGGGTGTCTAGATCCCACTAATCAGCCATGATTACAGTGTGTGATGTGTAGCCAGTACACACACAAACACACCGATTAAATAACTTCCTTGAGTGTGTTGCTGTCAAGTTACTTGATCCCATTTGAGTTTCAAGAAATGTGAAGTAACATAACCCCCCCCCCATCCCTCCTGCATGTATCTGCAAAGAAGATTCGTAACCACATCAATATAAAGACACAGAGTCACAGCTATTGGCACGATGGCTCCCTGAAAGGTGTGGAACACGGAGTGGCACACCTTCATGACAAAGTAGATACCAAAGCTAATCGATGCATTGAGCCATGCTTATTATTATTATTATTACTATTATTATTATTATTATTATTATTATTATTACTATTATTATTTTGCTCTACTGCTATTTTGCTCATCGATTTGTTTATTCATGTCTATTTATCTGTGGAACTCGTATTCAATGCCAAGATCTATCCATTTCTTTTACAGGATTTTTAATTTTGTCTTTTGATGGTCGGACCGTTCTATACATTTTGGATCTATCCCCAGTGTAACCAGCTATATTTTGTTAGTTTAATAATTAACAAGTACCTGCTATGCCAGAGTAGAGATCAGCAAGTCCGCGTGTCAATTTTTAAAAACATTTCTCATGCAAGTTGTATTTTATTATGTTCCGCAGACACCAAAATCAATACGCCATTTGTTAGTCCAGGTTAAATTCCCTGCCCTGTGATTCAGCAACAGGATCCCTGATTTAATTTCAGCATTTTGCCATCTGGTGAGCTGTCCAATTCCTACACCAACCTCGGCTCACCGCAGCCATCGTCCTGTCAGAGGTACTCAGTTATTTATGTTCCGAATCCACCATCCGCCTCTTCTGGAGCTGACACCTAATCGTGGTGAAGGGGTTTGCGTGTTCCAGTGATCCCAGGAGCTACATTGCTGGGTGTTTTATGCCCCTGGTGGGGTCACCCTAGGCAAACCGGTCCTGGGTGAGGAACCAGATGAAGTGCGGCTCATTAGACCCCTTATGATGAATGCAAACATAGATACACGTTTCCCCTGATGCGGGTCACCAGCCCCCCGGAGCCAGGCCTGAGCAAGGCATGTGGGTCACCCCTCCGATTGGCTCACCACCTGTAGGAGGGGCCAAAGGGGTCGGGTGTAGTGTGAGTTGGGCAATGGCCGAGTGTGGGGACCTTGGCGGTCCAATTCTGGGCTGCAGAAGCTAGCTCTAGGGACATGGAATGTCACCTCTCTGGTGGGGAAGGAGCCTGAGCTGGTGCGCGAGGCTGTGAGGTTCCTACTAGATAGAGTCGGGCTCACCTCACCACGGCTTGGGCTCCTCGAAGGGGGTTGGACACTCTTCCACTCTGGAGTTGCTCGCGGTGAGAGGCGCCGAGCAGGGGCGGGCATACTTATTGCCCCCTGGCTGGGCACCTGTGCTTTGGGGCTTACCGCAGTGGACGAACGGGTAGCCTCCCTTCGCCTTCGGGTGGGGGGACGGGTCCTGACTCTTGTTTGCACAATATGCGCCAAACAGCAGTTCAGAATACCCAGCCTTTTTGGAGTCCTTGGAAGGGGTGTTGGAGAGCGCTCCTCCTGGGGACTCCCTTGTTCTACTGGGGGACTTCAATGCTCACGTGGGCAATGACGGTGAGACCTGGAGGGGCGTGATTGGGAGGAATGCCCCCCCCCCCTATCTGAACCCGAGCGGTGTTTTGTTATTGGACTTCTGTGCTCGTCAAGGATTGACCATAATGAACACCGTGTTCAGGCATAAGGCTGTCCATATGTGCACTTGGCACCAGGACATCCTAGGCTGCAGTTCGCCGATCGACTTTGTGGTCATGTTGTCGGACTTGCGGCCGCATGTATTGGACACTCCGGTGAGGAAAGAGGCGGAGCTGTCAACCGATCACCACCCGGTGGTGGGTTGGCTCCGCTGGTGGGGGAGGAAGCCGGTCAGACCTGGCAGACCCAAGCGTATAGTGCGGGTCTGCTTGGAACGTCCAGCGGAATCCCCTGTCAGAAGGAGCTTCAACTCCTACCACCGGCAGAACTTCACCCATGTGCTGGGGGAGGCGAAGGACATGGGACTCCATGGGCAGCTGATGAGCATCAGTGGGCCAAGCGCAACGCTGCTTCGGCGGTCTCTAAGGTAAAAACTCGGGTATGGGAGGTCCTCCCCCCAGTGGAGGAGTTTAAGTATCTCAGGATCTTGTTCACGAGTTAGGGGACGATGAAGCGGGAGATCGACAGGCGGAACAGTGTGGCATCAGCAGTGACGCGGGCACTGCATCGGTCTGTCATGGTAAAGAAGGAGCTGAGCTAAAAGGCAAAGCTCTCGATTTACCAGTCAATCTATGTTCCTACCCTCACCTATGGTCATGAGTTGTGGGTAGTGACTGAAAGAATGAGGTCGCGAAAACAAGCGGCTAAAAAGGGTTTCCTCCGCAGGGTGGCTGGGCTCTCCCTTAGAGATAGGGTGAGAAGCTCGGCCATTCGGGAGGGACTCAGAGTAGAGCC
>JABFEB020000039.1:11544109-11561068 GCA_019775895.2 Stomatorhinus ivindoensis
GGGCATGCTCAAAGCACACTCCTGCTCTGCCCAAGGTCATGCTGGGAAGTATTTAATAACTCTTTAATCCTCACCGCAGCAGAAACGATAACGCTTCTGTTTTTCTTCTCTATGAGTAGATTTATTTTGGGGTGAGATTTGCCCAGAGGTGGTTAAGCCGCCTCTGCGTCAGGACACCAAAAAATGACAGGAGCATGCTGGCCGGACTGAAGAAAGCCTGGAATTAGGGGATGTGGAACATTCCAGATATTCCTGTTCTTTGGTCATTTCCACAGAGTGACTGGAGTGAGATGTTCTGATCTGTGTGGGCGTATCCTTCCCATGGCCCCGCACACCTCACACTTCGACACGCAGCGTTCCAACATCCCAAAACGGCTCGCCGACTGAATGCAGGGGTCGGACTGCCATCGCCAGTGAGAAGGTCGGCGCGAGGGGTAGAAAGAAATAAAACAATCAAAAGCAGGAAAAAGACAGCTTTGTTCGCATGCCTAGGAAAGCTCCTGCTGATTAATTTAAAGGCTTCTTCGCTCTGCTTTCCGTCACGGGGCATTTGTAGATGAAATTCTCCGTATAGGTTCTGCACAGTTTGATCTCCACGAACCTGCTTTAGAAATTATGTCATAAAATATTAAGTTGATGTGACATTTTTAAATCATATCAAAAGGTCCCCCCGAGGATGTTTTTACTATCTCTCTTATTTTTACAGTGACTGCGAGGGCTGGAGGTAAAGTCACACTGGCAGCAGCCCTTAATCTTTGATGCTTATGTGAATGCAAAGATTGATTGGAATGTAAGGTAATAGAGGCAATTGGGATGAGTGGCATTGCAGCCCTGCATGGTAATAAAAGCCAGTAGATTAACCTAACATCTGCCATTGACAGAACCACTGCTGGCCCCAGGAGAATCTGGAATATTCTATCTAAGTGTTTAGTCTTATAAATATGTGGAAGCTGAGAACTTGCCATCTCCATTGGAGAACCCCTATTAGCATTGTGCAGCTAGTCAGGAGGTTAACCCGGGACCCGTGACCCTGATGGTGCTGAATCGTGGGGTGCCCTGTCACCCAGTGTTGGCATGAGGGTATCTGTTCCCTACAGTCTCCATGGTGACAGCTGGGTCCACTTCCGTCATGGGCCTGTCTGAATCCCAGTGTGACGTCCAGAAACCCCTCGACTACCAAAGACTACCGACCCCGACCCCTCCAGCAGGAACAATGGCGATGTTCAGAAACGGGGTTGAGAGAACAGGAGTGACATCAGCAGCAGGGGAGGGGCTACTGGGGCCCTGGATCCAGCTGAAGGATGATTGGTCACTAGAGTGCCTCCTGTCCTGTCACTCACCAATTCAAAACACATCATTGGCTCATAAAAAGTTTGGCCCCTCTGAATGACTTATGACCCCTCTTATGCCCCCCACCTTAAAAAAAAATCCTATAATCACCCCTGATCAGCAGCCTCATGTTCCTGCCCCATTATCTCCACCCCCTTCTTGTGCTGGTCCAGGACCTGCCACTCGCCCCTCCGCCAATCACCCCAGTGAATTCTGCATGAATCATTCTAACCATGGCGTCTGGCCAATTATGCTACAACGCTTTTGACCTTTTCTGAGACTTCATTGATCTTGTGGCTTTTCTTCCTCATATTTTTGCATATTTTCTAAGTGTTAAGCAAAGGCAAGAACCTCAGTGATTCATCCTCTGTCCTTGAGCACCACGAAAACATTTTCAAAGACATAACAGCGAGTCCCTCCAATCTAAACAGTAAGCTTGCCTAAACATTTACCAGGAAGTAATTGCTCTTAAACGTCCTGAGAAGCGGAGAGTCTCTTTCAGAGGCCAGCGTCGCTCCGCTGAGTCCCCATCGCCATCGATCTCCACGCCTCTTGCCTTTATTATTGCCGGTAATTGGCTTGGCCATATTCTCGGCACCGGAAGGATCTGTGTGATAATCACTCACACGCTGATCAGCTTTGGGTGTCCGTGGAGAAGGAGGGTAACCTGAGGAGCGCCACTCCAGTCCTCCACCCAGCCTCCGACACCACCGTCACCTGCATCATCCATACGGACTACATGTGTGAAGAACAGGCATGGACAATAAGAAATGGTATTGGCATTTGATATGGGAATTTCACATGTAAGCAATTTCTCCAGTAAAACAATTATTAACCTGTTGTTTTTATTGACTTATGACGGTCCAGCATACTGCATGGGCTCGGCTCCAGGCTCCCTGCAATGCATGAATATTGTTATTATTCCCAAACTTTAAATAACTTGCATACTTTTGCGGTTTCATTTTTCTTAAAGGGCCAGCAGACACAGCATCAGATTGCTATTGTATTACAGCCCAGGCAGGTAATGCTAAGAGCCTGGCTGGAGACAAGAGATGACAGACAGGCTGGGGGTGGGGGCGCTATAAGGTCAATGTCAGCCCCCTTAATGGGCACAGTTCAGAGGATCCCAGTATCCCAGCTCTACTGGGTCCCATTAGGCAGCCAGTGTCTCCCATGGGTTTACGGACCCTGCCAAACTAGGGTGTCACACTGGGAGTCACTCTGTCCCTCGCATTCACCCCCCCCGCCCCTTCTCTTTTTTCGATGTTTATAGGAACGTGCACAGTCAGTTTTTATATCAGTCCAAATACCAATAAAACAGAAATTTTCTGATGGACTGTTTGCACAGTGAAGTCAATTTTGTGTTTGCGACTGTCAGCATTTTTAATTACGCGAGGCAGTCAGTTATTTCTAAAGAGTAGCAAATGATGAAAAGGGCAAGCTGGGAGCTAAATGATTAGACCCAAGCTGCCACCTTTAAGGCGATGAATGTCAGCCTCTAAGGACCATAGATGCTGGATCGCCCTTGGACAGAGTTAATCAACTGTGGAATTTGTGAACTACAAATATGTCAGAGCTGAAAATCGCGGCCGTCCTAATGGACGGTTTGAAAAGGTTAAATCTGATTTTGGGTGAAAAAAAATGTCAGCGGTTGCCTGAACGGCTCATTGTGATGTAATGGGGAGGAATGTCTTGTCCGGGCCTCAGCTCTCGACTTGGGTAGAGTGCAGTTCGTTGTTCGTCGGGCACGTCGCTGGGCTTCACGTGCCCCAGTGGTTGCCGTAGACGCAGGTATTTTTAGCCTGGTCGTTGAGGGGATTCTTTTTTTCCCCGGTATTCCGCGGAACGTTTGCTTTGCGGCTCTTAACTCACTCACCTGTACCCCATAACGTTTAGCTCATTATTGCACTTGTGCCGCAGCCAAATTTCTAAGTGGAGCAGCATATGCTTAATGTGACGGGATGCGAGACTTTTCCCAACTCGCTCGTATACCGTTTAGCCATCGCCTAAAGTGAAGGGAATTTAATGCGTCCCACTGATGGCGGTGTGCCTTATAGATCACGCGCCCCACGCAGGAATCCTCCATGAGGGAGCGAGCCGATCGCCCCAATCGCAGAAGCCATCGCCTGAGCTGCCGATTAATGCTTTCTCTTTCAAACGTTTGTGGGCCCACATGGCTGTCGGCGATGAAAAGAGCCTGACCCAATCATTTTTCTGCAATATAATATTTCATATTTTACTTCAGGGAAGATACGTTAATATCGGGGCAGTTTTAATTAAATAGGTCAAACTGAAATTAATTAAATTCCTTAATGGACTATATTTTCTAATGTATTCACTTTTTAATGAATATGTCCATCATATTGTTGCAAATTGAATGCAGAGCAGGCCAGAGGTACCTAATTAATAATTAATAATTATGAGTTGGTTTATCACGGAAAGGCTTGATAGAGTT
The DNA here is from genome assembly GCA_019775895.2 of Stomatorhinus ivindoensis. NCBI lineage: Eukaryota > Metazoa > Chordata > Actinopteri > Osteoglossiformes > Mormyridae > Stomatorhinus > Stomatorhinus ivindoensis. The sequence continues at coordinate 11,547,894 of JABFEB020000039.1, forward strand.
CAGCCTAGGGCATTTTGTCTGTGAAATGTAATTTAAGGTAGATCTGAGTGTGTGTGTGTGTGTGTGTGTGAATTAGGTTTATATTACATTGTGGGGACCAAATGTTTCCCACAATATAATAAAAACCAGTCATTTTGACATTGTGGGCACCATTTTTCAGGTCCCCAGAAAGATCTGCGAGTGCAATCAAAAAACTAAAAATGCCAAAAGTCTCGTATTTTGCTTGGTTACTTATGGTTAAGGTTATGGCTGGGTGGGGGTTAAGGTTGTCATGTTGGGATTTCCACATAGAGAAGTGGAGAGTCCCCATAAAGATAATTAAAACCTGTGTGTGTGTGTGTGTGTGTGTGTGTGTTACAGTAGGTATGGGGAGGGGCGGGGTTTGAGGGAGCGTCAGGCCAGAGAAAGTGCCACCTGATAGGGCCTGATGGGGAGGTCATGGCTCACAATCAGCCAATGAAGCCGGACCTTAGCGGCGGGCAGACACCCTAGCGCTTTTCCATCAGCTATCTGGGCTTCTCTGCTCTGCAAACATCTGTAAAATGATACCATGTAACGGGCCAGTTTGTGCTTAATGTCTGTCTGTCACTCACTTGCTGTATCATTAGGCTTGTCTTACTCACCATGTAGTTACTTCATTGACTGCATTGTGCCTTCTGATGCCCAATCGAATATAGGATGGAATATGAATTATAAATAAATTGTATATGGATATATGCTACATATATTCATGTTGTGTAATACTTTATGTACTTTTGAGAACAGATTACACACACATTCAAATGTCAAAGATTCATTCGTCATGTATGGAACAGGTTTGCGTTGAATTTTTGCATATACACCACAGTGACATATTATCCACTCATTTACAGTTTTTTGTCAGACATAATTCCGGGGGAAACTGAAAAATGTAAAATAAAATCCGTTTAAAAATATTATTCATACAGCATGAGACGGTCATGATTTAAGAAAGAGGCGACCGGTGCCAAAGCCGATTGGCCGTTAAAATATTCCCATGAAGCGGACGGAGGATTGATGGATGAAGGCACAGGGCAGGGGGCGCCGACGTGCTCTTCTGGGGGATTCCTGCTTCTCCACAGAAGTTCAGCAAGCAGACGTGCGCTTTTTTTGTCAGCCTTCAGGATTTATGCGCTGGGAGTCGCGGAGGAGCACGCTCTCGAGATTCTGACCTTCAGGGTGTCATTCGAGGCGGCCGGCTCTCGTCACGTGGGGGGACATGGGAAGAGGGGGGGAAAAACGGCTTAGTAAAACCAGATTTAACAGCAGAATGTGACGGGGGAGGCCGTCCCTGTTCTTGACCCCCCCGCCCAAACACCCAAAACGATGTCGCAAAGCTCACGGTGGCCAGTTTGGGGGTGGGGGTTTGAATTATTCTCTCAACACAAAGGTAGCCTTGTGACAAAGACTGTGACTGTCTTGGACAAGACCTGCCTTATATATTACAGCCCAGTGCCGATACGCACACATACCGCTGTTTGTAATTTACTCTTACATTTTCTCTCCCTTCCAGGTGGCGAAGGTTAGTTTTAGTCTGAAGGTCTTCCTCAGCTTGTATCGCGAAATAAGTTTGTCGTGGCGCCGTAAATCGACGGCGGCCTGGTGGGGGGGGGTGTGCCGGGAAAGGGGGCCAGCCATGGGCATCCGGCACCAGTTACCCTGAAGGAGGTGTCATCCTCCAGAGCACTGGGGGATAATCGCACATCCCAGGTCCTGCTACATAATGGACCCCCCCCCCCCCCCCCAATTCCAGCCTCTTAATTTTGTTCTAGGTTGGCGGTGGGGTTTGGGGTGGGGGGGGGTGGGGACAGAGAGAAAAGATCAGGAAAAAGCAGCTTTTTCTATTGACGCGGAAGGACCTTCAGCTTTGAACCCCTAAGTGGAGGTCTCCTCTACAAGGACCTCGCTCACGGCCCAGAGTGAAGCGTATTAAGGGGCTTAATTGCAGGGTGAGCAAATGATCCTTCAATTGTGCACCGCGGGACGAGGAGGCGCTGGCGCGGGAGTGGGGAGGGTATCCGGACCGTCCGCTGTGGCTCCGAAAACCACCCGCGCCTTCCTTCGCTGCCGTAAGTGTCTTCGGAATGATGTGGCGGGAGAGAGGGCAGCACAGAAGAATCCCCCTCGCTTTCTGGGGGCACTGAAGAATCCCCCTCGCTTTCTGGGGGCACAGAAGAATCCCCCTCGCTTTCTGGGGGCACAGAAGAATCCCCCTCGCTTTCTGGGGGCACAGAAGAATCCCCCTCGCTTTCTGGCTCCCTCTCCGTTTTGCCGTCGTTTCTGTATTTCTGAATTCCAGAGCAGCTTTTCGCTCCCTTGAGCTGTGGAACAGAGTCACTCCTTCAACCCTTTCATGCAGGCAGCCCCCACTCGGGTGATTTGAGGCTATTTTAGGTAAACGGAAGCTACTAAAGGTCCTCGGAATAGCACAGGTGAGGATGATCGAATCTTAGCCAGCAATCCAGGGAGCCCCACCTACGGAATCTGGAAAGGCGTCTGAAAACCATCGGAAAAAATCATGATCTTTGTTTTCTGTATTCTCCATACATGAAAGTATTAAGACTATTAAAAATGTCTATTTTGAGAAACAATAGTTTGTATTGAACACACATACACTGGGCCAAAATATGCATAACCTATCATACACGAAATACGTCTACGTGCTAGGATATGTCATATCTTTTTCAAATGTGCTTCAAATGTGTAAATAACCAGACTACAGACTCTACTATATTTTTATACCAAAGATCTTTTTCCCTTGTCCTTCGTTGGGGGACTATTCATATTAATAAATCTACTTCTGTAGGAATAGCACATGTTGTTTTTGATCAGATGAGTCAGTACGGTGAATGCCCTTTTCTGAATGACCATGATGAAGCCCCCTTCAAACAAATCAATAATAGCAGCTTTCAATGCTGGCACATTGAACAAATTCCACAGCAATTTCCCTGAGTACACGCCACACCAAACATCACAATAAACACTTGACGTGCCTGTCTCCTGTCCAGGTTACCTCACATTGTGGGGTAAAGAGTGAGTGCCCAAGAAAATCAAATGTCCCTGGAAAGGTGACATGGGTGAAAAAATGATCTGCTTTCTGGATTGGACAGCAAACCAGTGACCAGCTTCAGATCTCATTCCTGATTGGCCAGGTTGCTTCTCATTGGCAGAATTTGCAGGGGGAATTCTGGGGAAATTCTGTGCGCTGTACAGTTTGGATAGGAAACGCAGTCCTACATCAAAGCTGCAACCTCCACGCCAGAAACGTCACACTGCATATTCACAGGGCAGCAGTGGCGGATCAGCGCAAGCCGGCCCCTTGATTTCCTGCCGTTCCTTGTTGGTGTGAATCTCAGTGATACGCTTCTGCCTCATCTGCTGCCTCAAGGTGAGGACCGGGGCAGAGGTGCCAGGCTCGCTCAGGCGGTGAGCGGGGTCCCATTAGGACACATTTCATCCCCTGTCTCGCCAGGCACATGGAATCCATGTGACCAGCGTGGCCAAGAGCTGGCCTGGTGTCCTTCTCCACTGGGGGGTTCCCACCCAGAAGCCCACAACCTGATACATGTCCAGGAAATTCATTCTGATCCTACTTCCTCAAAAAATATTTATATCTTAGTTAAAATGTTGCTCAAACATAATCAATAACTGTCTTAAAGATAAGATAAAAACCCATGAGTGTGAAATAGATAAAAATAGACAAATGCCTGTATTTAGTTAAATCTATATAAATGACCTTTGCTGAAATATTCCCATGATATCACACACACACCTTTCACGTATATAGGCTTATCTGTGGTCCTGAAATGCTTTTCCAGCAAATTTTCCATCAGTCTGCAAAGGCAACCTAAAGCTTTGATTTCACATAGAGTAGCAGAGAGCATTCTGGGAGGCGGCACAGAGATCAGCCTTTCTGAGGCTCTGACAGCCCCTCAGCCTTTGTCACCATGAGTGGGTGGCGGGTGGCAAGGATTAGGGGGAAAAACTAATAATTATTCTTCAATAATTGTTGTGCTTGGAGAGCTAGAAAGAAACAAACTTTCCAAGCAAGACTTTTCTCTCTCTGGCAAACAAAATGTCCGTCACGGCTCTCCTGACTTTCCCGCTTGCCATTTTCTGTCCGTCCTCTGGGAAAAGAAGGGTGCAGGCCATTAATGGAACCTTAACCTCCCACCCAAATGTTGTTCTGGATTTCAAGGGCAGAGATATTTTCCTTTTCCAACTGTGGCCCTTTAAATGATTGACTCTGGCTGAAAAGGCGGGGGGGGTCACCCAATGGCAGACTTTGATGAACTGCCCCCTTCTCGTTCTCCTTTCTGAACCTGTGCTAAAAAGGAAACCTCTTCCTTTTTTCCCAGGTCCAGAGAGAGACAGCTGAAAGGGTTCTGTGAGCTTAACACTGTAATCTTTCCTGTAAGTCTGTGTTGCCATTTCTGCTGGCCCCCCTTTCAACTTTAACCTCCCACCTCTTGTTGCATGGATCATTGTGAGTAATGCAGTGCAGCCAGTGGGGGAGGGGGGAGGGCTCGCTGCCCCCCATCTCAAAGTTAAACACTGACTTCTCCCAGACAGACTTCTAATGGGAGTCTGTAAACACTCGCCATATCGCTTTGCTTTTCATAATTACCGTTTTAACAGCAGAACAGAGGGGAAATACACATGGCAGATTGTGTTTGACAACCTTGATTTAGTGGCCCTGTCGTCGCGTGTCTTAGTTCATCACTTAGATTTTCCCCTTTCAGATGAAATGCTCGCTGGATATATCACGGGCCGCTGTGAGATATACACGGGGCCTGCCTCTTATCGTCTGAGTTTATTCACGGCCAATCAGGGGCAGGAAGGCGATACGGAACTGCTCATTCGACCAAAACCTGTGTCTGTCTGCGACGTGAAGATAGTCAGATGCCAGAGAAACACTTAATGCCGTTATTGTTTTTCAGTTTTGTTTTTAACGTTAGATAGATTATTACCCAAAGTATAGCTCACATGTTTAGGGAGTATTCTGATTGAGGTTAACGCCCTCTGATGCTGTAGTGAGAACAGGGTTACCAGTAATTTTTGCTGATATTCTGGTCGCTATTCTGTCCTGGACTCAGCGTGTACTCGCTACTATGAACATGTGCTGTTTTATTATGCTGATGGGCCCGGTCCAAAGACAGGGGCCCTGGTCGGTGGAAAGAACGCCGTCTGCAGTCAGATTTATAACCAGAGATGTTGTGACTCCAAATACGAGCCGAGTTATTTAGTGGGAGCGTTTGCGGGGCTGTCCGTCTGTCCCGGAGTGTCTCCGCCTCGATCCCTACAGGGCGGAGTTTCTCGCTGACTTTGAGAGGAAAACGGCTAACAGACAGACTGGCTGGAGGGAACGGCTTTGTCAGATGACCTATCGGCAGACTGCAGAGGAGCAAAATAATAATACCTCCGGAGGGCAGGAGAATTTGGGCATTACATCAACCAGACAAGGGAGAATGCAGATTCCTCCCAGCTGGTAGAGCGCTGGCTTTCTGGTAGATCTCAGTATGAAGCAGCTTTGAGGCAATAATTAGGTAACACACATCCAGGAAATTTCCAAGTTCAAGGTTCAAGTTAATTGTCACGTGAACTTGGTACAATGAGGTACTTACACAGACGCCACACAAAGACGGCCAATTTAGAGCAAATTAAAGAATGACAGTGGAGAACAGCACCAACCAAGAAGGACACAGGAACAGTACGTGATGCATATCTGCGAATGACGCAAAACACCGCATCGTGTAGCATGTTGCAAAACGAGCAGTGGTGACAAAGTATAAGTGTGCATGGTCAGAAGCTTCATCTTCAGGATCTAGAAGATCCTGCATCCACTGTGGCTTTTTTGCTAGTATTTTTGATGTTTTTAAATGTGCCACAACCTTTTTTTTTAGCCACATGTACAAATGTGCGGTTTGACATCTGTATTCACGCTAAAGTGCATCTGCCGAGCCTTTAAATCCCAGAGGCCGTGCCGAGTTTTCACACGCCACTGAAAAACCACCCGCTTTCGCGTTTCGCATGTCACACACATTCCCCCGCAATTAAAAGCTGCTTCGGAGCGGGACGTTCCTGGTACGAGCAGTGCCACCGTGGCCCTGTCACACGGCTGAACGCCGGCAAGCGGGCTGGCAATTAAAACATCACAGGTTTACAGCGGCACCCCATAATAAACAGAAATCCACTTCGACGGCGGGTACATAATTATCGTCGGAACACCTCGCATGGATAATTGGAGATCCGAGTCAGAAGTCACCGTGTGGAAGCCGTGACAAGTCTGGGCATGCCCGCCACACAGACGGGACATTAACGCGCAGCCCCACTTTAGAGCGGCACGGGTTGCAGAATAACTGTTGCATTTATCGATTACTTCCTCATCATTCCGTGGCAGAACGTGGATCCACATGCATCGTATACTTAGAAGGTGATATCCCAGCATGCCGTTCTTTCTCAATAGGCGGTAGCAGCATTGGCACAGCAGGATGCCATCTTCGGAGCTGTGATGGCCATCTCTGACAGCTTGGGAGATGTTCTGGAGACTCACGGAGGGGGAACATGAGGTGGCTCAACAGATTGGCCTGTCCCTTTGCAGGTCCAACAATGGGAGTTTGAATATACAGTAGGCCTCCTCAACACTGAGAGTTTGAATATAGGCCTCCTCAATATTTGCAAAAAAATTAGCAAACTTGAATTATTTCGTTTTCCCATAACTCATCTTGCTCTACTTTGAGATGCAGTTATACGTATTCACATCGGATAACAAAGCTTGAGGTCGGACAGCAAGGTCATCTCTTTCTCCAGCACCCCTGGAGGAGTGTACGGGGGGTTAGAGCCTTGGTGCGGGAGGTGTGACTATTCTGCTGAGGGCAGGGGGTCAAACCTGCAACTTGCAACACTGGCAGATCCCTAATCCCGCATCTCAGGAACCTCACAGCCATCCTCACGTGTCGGCCCCTGAATGGCGAACCCACAGTACACTCATGCAGCGCAGAGTATCGATAGGGCGAGATTACCGGAGAGGGGAAACCCAATCAGATGATGTAACTGGCAAGGAAAATAAAACTGCAAGAACTTTGTCAGGCTGTGTATCGCAAAACATTTAAGACAACAAACACTGCTGTGCATGTAAGAAAGGAATTTCCTCGCAATTCTTTTTGCCATTTAAACAAAAAAAAACACTCCACAGAGTGAACAAAGAAAGGAATGATGGAATTGACATCGCCTCCAGCAACCTTGCACACCAAAGCTTATAATTTGATCTCTTTTCTTAGGGTTCTTTTTTTTCTAAATAGCAATTAATCTAATTTAGGCTCTATTTTCCTTCTGAAGTGAAACAGAGAGTTTCTGTTTTGTTCACATTGGCTTGGACTCTTCAGCTCTTCCTAGCCATTAAAGGCCCAATTACTGTCACCTTCAGCTGAAGAGTGCTCCTTTTTTACAGGGAATCTGCCAGTCGGCACTAAGAGGACTACCGTGTAATATGCATTAATTGCCCTGTTACACTGGTAATTACCCCTTTTTCAAACCCCTCAGTAAACTGTCATGCCCGGGCAAGACTGCCCTAAAACTGATTGCTCATTTGGGACCGACCCACGCGATGGGAGCGGAGTAGGGTCTTTGTCAATTATCCACGGCACCGCTGACAGTACCGGGCATCTCTAATCAACAGTCCGTCGCTTCCGTAACTAACAATGAACCCATCTCCAACCAGCCCTCCCATGGATCCATAACCAGCAATCAGACAGATTTGTAACCAACAGGCCTACTGACATGTAGTCGGTGATCCCGGAGATCTGTAGGAATCTCTCGCTTAGATCCATCACTAACACTTAAGGGATCAGTACCCGCCAAGGCCGTAGATCTTAAACCTGAAAGAAATCTGTAATCAACATCACCTGAAAAGTTGGGTCAAAGTCACAAAGACCCGGTACTACAGACCCGTAAGAGATGGACAAGCACCAGACCACTTCAGGGAGCCAAGGCTGAACCATGAGCTCTGTGATTTACATCGAAGGCTGCATTCAGAAATCATGTCTTCTCTGCCAGCAATGGTGGACTTAAAGAAAATAGTCATGATCAACCAATATGAAGATCTGTAGATTTTATGAATAGTGTACAGAGCTCAACAGAATAGCTTCAGTCTCTGATTAAACAGGAGGCTTTGCAAAATGATCCAGCATAGCATTCAGGCCCTATAAAAATCCAGCCTCTTCATCATCCCTTGTATCTATCTTATCTCCCGCCCCTTCACCACCATTGCCCCTATGTGGAGAGAGTACTGGTGCAGAATGGCTGCCATTGCATCATCCAGGTGGATGCTGCATAGTGCTGGTTGTTGAAGTACCTCCTCATTGTTTCTGTAAAGTGCTTTGGGTGTCTTAAGAGCATTATATAAATGTAACATTCATTCATTCACTCATTCATTTATTTATCCATTATTTTGCCTCAACATACACGTCTCGTATAAAGGCACCCCAATTAAGTGAATTTTTTTAGAAGACACATTAGCAAACTTCCCACCTTCTCCTTGGCCAAGTTCCTCTGCAAAAGAGGACAGAAATAAAGCCAACGTGAGCACTGTCAGGTGACGGGACAATCCCAGTATGCTGGGTGACATTAAATTACGCGTGCTGCCATCTTCCACACTGTGAGTGCGATGTGCATGGTGTACATGATGTTGCCTGAAGTTTCCCCTTAATCTTCATAGTTAAATCTGTTTTCAGGTTTTGAAGATGGTGGTATCAGCCTAGATCCTGCATGAATCACCTTACCTTAGATGGCAGAGGGTGCCGTCTCAGTCAGATTTTAGCTGTTCCAACATCTGCTCCAGATGGGGTCCCATGTCAAAAGCATCTCTGCTTACTCAGTGTGAGTCACCATACGCCTCGTCTGCCGTACAGCCGCACTGGTTTGGCCCATCAGCGTACTATGGTGATCCTTCACGTTGAATTGCTGAGGTTTCTATAGCTCTGTGATCTACTTTACTCAAACATTTCCACTGATATCTCCACAATGGCCAACCTCAAATTCTTTGAAAGTTCTGTTCAAGAGTTATGTCAGCTGGCATCAAGGTTTCCCTTTTTATGGTCTCATTCAGAAGGGATTAGAACATTAAACCAGATCAGGAATTTTGGGAGTCACACCAAAGGAACTGAGGTATGAAGTAAAAATATCTGGCTAGAGAACTTGAACTTAAAAATATTACAAATATTAAAGAAGAAATATGTCTAAATTTCCATCGGCATGACAATGTGTAATCACACATCATAAATGTTTTAATCTATTTTTCAGTTAAACACATATGTAAAAAGTCCTGGCCAAACATTAATATGGGGTCTAGAGAATAACTCCTTGCTGGAAAATTAATTTGATAGCCCTGGGTCTGCTAAAAAATGTGTAATAGTGACATGCTAAAATGTAGCATGGTAAAGTAATGTAATGTAAGTCAGACTAGGAAAACTGCTCTTTGGGGCTTTGAGGTTAAATTCAATCCTTTTATGATTTTAATCTTTATTTTGAATCAAATCTGTATGAATATGCTTAAGAAAAGGCTGCTTGTGCCTGGTGTGCGTGTGTGTGTGCGTGGTTGTGTATATATTACATTCTGGGGACCATTTTTTCAGTCACCAGAAGGGGAGATTCAATTTTATAAAAATCTGTGACTGCAATCAAAGAACTAAAAATGCCTTGTTATCGAAGCCTGTTATGTTGGTGTTTGGAGGACCATTTTTATGTCCCCCCAAGGATTCAATCAGAAAACTAAAAATGCCAAAAGTCTCATATTTTGTTTGGTTACTTATGGTTAAGGTTATGGCTGAGTAGGGGTTATGGCCGTCATGCTGGGATTAGAGTTTTCCCCATAGAAGTGAATGGACAGTCCCCACAAACGTGTGTTTGTGTTTGTGTGTGAGTATGTGTGTGTGTGTATGTGTGTGTCAGACTTGTTGGCACTCCACATTGAATTTGATCTCCTTTTTGGAAATGACCCCTTTCCTACAAGAGCTCTGCATCCCTCAGCGGGACAGGAGTTCCCGGACAGAGCCCCTCTAGGTCTGCGGCCTGTTTACTGCAACGCAGACCTTCCCGCCGCCTGGTGCTGGCAGCCCGGGGGCACCAGGAACTCCGGGGACCTGGAGCAGGCCCCCACACACCCCGGATAGTGTTACAGTCAGAACTGTTGCTGATTACGGCTGGGGTTAGGCAGAACTTGTCACAAATTGGAAACATATTAGCAGCCAGGGTTAAAGGCAGGATTAGTCTAGGTTTCACCAAGGTAGGGCAAAGAAAAATTGTAGGCAGTTTACAGGGGTATGGTTTCACCCCCTGGAGAGTGCTTAATTATTGGCTAGCCGGCTGTGAGACCACAATACCACGTTAACAGCCCTGGTATCCCCCTGACACTGTTGTTCTGTCTGTCCTGGCCAATGCGACGGCTTCGCTTGCCAATGTCAGCTTAATTTCATGATTACGGCTCCAAGAGGGTAATTTATCACCGGGGAAAGCCCAGCGTTAGGGGCCGTTTACGCGTTGATGGAAGAAAAACTTTATTAAGGATAGCCGGTGAGTGTGAATGTGCCTCGATGTAGATCATTCTCATAGAACAGTTCTAAGCCATAGAAGAATGTTACCATCTCAACACAGAAGATATCGAACGATTACATATTTTACCTAGTACCCTAAAATCTGAAGTCTCAGCCTTGTTAAATCTGAAATATGTTTGAAACGTTTTTTTATTAAAAGAAAAAAAGGTGATACATCTTCAGTCTAACATAAAATTACCTGCCTATTTTAAGAATATGAAAAACGTACTGGTAACACTTTACTCTAAGGCCATGCTCATCGCAATGTATAAACACATTCATAATGCATTATAATGCATGCATAGAGCATTATAAACATGACTGTAAATATTTATGAAAAGGCATTATAACCATGTGTATTATGCATTATGCATGCTTTGTGAAGCTCTCACCTATAATGCACTATAAATACCTTCATAATGCATTATAATGGACAGTATTAAGGATGCTTTTATAATGCATTATAGATGAGAGTTCCATAAGGCAGTCATAATAATAAACTTGGCCATAATGTGTTATGCCTTTTGATGAATATTTATAGCCATGTTTACAATTTTACAATGCTTTATGAATGCATTACAATGCATTATGAATGTGTTTATAAATGAGTTAAACCATGTCCTTAAGTAAAGTGTTATCAAAAAACCCACACATTTTCCTCTGTGTAGCAGGAGGGGTAGGCTGTTGTACATACACAGGAGAACACAGTGAATAAGGTTGGTGAACTCGGACTAACTTCTCTGTGGGCCCTAGGCTGACATGGATGGGGGGGGGGGGGGGACTAAAGGGGACCATTGTCACACTATCTGGAGCCGAAAGAGAAATGTGAGGGAATTAAAAATGTAGTGGCATTAGTAGAACGTACTAATCAGAGTTTGGGGGTGAGGTGCTGTTCCTAAAATATCCCGATCGGGGGAGGGAGATATCACGCTGGTGGGTCGATCCGACAAATTGAAGAAGTTCCCTCCTCTGCAATGGCCCTATAGCCTGTGATAGCCTGTGCTAGCCTGTGCTAGCCTGTGATAGCCTGTGCTAGCCTGTGCCTTACTCTGCCACTGGAGCTAAGGTTAGTCTGGGATTTTTGCACACATTAATTAAATTGTCTCCAAGTGTTCGAAATTGTCTATCACTCCAGCAGGGTAGAATCACACACAGAAGATGTAATGTTAGGCTTCTAACATTGCACCGTTTTCTTCTACTGTTGGGTTACTTTATGTCAGTTCGCTTAGCGGGAAAAAAAGCCCTCCACTAGACTCCAGTGTGAAAAAAGAGATGGGCAGCGTGAAGTCGGAAGTAGGAATAGTCCTTTAAAGCCTTTAAACAGGGTGAAACTTTTTCTGTCCTGAAAACTGTCGGAAAAATGCAAGTAACAGACATGTCACAAAAATTTTAACGATCCTATTATATTATATCCATAAATGTAGCTTCTGGTGATTCTGTCTCCATGGGGGCCCTAGTTTTTGGGGCCCCAGGTGGCTGCCTACACTTCCTTATGGTAAGTCGGCCCCTGGGTGAACTGGTGCACAGGATTATGCGGCAAATGTTCGCAGACCACAAGAAGACCATGTTTGGACCACTATGAATTCTATGACCATGTGTGGTCTCTGTGTGGGAAGAGAAGGTGGTCTGGCTGCAATGTTTCCCCAAGAAGTCAGACCATAAAAGAGCCTTTTTTGCATATACAAACAAACCATTGCCATTCAGCACTTAGCATTAGCTCTGATTCTAAGGTTAATAAAGGGCTCATTTCCGAGCCATTGTCTGATTTTTTTTCCTCCGGAGGAGATATTTGATTTTGCTTTCGATTTGCTGTTGGACGGCTGACGCATGGGCTGCTGGACGCCAAGGACAGCTCCCCCTCCTGCTGAAAACACCCTAATCCCTTTTTTAATCTCGCAGGCTTCAGACGTTACACACAAGCGCTTGTGAATTTCCTTCCCTTACATACAGGGGGGGGGTAAGGGGAGGGCAGGGGAAGGCACCACATCCTCTTTCACCATCTCACTGGGGAAACAGGGCATACAAAGTGTCAAGGAGAATCGCTGACTGCGGAGGGAGGATTATTACCCTTTAAATGCTGTATCGCCCTGGTAATTATGGTGCCAAATTGGTGTTCATTTAGGCTACCAGTCACTGATTATTCACTCAGCGTGTTTGTCTTTGACATACCTGAGCAGCTTCAGGCGTCTCCATGGCAATTTAAAGTGCCGGTCCGCATTTAATAACTGGCTGTCTGTGCCATCCCAAGGTCCGACGGCCCGGTTCCCTTTCTCCCCGCATTATTTATGGACCGGCTTGTTTGTCTGGTTACGGTCACTGGGGTCTGGTCCAGCAGTGGGAGTCCCTGGTCATGCCCTCTCAAGTGCAGTGTGTAAATATGGAATCCGGGGGGCGCTCTGTCATCGGGTCAGCGTTATAAAGCATCGAGCCAAGACGCTCGGAGGAGCCGCGCAGGTGTCATCCCGAGAACAGGCCATGAGCTGGTCCTTGAAACGGGCCGCCGTCGTAAACACCCATTAATCACCGGCCCGGGAGCACAGCCAGACGGGGTGGGGGCAGGGCACAGGC
>JABFEB020000039.1:11629645-11642958 GCA_019775895.2 Stomatorhinus ivindoensis
ATGAAATGCACAAGATAGGTGTTTTCAGCTTTTCATAAGCATGTGTAGGTACATGTTACGTCACACATCGCACATTGCGTCACATATTTGCATTATAGTTTACCTTTTCCAGTTCTAAAAGATGGAATCGCAATACTTGTATGGCTTGTATCATCTGAAACGAGAATTAACAAGTTACTTTCAACCTCCTTATCACAGACGATCCCTTCACAAGACAAATGTTAAACTTCATAATATTTTATTTATAATTTTCTTCCCCACCAAAAAACAAAAAACATTTAAAAACATATATCAATTGTGAATACAAAGGGGATGAATGTAGATTCGAGCAGAGTACATGTTATTGGATAGCGAGAAGGATTATAACACATTAGATCACGTCCCGTGACATTCAAAGAGGACCCTTTTTTCATTTAAATGGTTAGCATTAGCAAAGAAACGCTTCCAAGAAGAGTCACTACGGTTAGTCTTCCCTAATCAGTGACTTCCCCCGCGACCTCCTATGGCAGAGCACCGCTTTGCCACTCGACAGTTTCCCCCCTTGTTCACTTCAAAGAAAACTGCCAAAGAAACATTTGTTTTGTGCTTTCGTTTTGGATAACAAAAGTGCAGCTTTCAACCTCAAAACAAGACGCACTGAAAAGAGCCTCCCTGCCACTTGAGAATTAAAACGTAAAATGAGAACATGTAACACGCTTACCAAATTGTCCAACTCTGGATTTGAAGAAAATAAAGGTTTTTCTGCCCGAATCTAAAATAAGAGAATGTTATTTGGCATCGTTAATACTATTATAATCACAGCGCGCACATATTTTTTTAAACTTTATGAAAACACGCGCTGAAAAACTTAGGAAAACAGCACCCCTGCATACAATTTCAGTATAGACATGATCAGAGAATTAAATGAAAACTGTTACAGGCATTGCTGGGCGCATCATTTTCCCCCGCATATGTACACGTTTAAAGGACAGTGTCAGATATTAAAAAGTGACCTGTTTGGCAAACACCGCAATATCCTCGTTGAACGAGTCCGAAGAACAGACATCGCCGCCTGCTACACCAGGCTCCCGCGGCGTGCACGTCGCCAGCTCGCACTTCTCAAACACCAGGGCAAGCAGGGGGAATAACGGGTGACTACAACAGGAAAACACCACAACAGTCTTTGCTCAGCTTCAGTATTAATAAACAGAGAATTAACGGGTGGAAGAATTTGATAAAACGGCTTTATTTAGCCAAAACAATAGCGACATTTCATTCTTCCGGTTTAATTTAAATCCTAAATATTAATGCATTTTATCTATCGTATAATTTTTCAGCAAGGATAGTGACCAAATTAATCCCTGAACTACTTTAATCAGAATCGGTGTACACGGGCCGTGTGCCTGTCATTAAAATCTTCTAAATATATAAAACCATCAGCAAAGCCTACTTTAAAACAATTGTGTATCATACTGATGGCTCTGTATTCTCAGATGTGAGTACTTCTAAATAATGTTTTGTAATTATATTTTAAACACGCACGCACGCACACAGTACAAAATCTTTAAATTAAATCTGAGACCAGCGGGTGTGCTGGTAAGGTGTACGCATCTGCAACTCCTATCTTATTGTTTTTTTCTTTTATTTCTATGTTAAATATGATTTATCGCTGTATTTATATATCGTTTATAGTGTTCAAAAAACAAAACAAAAAACGTAAATTAATTGGGGTATATTTCACGGAACGTTGATTTTAAGTTCCTAATCTGAGCTAAGCAGCAAATTATGGCAATATTTTTTACACACCAGCGTGCATCCGAGGTATTTAAAAGAAGTTGAAAGTCAGTATTAGACGTGCCTATTAATATTTAGCAATATATTTTGATCACATACAAACAATTTCAGAATGATACAAAATATATTTTTAAAAACATACCCGTAAATCTGATCTTTATCCCTCTTTAAAACATCGTTGACAGCCGATCCCATGCTAGTGGGCATTACGTTGTGCGGTGCATGTGCCCCATAATGCTGGCTGGCATGGAGTGGAGGTCCGTGATTCAAGTGATGGACTTGGGGTAGCGGCCGAGGAGCATGCGGGTCCCCGTACATTGATGTCGGGACTCCGACTCCGTCCATCCCACCGTAATGGGCCAGTTCATCGTACTAGAAAGAAACACAGCGGAGAGTGAACGACTCAAACGAGTAGCGCTGATCACAAAGAAACAACTTATTTTAACTAAAACAACAGCTTCCGAAACATAGGCGCGGGTATGTGGAAGAAATACAACGCGAGTCTAAATCGTAAGTCTTGATCATAATGTCGACAATTTAGGCTTCCTCCACAGTAACTGAGTACGGTAGTCGTGAAATTACCAAAAACATCTTAAAATGCGATTCCCAAGGAGTGAGCCACTTTCGTGAAGTCGCCAAATTATTTAGTAGCTCCTTTAAAAACAGCGTAATATCAACTGCAGCAAAGATCGCCGGCTAACCAAACGCTGTCACAAAGATTGACGAGTATATGTACTGTAAGAATGTTTAGTTATAAATATTTTAAGTATTAGTCGATATCAGCTGAAGCTGGCGATCGCAGAGGCCACCCTACAGTGGATGTGTAAACGCGAGTGTTGGATATTTTAAACGCACCCTTTGCGCCATCAGGCTGCTCTCCAATAAACTCCGGTATGTGCCGTCTATTCAATATCCCAGTCCGCTCAGAAAGTGGTATAATCGTAGGATCCCTTTTGCAGCCAACTTAGAGAATTCTCATATTATCCGCTTTGGTTAAGAACAATCAACACCAAGAGTTTCGCTGGGGTTTTCGGGGGTGTTTTTTCCGCTTCTCCCCCCAAAAAAGAAATTAAAAAACAATGTAAAAGCACAAAACACCAAAGGTCACAATCGGCCCATCAACAACCGGCATGTAACTAAACTGTCGTGTCCCATGGCTTTTTGCCACTCCAGCTGTCAATCTGAACCAGGGGTTGTCAATGTAATGAATGAATGATGGTTCGTGATGATGTTCATGAGAGGATGAATCTTTAAGCCCGATTTTCTTCCAACAGCTCCCGTTTCTCCCTCTGCCTTTAGGTCGCTATCTTATAATTAATACCGTGGAAAAAAGAAAAGGCAATTTAAATGAAGACTCGGCCGTTGTGATCTTCTCTTTTCCTTGTGGGTAGCTCGTCTGTCTGGCGGTCTGATGTGAGTGAGTGTCAGCGAGTGTTGTCAGGTTGACTGCTGGCTTGCTTATAGAACCGAGTCAGTTCGCAGCGCTGATCGGCGGGAGAATGAAATGACGGAACCCGGAAGTACTGGTGGCCATAGCCAGTCCTACAACAGCTCTTGAAAGAGAGGAGAGACCAAAAGCTTGTGATCTGCAGTCTATACACGAGGGCTGCTTCAACTCTGCACGGGGGGAGCCAAAACACCGCATCTCCTCTCACAGCCGCAACTCGTATAAAGAGTAAAAGCTAATCCGAAAAGCATGCGTCTAAAATCTCGCTTCGCTATCCCTACTCGTATTATTAGCCTGTCTTTAAAAATATATATATTACTGTTATCACTGTTTTTATGCGACATCGTACGGCGATAAGCACTCACTTAATTTCGCTACTATAGTGTTTGTAAAAGTGATACTTTCTTGCATTACGGTTTTCTTTCTATGATCGAAAGAGATGGAGCAGAAGCGAATCAGTACTAAGCAAAAAACACGGGATTTACAGTTAGAGTTAAGCCGCTTTATTTCTTTGCGCTTTAATGCTCTCGTTATATATATATATATGTATATAGACACACACATACACTAAATACTGAATCAATGAGTAAAGTATTTCCTCGACTTTAATATATTCTGCCATGTCTTTTAGGTAAGCAAGGTATTTGAGCTGAAATGAGGTTCGATATTATCTTTGTTGTGATTGTAGCATATCTGTTTACTGCTCCTAGCACAATGTTTGCTAATTGTGCCTCTAATTACGAAGGGTTTTTGGCAAATAATGCGATATGACTTTCGGCTTTGCGTTTCCATAAGAACGTAAATAGGCCAATATAATCAGAATTTGAATGTTAAAAATACGAGAACAATTACTATTGATAATAAAAGAGGACTATTATTTTTGTGGGGTTTCATCCAATCTCTTGTCACGATACATATCCATTCCTTACCTCAGAGTAGTCAATTATCAGAGGTCCTCAAGATCATCAATCATGAGGAGCGCCTAGAGTTTAGAGGAGGAGCAACGTTTGAGTCATCGATACCTTTAGCGCTGGGCCCGTCTGCATGTTGTTCACAATCTTTGCGCATAAAACAAGCAATGTATGTCCTTTACTTTTTAGTTTAAGTAGTAATATACCTTTTCGACCACATTACACCATCGTGTGGGGAGATATTTTCATATAAATGGTAAAATGTACGTCCGCGTTGCACTCTTGACGTCGGGAATTAAATCAGCGATTAGTCTCCTGTACTCGGGAAACGGGAATAAAGGGAGGCAGCAAGGTCAATGAGCGCCCTAAAAGATTGCCGTGCCAATGCTCGAGTTTATCACTGTGATAGCAATTAAAGCGTCTGATTAAATAAGACATCGTATCAACAATTATGTTTGTTAGACATAAGGGGCGGTAGGCACCCCTGTACGGAAAAAAGTGGATGTGTGATAGTTGACAAACGGCTTTGGGCATCGCAGCGTGATCGCTGGAGTTGGAACCGCGGAGCGGCATGACATTCGCTCCAGACAGTTCTGGATAAGATTCACCTTCTATGTAGAAAAACACCGCAGCACGCAGAATTTACACTGTGTTACTGTGTTTTAAAATGTCATCTTTTTATGATGAGGTTGATAATAATACGCGAATTTTCCCGGACAAATGAGGTGAGTAAATTCAGTTTCTTCTTTAGAAAAAAAGAAATAACGGAACAACTGTACTTTTACTTATATCCATTGCTGTGAAACAGAATTAAAGTGTAATCAAAGTGAAATGTTCGGCTGGTGGTTAGATTAGTAAATTGGGATGTAGTTTTTGCAGTCTGAGGATGGAGTCGGAATAAATAAATAGACATAACATTTGGTTGTTGGTTTTCTGTACCGTAAGTTTAATTATCTGTATGTTTTGTAGTGAATCTCTGGAGATATCTCCAAATAAAGCCATATATTCAGCTGTTGTAAAATTCATGTTACGGCTCTCATAATCTTGTTTAACTTTTGGGAAGGAGAATAATTATCGCTTCAATCGGCTCGATATTTGTTTTTTGTGAACTGTTTTGTTGTAAATTTTAATCATTGTAAACAAACAAACAAAAAAAACACTGTCAGGAAAACTAAGGTGTCCGTTTCGTTTTTATTGCTTGATACTTTTAAAATACTTTTCTTAAAAAGTAAAAACTGAAGGCGTCGTGCACAGCCGGTTACAATAGTAATTAAATATAATGAGGTGATTCTTCTTTATTAATAATATTCCACTACCCACGCAAAACATTTACGTTAATTACGGCTATCATTCTCATTTTATATGTTTTGTTTTATTTAAAATATATTGGAATTGTTAAATAATTAGTATTTTGTATGACTCCGATACTTTACCAAAATATCTCCGTGTAGATAAGAGACCTTATGATCCAGCCTGTATAATACAATTTACATTATATAGGATATCACGTATTGTGTAACCGCTTCTGCTTGCCGTCTTGTAGAAATGTATTTTACCTTTCAACGACAGCGTTTGCAATGAAACTGTACATTTTGCACATTCTATTTAAGATGCATAAAAGCGGATAGATAGATAGATAGATAGATAGATAGATAGATAGATAGATAGATAGATAGATAGATAGATAGATAGAGAGAGAGAGAGAGAGAGTGCCTCGGGCTGTTTTTAAGGACGCTATAACTTCTTCGGCATCGTCAACACCGACAAAGGAATGCATTTGCAATCAAATTTTACCACTTCTGTCAAATAGGGGTCATTAAAATTTTGGGCTCTCAAGGGGATTCCTGAAACAACGAAGTGGTGATTCACTTTTCCTTACACTTTATGAAGTATATTTCAAACCCACAGAAAAAAGGCTTCATTACAGGTGTCTTACAGCATAGTAGCCAAAAGATGTAATTGATCATTGATAAAGAATTTCCGTGCTTTCTGTTGTATGTAGACAAAGAAGGCTAATAGAGACTGGCCTAAAATCGCTTTAGACATGCTTACTATGTGAGCACTCATTAGGGGCAACGCGTCCGCTTCACGAGATATACCCCTAAGAGTCAATCACAAAGCCGAAATACCGTCTTCTGTCGCACAAATGCGACACACGGAGATGACGAGCGTTTCCCTGTCCAAATGTTTTCAAAAGTCTGTCTTATATCTACAACATATTAATAATAGACTTTAATAAAAAAATATATAAAAGCTATATTGGCGTACCAGAACACCCGAAAGTATGTCAATATACGTGTAAATATATGTGTAAATATTGTAATGTATTTTTTAGACCTTTTCATTTCTTGTATTATCGCTCTGTTTTAAAGATAATTTTTTACCGGATTATGAATTTATTTATTAAAACGTTCAAAAAGTACATCACGGTATTGCCAACTTCATTTATATTTAATAGCTTGTTCAGGTAGTTCTAATAGTTTCAATCACCGAACTGTTTATTATTATTATTATTATTATTATTATTATTATTATTATTTGTTTTACAACAATCTGTCAGACGGCCAAAATTCTATATACATTTTTGATTTTTTTGATTGATTGATAGTCTTCTCTATACCTTGAGTTGATAAATTATTAAAATATTAATTTTATCATGCTTAGTAACGTTCTTGAGATAGCCAAAAATACCTCATCAAGTTGAACTCTTATTGACCTCAGCTGAAATGAGAAAGGGGGCTGGAATGAGTCATTCAAATACTTGTAAAAGTTTGTCGACCGACTGTAAATCAGTATTTCCACGTCTCTCGATGTCTATGGAACGGGAAGTCATAAGGAGCTTTTAAATGTAACTGTGCCCCCCTACCCACCCCTTTTTCTTAAAAGAAGCAGAAAGAAGAAGAAGAAGAAGAAGAAGAAGAAGAAGAAGAAGAAGTGGAGGAGGATTTTTGAGTGGCTCGATAAGGTTTTGTTTACTTAAACGTGCAGCCCTTTACCGCCATCTGGCGAATGATTTCTTGTTTTATGGAAGAAAAAGCCTGAGATATATCGTAATGTCGATATCCTCTTATATGTAAGGCCAGTCGTAATTAATTGCCTTTGATACTCCGATTGAATTATTCATACCATTAATATAGGTAACATAACCAAGAATTCGGCCTATGACCGTTTCTCAAAAGACAGTGATGAAGGGTGCATTTCATACATCGGTACAAATCAGAAGAATCAAAATCAAGTGTTTTATTATTTGTCATCTGTATTAAAATGACCGAAAGTTAATGTGCGAGTGGCATCTATTTTTAAGGAGTACATAATCTTTGGGCACGTGTGAAATCTGTTAGCATGTTGACATGAAACATGCTAACAGAAAGTTTTGCATTACTTGAGCGGGGCCGATTTGCAGATCAGAAGAAACTTTGATAACATTTTCGTTTCAGGTGGCATATGTACTATGTACTTCTTATGGTTAAGTAGACAGTATCAAGAAGCAGTTCGTTTATCATTCCTCATGCTTGTTTTTGGAAGACAAGACGTCCACTAGTTAGTCATAGTAATTATAAAATATATAGAATTAATTATAAAATTCTATAGAATTATGCGCCGATTTATTACAAAAGATTGCATTTCTTACAGCGCAAGGTGTATGATTTTTAAGAAAGTAAATCGCAGGGGATATGTTTCAAAAAGTATGAAAATCCGCCATATAACGCAATACAGATTATTGTTATTGTTAATATCTATGACGATCACGCATTAATCCGGATTTCGAAGATTACTTAAACGTGCTAGCCGTTTTTTCTTTGTCTTTCTTAATTGTAACATATTTACACGCATTTATGCAATTATTAAACAAACCCCATAATAATAATAATAATAATAATAATCAATCCTTTATTTATCCCCATGGGGAAATTCCTTTTTATGCCTCCCTCAACTTGCTCTTTGTAGAGCAAGCTGTCCGCATTATTATTATTATTACTATTATTATTATTATTATTATTTTTGTTATTGTTGTTCAACTGCGGCATTGGCGTTCTTTTTTAATTTTCATAAAAGTAAACATAGGTAGTTTAATATATTTGTTAGTGACTGAATTGTTAATGCATTCTATTATTGCCATTACTGGGCTGATACTGCAATGTATATCTTCTTTGCACGAGCATTTTTTATTTGTTTCGCTTCATCGAAATACATTTTTGTATTTCTGAGTGATCCTCGGTGATTACGTGCATTAAGATATTTCGGATCGTTATTGTTGCTATCTTTCTCCCGTTGTGAATGACACACACAGAAGTCCACTTTTAACGCGATGACGGAGCTACAACACTACGGAGAGATATACAGCACAGTTAAAGCTGTAATGAGCGAATCTCATCTGTATGCATTGAACTACCTTGAATCGAGGACATTGCGGTTTCAGAAGCTCCTATGGTTTCCTTTTACATTGACGTATTTTTATTTACTTTTTTAATCAAGATATCGAGGGATATCTATTTCAGAGAACGTAGAAAGCTATGAAATTGAAAGAAGTTAAAATGCAGATGCCACGTCAAAAATTTAATATCAGATGCCTTCGCAACTGATGACAATTCAATATCAATGATTTAAAGTGTCAACAAAGTATTGCGAGTCTCCGACAACCAAACATTCCGTCCGTCCTGGGAGACAAGCACGTTTCACCCCGCTTGTTTTCTGTAGAGTTTAATATTTTGTGTAATAATATTATCCTCTCATGGCAATTCGCTTCGTCTTGTTTTTCAATAATGCATTCGTTTTCCTCCCCTTAGGTTAATCCAACAAATGCTCATTGGGATCGTAAAAATTCTGTACAAATTTTGACACTAATTGTGTCGTTCACTGTGTCAACCCCAAACTGAGCGAATGCTCTCAGAAGAGCATCTTCACGGCGCGAACCTAAACGCGTGTAATTTTGTTGCAAGTTGTTGTTCCATAATTGTATATAATGAAATTGCACGGATGTGTTGCATTGAGACGTTCACATGTTTCACAACTTAGCAAAACGCTAAAACAAAGCCGTACTTAGAACTCTCAACACCTGGCCGTGTTATTATTATTATTATCATTATTATTATTACATGATTTAAACTTCAAATAATAAAATGAGTTTATTACAATTTCTTTAAAATTAATTGTCATACACTGTACAAAAATTAATGTTTAAAAAAATGTTTTGGGTTTTTAAATAACAGTATTATCATTTTAAACTTGGTTTAATTTGTTTGCACATATTCCTTTCCTAGATTGGTTCAGTCTTGGTCATCATGGAGTAAGAAGGTGAATGTAGACCGGGTGTGTGCTGTCAGGTCACCACACAGGTCTCTCTACAGCCTGGATAAGGTGTGGATGACGACTCAGAGGGGTCCGCTGATCAGCACTGGGGACAGTGGCAGAGGCAGAATGTATGTCACCTGTGGAAGCCACCAGCTGAGGGCTGCCTCCGCTGACATTTTGTCTGCTGTATGTCAGGCCCTGTGCTCCTCGGTCTGCATACACAGGCTCATTGTGACCCAGAAACCCTCAGTTTTTAATCGCCAGCTGTTTACTGATGGTGTATTCATGCTATGGAATTGTTGACTATGTATTACTAATTATTTCTATATCTTTAGTGCTGCAAAGTGTCCTCTTTGTAACACTGGTATCATGTGCATTACAGCTATAATAAATAATAAATAAACATGCATATGCATTTAGAAACACAGATAGAGACATCCTAAGCAAGGTTTCATGCTGAAACGGGTAGTGAGGCATTGTCCAAGCATTTAATATTGAACGACAGTTTAACAAAAACACACGCAGAAATGCACTCAGCTGGGAAGGAGCAGGTTCTGGCCCCAAGAAGGACAGCTAATGTTGCAAGATGCACAAGTTGAACTGCGCTGGTAAATCATCAGAGAGTAAATGGGAAATTGCAGCGGTGCACACTGTTAAAACATCGCCTTGGATGAAGATACGTGTCCATGTATCTGTTTTACTGGAGACTCCGTCGGATCATTTGCATGTAAATATTAATGCACATGAATTATTAAGCCTGGGGAGGAAGTACAGATCTTCGACGTATAACATATTTCACCGTATATTCCATTATCAGATCAGCAGCAGAGCGAACAAGAAGAGCAGAGGCTGCTTGCAGCTCTTCCCACTGGAAGACCAAGAAGAACATTAGACAGGAAACATAGACAGGCAGGCAAATGTCTTCAGGTCGTGTTAATGGGATTCAAATACAATTCAGGTCGGTCAGTAGTCTCGATCGCGCATTGCTGCCAACCGGACGCTGAGCAAGGCCTCCCATGCATTGGCCGTCGCATATAACTTAGCAGCAAAGCTTGCAAATTTAATTCTGCCGTAACCTGGTTGATGGTGGGAATGGGGAGTGCTGCCCAGTGGAAGGTGAGACGACAGGGACCCACTAGCTGGGAGTGGGAGGGCTGCTGCGCTTGCCATTGGCTAACAGGACAGGCATCAATTTCACACTCGCGGCTGTGGTGTCTGGCATAGGTAATGCTTGCCACCCAATCGACAGAATGGGAGTCACCTGTGCAGAAAAGCAGCGGACTTAGAATACACGTCGAACATGCAGAGGGTGTGGGATTCGGATTTTCCTGGAAGTGGCCCGGGAGGTGACGACATCACAGAGGATGTTGTCGGCAGGGGTGACAGTGACACATGGTGGATTGATTAAATCTGGGATCCATTACAGAGCCTTAATAAACAGCATGTGCTCCTGCAGCACGTCGCATCAAAACCAGCCTCGTCTTTGTGTCGTGCTTCTAAAAACTGCTGTTTCGAAAGGGCACATTGGGTCTGTCAGGAAAATCAGATTAAAAATAATAATAATAATAATAATAATAATAATAATAATAAATAACGGCACATAGCTAATCTTGGACCACCAGCAAGCTGGGCCGCCTGCCGCTCATTTTGACGATGCAGCGTCTGGCATTTGTTATTGAGAACCGAAGTCATAACAACATCAACAGTCATGGGGTGTGACTCCGTGAAAAGGCCAGTCTGACACATGGTGCAGTTTACATTGAAATCAGCACGGGGTAAGGGTTTGACGGATCCGTGTAAGTATATGCAGCCAAACTGAACAAAGAACAACATTTTTAAATGATCATTGTTATTATTATTGGTAGCTAATATAAGCATAAAAGTGACACTCTGTGGTATAGTACAAAAAGTTTATAAACCCCGAATTAGCACTCAGACAATATTTAGAGTCGCCACAATGCCAGCATCGTATTGGTTTTGAATCGTGCAAAGAGAATCCGCCATGTATGTTGGATCACGTGACCTGTGTCACATGACACAGGAAGACCTGGAAGCAGATCCAAGTCGGCAGCACTGGAGGGGAGAGGTGACATCAGTGCCACTTTGCTCACCAAGGGCACGCAGGACTCCCCCAGGTCCGGCCGCATGCCATAACAACACTGGGATCATTCCGGACGTTGTCCCAGTGCCGTTAAGGTACCGGTCTCATACTCATGCCAAAAATAAAGTATGATCAAGCTGGAATAATGCACCTGTGCCACTATTCAGGTTTTCATTAGAAGTCAAGCATCTTTGTTTGACCAGCCTCTCAATTACCTTAATTTGCCCATAATTTCCAGCCAACGGCTGCACTGATTGCTGGCAGCATCAGCTTGCTGCCCGGGCCTGCTTTACATGCTGGGCAAACGCCACGCAGGCTTCTGCATGTCGCTGCCATTACCTTGAATCCCCTCTTGCTCGATTATTCTCTTTCCGCCCTGTTATTGCCCTCTTTGTTTTACCGTGGACATTCTTACACCATATTCCTCGCTCCCCTTTGAGGAAAACAGAAGAGGAATTAATTACTTTCACCCTTCGTATTTTCTAGAGCTGCACAAAATAAATTAGCCAGCAAAAAAAAAAAATGTTTATGGGGCTAACTACCTGTTAGATTAGCGTTTTAGATTAGCCATTTATGGATTCATTTATTTACGTAAAATTTTGAAAGTCTTAATAATGCACGCCGCCACTGGTTCTGCCCGTACGTGGGCTGCGTCATGCACGCCTGTACTGGGCCACTTCCAGTCCATTATCCCGTGTTTGTTTTCATCTTCCCAGACAGATTAGCAGCTATGGCGGATGCTGTTTAGCCATATCTTTATCTACGCTTCACCGATCATCCCGCTTCGTGCCAGAACATAAATGTCATGTAAATTTCGCGTTGATTTATGGGCAGTATCTGAAAAGTATCTGAAAATCAGCTGTGCCCCCCTTTAACAAGCACCCCTGTGGATACCCCAGGAAGCCAAAGGGAGGCGTGCTCCCCGGGCCAGTGCGTCAAGACAGCCTAGCTGGGCAGTTATCAAAAACAACAAAAACACTACACTGATCATACCTTCTCCGACTAATATTGGGAGAGGATTTCTTGGTTTGTTACCCAGTTTCTCTTCACTGGCACCATGTTGTAGTATAACAGGCATCCCAAACAATATGGTGTCTGCTAATAGCCGGGGCGGACGGAGAAATAACAAGATATTTGTGTCTTGCCGACGAGGGGTTGAGGAGCCTGGGAGCCTCGAAATCACCATGGGGGGGTGATCAGGTAGCGGGGGGCCCCTCCCTGCACACGGACGCATCCGGCTTGCCACCGTGGCTCGAGACTCCTTGCCATTACACTGGAGACTTTTTTTTTGTTTTTGTCAGAAATGCCAAAAAGGCAGCTGTGGAATACAATAAATAAACAGATAAAATAAATGAAACAGAAGACACGGGAGAGGCAGTTCGGTGTACATCCCCGTCCGTCGGCTGGATCGCGCAGATTGGCGCGGACTGTCTGTAAACAGAAGCCACCTCTTTAGCATTCGCCGGTAGTTGATTATGAAAGGCATGAATTTGAATTATGAATATGGTGGTTATATGGAGGTAGGCAAAGCAGGCACATAGCCCGGGGCGAAATTGTTCCATTCCCCATTATCTGCCTGCCTCTGCCCCCATTTCCATGTCTCCAATCTGTATGTCATCTCCCCCAAAAATGGAGGCCCTCCTTTGTAGCTACCTAGCCTTCCTGCAGCATCCACAAAGAAACTCCCCTTCTTTCTGTGTGGGGGCTCCTTCCTTGAAGTAGGATGTCACACTTGTCTTAAATGTGATGAATTGCTATCTTCAAGGCGTCTCTGCATCCCAAACACCCC
>JABFEB020000039.1:11658347-11677596 GCA_019775895.2 Stomatorhinus ivindoensis
TAGCCTTAACCTTAACCACAGCCTTAGCCTTAGCCTTAACCTTAGCCGCAGCCTTAGCCTAAGCCACAGCATTAGCCTTAGCCGCAGTCTTAGCCTTAACCTCAGCCGCAGCCTTAGCCTAAGCCACAGCATTAGCCTTAGCTGCAGCCTTAGCCTTAACCTTAACCACAGCCTTAGCCTTAGCCTTAACCTTAGCCGCAGCCTTAGCCTAAGCCACAGCATTAGCCGCAGCCTTAGCCTTAACCTTAGCCTAAGCCACAGCATTAGCCTTAGCCCCAACCTTAACCTTAGCCGCAGCTTTAACTGCAGCCTTAGCCATAGCCTTAGCCTTAGTCGTTGCCGCAGCCTGTGGTACAATGTACATCTCATCTCTCTAACCAGCGCCCTGTGTGTCTGAGGACCGGAGCAGGAGGCATCCACGACAAGGCCGTGCTTCCGGATGGGAGGCTGTGTTAATGCAAGCTGAACTGTAATGTAGCCCACGCCCACTCACAATGATGTGTGTGACGTGCACCCAAGCCTGTCAAACCTTGATGGTAAAACAATAGATGCGAGAGGATGGATCTTAAGCGGACCCAGACCGAGACTGGCCTGTGATTGGGGAGGGAAGGGTGGCAGCAGCTGGGAGTTACCCACCCCGCTTCCTACACGATGGGCCCTTTCTTTTCGCTGAGCTTGCGGAGATGAGCTCACGGCGGCGCCCCTCTGATCTGACAGCAGAGGGAGACACACGTGGTCCTTCATGTTTATACCATGTGACAGAGCTCATTATGGCCCCGCTGACATCTTCCCTCGCGCTCACCTGCCTGACACCCTCCTAAGTGTGTACGCACATTAAAATGCTTAATGGATCCAGGGAGCGACCGTGTCCAGGAGACAAGGCCCATTGTTTGTTTGGCTCTGAAGGTGGGATATGCTGCAGAAAAACAAACACACAAACAAGATGCTTCATTTGACTGTACAAATATATGTTTGCAGTTTCCACTTATTTGTCCATAATGATATTTGTTCCTTCATTTTTAGGTTATTATCATACCGGTTGCTTGAAAAAGAGCAGATACGCATTTTGAGAATATTCAGACTAGTCCAAGCCAAGGATACAGTATGCCGTAAGAACAACCCAATACAGACACACATATACATACACGTGGAGACATATAATCCCCTAGTTACTATACAAACTAGCATTGTATAGCTAACCAACATCTGAATCAGGAACCAAATGAAAACGAGCTATAATCCAGAGCTGTCGGTAGGCCAGTGAAACTGGTGTGAGCACACTGGGTCCCACTCTCTAGGGCCACCTGCACAATACGGAAACTTGCTAGATAACGACTGGCTAAGCAAGGAGTAGCCCACCCTGATGAGTGCGGGTGTGGTTTATCAGAAACCAGGTAGGATGGAAAACTTGCTGAATTCTAGTAACTCTGAGATCAGAGTTGCCTACCCCTGGGCTAAGTAACAATGATATTCATTAATTTATTTTTTTTATTGATTGAATGCATCCACATTTTATTTCAATATCTCATTTTGGCCAAATATTAGAGCTGTGACAGTACACATATTTGGTACGTAATTTTCAGTTCAGTGTGCACAATGAAACAAATGAGAACATTTCTTGAAATGGGCCAGAACCTAAATTCACAAGCACATTTTCAACACGGCAAACATTACGCTAATTGTGGCTGCGAGTTGGTTATGGCTAATGCTGGTCAGTCTTAATCAGTGGTTTGGTTTCTCAATAAATTACACCAGCACAGTTGATAAGACTGAGACTGTCCATCGGCTGTGTTATACCGAACTCAGAGATGTTGATAAGTCTGAGACTGTCCATCGGCTCTGTTATACCGAACTCAGAGATGTTGATATGACTGAAACTGTCCATCGGCTCTGTTACCGAACTCAGAGATGTTGATAAGTCTGAGACTGTCCATCGGCTCTGTTATACCGAACTCAGAGATATTGATAAGACTGAGACTGTCCATCGGCTCTGTTATACCGAACTCAGAGATGTTGATAAGACTGAGACTGTCCATCGGCTCTGTTATACCGAACTCAGAGATGTTGATAAGTCTGAGACTGTCCATCGGCTCTGTTATACCGAACTCAGAGATGTTGATAAGACTGAGACTGTCCATCGGCTCTGTTATACCGAACTCAGAGATGTTGATAAGTCTGAGACTGTCCATCGGCTCTGTTATACCGAACTCAGAGATGTTGATAAGACTGAGACTGTCCATCGGCTCTGTTATACCGAACTCAGAGATGTTGATAAGTCTGAGACTGTCTATCGGCTCTGTTATACCGAAGTCAGAGATGTTGATAAGTCTGAGACTGTCCATCGGCTCTGTTATACCGAAGTCAGAGATGTTGATAAGTCTGAGACTGTCCATCGGCTCTGTTATACCGAACTCAGAGATGTTGATAAGTCTGAGACTTAGACTGAGATGTTGCTAGAAACACACCCAACGTGCTAGTTCATTTGAGATGACATCATCCGAAGGTATGTCCAACCAGAGCAGAAAACACCTCACACACTGTCTAGCAGGTAGTCTCTCCGTGCTTTTGCCAGGAAATTCAGAGGGGGGCTAAAAGAAAATCATTATAGCTATAGTAGAGTTTATCGCTACAGATCTGCGAGTATTTTTGGTGGCGGAGAATACCTGATTCAGTTCATTGTGATCGTTATAATATATATGTCATTATAATATATATGTACTGAACTGTGAATTTAGTTGCTTTTACAGCCCTGCTATATATACATTGGAAATGCACTTAATATAATGATTTTCATTAATTAATCTTAGCTGGCCCCAGGCCTCGCCCCTCCTACAAGATGGCCCTGATATAAATATGACAAACAAAAGTAGCTGGGGAGGGAGACCGCAGTCCTCAGAAAGAGTCCCTGGCAGAGCACCTTTACTTCAAAATAATTGACATCATTTTAGCAACATCGTTTGATCAAACACTAGTGAACCAGCATAACATAACACCACTAAACAGGGATAACACACTAAAGTAACATAATGAATGGCATGTAAATTGACATTTAAACAGGCTTAAATTGGGATAATCACTATCAAAGAAGGTTAAATCCTAAATTTTATTTTAATTTCTGGCCAAAGTCTTGTGATCAGATGCTGAATAAAAAATGTCAAGACCCAGGCTGAGCCGAACCCTGTCAATCGACACACCTTTATTAAAAATAACAAGCCACAGGCAGAATTGCAGGAAATGTGCATCACTGATTAGTGCTTTACTGTCATTTATCTATTTTTTTTCTACGTGGGGAGAGAAATGCATGGGATAGCGTGGCACGAAACGACGGCGCGTCCCTCTGGTCTCCTGTAATTATAGTCATGGCCACATTTCACAGGAAGGAAGAAAGGGGAAAGGGCAACGCGCTTTTAACTGATCCTCTCTCACGTTATGAATTTTCTGTATGACTGTATCACAGCAGGATGTGTCTATCGCACCAACGCCCTTCAAAACATAACCGATAAAAGACTGAGCTTGCAAAGCGTGCGGATAATTAGCACGCAGCGGCCGAGGTCAGGGTCTTTGTAAATGGTGGATAGCTGTACCCCATGTACGGCCTTTAATCGGGGTTTTAATTTCCCGTCTCCAATCCGACAATATCAGACATCCCCCCCGAGACGGTTCTGTTGGCACGGCGACAAGGCAGTGAGGGAGCGTTGCCACACAGGGAGGATATCTCGAAGGGAAGGAAGGAAGCAGGCCGGGAGGAGAGGAGGAGAGACATTTGTCTTCATAATCCCTTATCCCCATGGCATTTGGGGTGAGAAGGAGAGGAACAGCCATGGTGGATGTGTGTCACCCGGAGCAGAGTACAGGGGACAGTGCAGCGGATCTGGCTGCTTAGCAACAACGAGTGTCATCGTGTCAAGAAGTTACTCTTATTTGTATGCGGAACTTGTATATGTACACAAATATGTTGCAAACATCTGTTACATGTCATGTCTAACAGCTGCGACGTGACCAATGGAAAACGGCATGCATTCATGTCACGCAAAGCACGAATTACCTGGATTGCGTGGGCGAGGTGACACGTCTGCAAAGCAGTGTCGGCCGAAATCCGCTTCCTGATCCCTCCCGTATTTTCCCGAGTCCTGTTCAGTGGCTTCTTGCAGGGGCAGCCGCTTCTGACACCGACTGTAAAAGACGCAGTTTTGATGTGTAACTGCAAACCCCATTGACTGCAGAGCTGCCAAATGCAAGATAATGCATATGGTGTCGCATGCAGTGGGATAGAACTGGGAGAATCCCTGGCAGACACCATCACTCAGAGTCCTCGCTGATGAAGTGCTATACCACATCTAGAGGAACCTCAAATCAATGTGACTCTCCAGCTGGTATCTCCAGCGACATGCAATCCAAATGATTATTGGTGATACCAAAAAAACAATTAGTTTCTGAATGCATGGCATTCTGTCAGAAAAATTCTTCAGATCCAAACTGTAACCACCCTTTTCCCTAAGAATTAATTTTAATTTGATTAAATTAATAATTAATAAGATTCAAAATGTATATATTGTCCTATACTGTCAAAATATGGCACATCATTAGAACAAATGCATCATAACGTTTAAAACTGTTCATTCATTAATTAAATGACTCGTTACATACTTTATACATACTTTATATTTAAACCCATTATTTCATTGATTCTAATGAGTCTGATATTATAACCCATAAACACCGGAGTATGATTAATATACTATACAAAACAATGCATTATAAATTCTGCTAGTCTTAAATAATCTTAACTAATCTTAAATAATTATTTTAAGACACGGTCTAGCTTTGTTTATATTATTTGCATGCTCAGTGAATCAAGGAGTAGGAGCTAGACACATTTATACATAGTTATCAAGAATCAAGACATTTTTTTGTGTTCCCCAACCAAAGAAGTGAATGGAATAAATAAGCACTTTAGTTATGTCTAGGGAACCTAAAGGTATTTCCATGACAATGAGACAAAAATAAAAAATAGGTTGGGTGAAAGGGAGGACCGTCTTGGTGATGGATGGGTGCAGGTATGGATTTATTCATGTTCCTGTCAAATATCTACGCGCAATCTATTGAGATGAAGAAGCAGCGTTAATAGCATCATCTGTCATACAGATCTTAAAGAATCAGAACTTTTCACCCTGGTTCTGAAAGCCCAGGAATTCATGAGGCTGAATTATGGATTTCCCACCTCCATTATGAAGTCAAAGGGAATGACCTACAGCGGCGTGTGTAAATGCACCGTCTGAGTGGGGAAACGCCTCTGGAGAAAATACTCACACTGTAAGTAATCAAATCATTTAATATCAGTATAAGTGGGCTCCCTAGATTAAAAGCAGCTGTGCACTGAAACAAAAAACCACATTCCTTGTTTTTTGTAACAGGAAAAAAGAAAAGGTTTGTATCACATCATCTCTCAGTCGAAATAAATTTGGCTGGTCATGTGAACAGAAACTGCTTGATATGGAATCAAAATATTGAATGTTGTCAGCATAACTTTGTCATATCTGCTTTAATATGAATATAGATGTGAATTAATATTACACATATCCCCCCTTATTTATTGATTCATCTTTATATAAATAAATCACAATTGCACCATTTCTACTTGAGAGGATTTGAATAGCAGAATACAACATGGCATTACACTGATATCTTTTTTTTTATTGCGAAGTAATTTCTTCTTTCTGGGAGACATGATTGACAGTGCATTGTTTTATCAGTGCATAAAGCTATCGTCTTTTTAATGATATTTTATACGAAAGTGTCAGATTAATTGTTCTTATACCGTCACATCCTGGATGAACTTGTTGGGTGTGTGAAATTGCCTCATTTCTCAAAGAAATTCGCCTTCTGTAAAATAAAGCCTTTCATGCTAAAAGCCAGAAACAGGGTTGGGGGGGGACAACCTGCGCCCATGAAAGATTTCTGTGCTACATTTTATAGCCCCAGAATGGGATGTTTTTAAGAATCAGGGATTATCAGTCTGTGGTGACAATCAGGCCCATATAGCCGGTGGTTTGATATCTGGCTTAAGCCAGATTCACAAAAAAAAAAAACCTTCAAGACAAAAAAAAAAAGAAAAGAGCAAAGTGTTTTAGCAGCACGTCCACCCTTCGCCTGGTGTGACGGTAAATCAGACCCTTGTGCAACAACGGGATGACGAGGACCTGAGCTGCAGGAAACAGCTTTGTGGAGTCAAAAGTGCAGGGATATTTATAAAATCGCAGCAGGCCCATTCAGCACCTGTGCCGCATGCTCTGGTCTGGCCGCCTCGCAGGCCCTCACACCATAATTAAAAGCAGCGTGTGGAAGCGCGCAGGCAGAAATTAACAATGAATTCCAGATGAAAGGGGTGAAAAGAAGTTTACTATTGTTGCATTTTCGAATGCTTCATTAATTTTTGGAGCATATTTAAGGCAGACGTCCAGCAGGAATATAGCGTTCCAACTTCCGTTCCTTTCTTCCCTCCCGCTCTTCAAACAGAGCCTGACAAATTGCGCGGACCTCGTGCGTGTTTTTGAAGATTGCGATCGCATTACAGTCACTCTGTAATCATTGTGTGGCCGCATGTTGGGACCGTGCCCCCTCCTGTTTGGAGGATGTTTATTTGTAGTGAGGTTAACGATCACTGCTAACGAGGCCCTGTGCCTACATCCCCTGTCCTACAAGGCTCAGCTCTTGGTCCTGCGAAGTTCTCCTTCTGAATACGCTTCCTGAGCTGCTCTAAGGTTACAAAGTCCTTACAAAGGTCCCTCTAACCCTGGTGTTAATAACATACACACCCTTTCACTCTGTGACCACTTTCATGGGTAATTTGGAGCCATTTATTTAACACGAAATCACAATTTAACGTAAAATCCTGGATGTTTTCGGAAAACATACATCGCAGACACAGAATCCCTTGCAGTTTTTTCCATGTGCTTCATTACTTTGTCACCGGTGCCTCTGCATTATGGCTGTTATTTACTCCTAGGAAACATGGCTCAGGATTCCCGACGCCCTAAAATCTTTGCTCCTGAAGGGAATCTCACTGACCAGCCTGTGCTGCTCTCCCAAGTTGGACTTCCTCAGCCACCATATGTAACATCTCACACTATCCAAAACTCTTCACAACCACCCTGCTTTATCTGGCCCCGCCTCCTGCCCAGGCCCCGCCTCCTGCCCAGGCCCCTCCTCCTGCCCAGGCCCCGCCTCCTGCCCTGGCCCCGCCTCCCTCAGTCTTTACCTCGCTACTTGCAGGCCACACCCATATGCAATGGCAGAGCTGCTGGCTCTCTGCACCCTCAATCACAAACAGCCTTTGCAGCGGCGAAGGCCCATCTCGAATGAGGACCACACATTGACTCCAAACCCACAGTCATTTCAGGTCTCTCTCCCTCTCCCACCATCCCCATAATTGCCTTCAAGCTCAAAGTTTGTATTCTTTTACCTTTTATATGTCCTGAACTGTACACAAGCTAATTAATTGATAATAATGCCTAAGTTTCACAGCTCAATAAAGCAATATCCATCTCTGACTGTCAAAACACGTGTGAGAAAACATCTTACACTTTATAATCTATCAAATATATCCTGTCTATATTCTGCACACTCTGTTGATTTTTCTTGGGACCCATGATATTGACATTGATTCAACTGGGTGATTATTTATTGGCAGCTGGTAATAATGATTCCCCACATACATCCATGATGCATTTTATCATTTCGTGCTTTGTTTCAGTGATCCATAATTCAACCCACATGAAGCTCGCTGCCAACTTGTCATCGATTTTCATTGATGAACCTAGTATGTCACACTTTGATCAAGCTCAGCCTTCAAACTACTCTTTTACTCTTTGGGATAGTTGGGCATCCAAAAGCACAATTTATTATCTGCCACATACAAGCCATCTACCATCTTCAATACTGAGTGAATTATTTATCTGGGGGTTTGTATTGTGCCAGATTCAGATAAGGTGCCAGTCTGATCAAGTAAGAGGATTTGTAAGATGCGTCTATAATACCTCAGCGGTTACAAATCTGCCCAAAACACAGCGACGGCTCTGCTTTTGCTATAGTCATCAGTCATCAGTTTGAGGCAAAAAAGGCTCCATCAGCAACTGGCTGCCTGGGCAAATGGCTAACAGCTAGGAGCTATCTGACAGGATGGATAAGTGAAGGTACCTAGGAGAGCTCCCAGGGAGATGGTCGTGGTGGCCGAGGTTTGAGAGGTGCCCGCTTGCTGCTACAATTACCCAATGAGCAACTTAGCTACCTTCCGAAGCGCGAAGCACCAACTGCAGTTTCCAAACTGGATCAACAAATTAAACATGCATCCATTTTCTGTCACAGGGATATAACAAGCATTTAATTTATGTGTGTACACACACACACATTCCAAATTAAATGTATACCGGGGGTTTTGTGTACAATGCACAGTAACTGATTTTTACAAATCGTAAATATTTTTACATATGAAAATGAGCCGTGATTGTACTGTCATGTTTTTTTATTATTATCGGCTGCAGTTTGCAGCATTTGTATCCTTTCCGAGTGCACATAGATGCACCGTGAGCTGTTCTTGAGAGTGCTGAGTGCATAGCAGAAGGGTCCATAGAATGAGTCTAGGCCTGGCTTGGAGCCCAAGTGCCATTCATCAGAGGGGATTTAGTGTGTGCGTGGGTCCAATCATTGAAATAGGAATAATGGTACCTCTCCAGTTTGTAATAATGCATTTTAATACATGCCTTTACAGCTCTCTGAACAGCACAAGATCAGAGCATTGTAATATCCAACCGCGGGGAAGACGATGCCTTTTAATTGTTGGGAGCATGGAGCTATTTATGTCAGATGGATTTCCCCAAATATCAAGCCAATAACCCTTTGAAAGTCTTCAGGAAAAACTGTTAGAAATGTACTCCATTCTCAATATTATGCATATTCTCTCTTCCAAATGTTCATGCAGTGAGCAGAGAAATATGAAAACACCCACATCAAACTAAGGGTGAAACAACTTACTGGGCTCAGAGGAATAGCCTGCTTTTGTTTATTTTTTATTAAAATTTTACATAAGTTAAAAATGAGATGAATTATTCCATATAAAAGAGGAAATTGATTTCTTAAATTGCTTTTAATTCCTTTATAAATATGAATTTTAATTAATTAATTGGTTTGACACAAGACAAAATTACTTAACAAATTGCCTTACCTTAAATTGTATTTGATACAAGGGGAAATGAATTAATTATCTTAATTAAGCGCTCCAATCCGAGTGCTTAGACTGCTTATTAGAAGATTAAAATGGCGCTGGCCATTCAGAAAGAATGAATGAAATGAGGATGAGTGTTTAATGTTCCTCTGACTTTACTCTTGGGGTTCACTGGATCCACAACGCGAGGCACGGCGCTTCTGGGTCACTGATGGGATTTAAGCAAACAACTTAATTAGCAAACATCAAACTTACTCTATCACTCAGCCTCAGGGGCGCCGTAAAGGGGGGGTGAGGCCTGAGTAACAGGGGCCTTAAAAAATCTGGAACATAATCAGATTGGTCTGAGTATGATATGCAGTCATGGGGCCAAAAACCTCTGGTGGCACCGATGCTCAGCTTTAACCAGAATCACTTTTGACGCAGTGTCTTAACTATCTGTAACACTTGAAACACATTCGAACAATGTCCTTTTAAACATGGCATATTTTATCCACATATAATGCACTATACAAGCCCCTTAGAGAATACCACTCTCCTAAGATTGTTTTAATCCTTGGAGGACAGGGAGTCGTTCTTCTGTACCTGAAAATATGAAATCCAGCTAACTCTTGATATTTTCTCTGTAATTGTAATTCAAGTGCTGTTTGAAAATTAAATATGGACCAAGAGACGCAGAGGGAAATAAATATTTTCACACCTCTGAGACGGTACGAACAGCAGGAGTCTGCGTGAGGTGAGGGTCCGAATCGGCCCAGTCCAGGTTGCCTTTTAACTCTGTCGCTCTGCAGGGCCCAGGTCATTTGCCTCAGGGCCACATTGTGAGTGGTCCATTTGTAGGCATCTGCTTTGGTTGTAATGGCTCTACCCATATAGGGTGCAGGGCAGTCCTCCAAACACCGGGGGAGCCGCTGTGAATCTAAGAGTACAACATCAAAGCTCTGCAATGACCAGTGATGCACGAGGGCAAAGCTACCACTCCTGCAAAAGGTCAACCATGAGTCACGTTGACTTCCTGTACTTTCGCTGTGTATCTGTCTTTAGGTTTGATTTGCTGTCACCCAGCTGTTTACTCCTGATTTTACTTTACCGCAAAACAGATGTATTTAGATATAGCTGAAATTAGAAACAGGTACTTTTTGTGAACAAACACCCGTTACTGGCCACCAGGATGAGTAAGTGGGGGGGTGGGTGTGCTGGAAGAGTAGCGGCGCTGATAGCAATGCCCTGTGGAAGTCTCAGAGCCATACTCGGCATGTGCCAGCATGGTTTACAAAGCCCAGAGCCTGCAGATGATAATCCCCTCATTGCACCCATGCCATCCATGTCAGAAACTCCTTATTGAATTACCCAGATTCATTTGTGACCAATTGTGTGAGTGATTAACTGCTGTATTGGGTGCATGAAATCCAGTACATATTTGTAATCCTCTGAATTTACAAGCCGGCAAGAGGTTGTCAATCACGTACATAGGAATGGTGCAAGAACAAAATCTCTTCCTAATCTTTTGTTTAAGACTTAAGCAACTGCACCATTAAATGAAGTCCAAAAAACATTTTAGTTCATATGTGATATGGAATGAATCTGCATCCCTTTGGTAGGATGGGCTACATTTTGTTTTTAAAAAGAGCATAAAAAAGAGCGTTAGTGGTTAAGTAGCCTAAGGCAGAATGACATCGATTTCTGCTTTATTATAATAATACATATTCTAGGCACTTTTCTTCCATTACTTTAACTGATGATTCAGATGGTGACAGATATTTGTGTAATGCAAAAATGTTCATGGCCTTGTTTAGATTTCGCTCCCTTTATATATTTAAATATAGCTGAGCACGTCGTATGTGAATAAGCGAAATTGTGCATTTAATCTGTCTTTCTTCCAAAAACGGCACCGGCCTTTTTTAATGAAAACCGACAGGCCTCTCCATCACACCACAATGCCATGTGTTTTCAATCCCATGTTACTGAACACAATCTTATTTTCACGAGGGTGGCAGCTAAGCTTTTCACGCAGATTGGAGATGTGTTGTAATCCAATCAGCTAAGCTTGGTTTAGGCCCTTCGGTCCTTTACTCCCCCTCAGACACATGCAAACATAAGAGGACTAGACCCTCATACTGGGATCAAATCTGTTCATGGGAATGATTGGAAACAAACTGGTTTAACTCAAGCATGAGTTGGGGTAACTACTGATTGCTTTCACATTAGCATTTTCTCAGTGTTGGACATGCATATATGATGATGCAGAGTGGGCGTCCGCTGATGGAAATAGAAATACGGCCATAGCTATTGCTGACAGGTGATAGTGAAGACAGTGAAGACATTGACTGCGTCATTTACTGCAAATGTGAAGTTTCTGCTTTACTGAGTCGCTAAACTCCGTTTGGGTTACTTGGCTAATAAGTTCACATGGGCGCTAACCAGGGTTGTCAGTTCTTATGCATCTGGCGCACAGTCCACAGAGGAACGAGCCAAATTTGGGTTCGAATGTATGTCCTGACAGGCAAAACAGAACTCAACATTCTATATGCTTCCTGTTGCTATGGCTGCGGTGCACAGTGGCTGAGGAGGACCCAGTATGTCTGTGTTTCTACTCATGGATATTCACGCAACAGCCAGTGGTGCGTTATGATGTCAGGCTGATGGCGTTGGCTGCACCAATCCGCAGCGCTGTCCTGTAAATCCGGAATCAAAGCAACAACACATTCTCTGCTTCTGGAATGCGGTAACACTTCATATCACCTTTAACTGAGTTTTGATCCTCGCTAACAGAGTGGGACAGAGGAATTACTAAGGAAACACGACTCCTTCAGCAGTCAGCTCTGCAAACAGGCCTCTTTGTTATTAAATACAAGTGATGCAGTCTAATTAGACAGATTACCGTGGATTACGGCAGTCGGGATTCTGTCATTCGTATTTTTCCAGGGCTGCACCTTATTGCGCACGACAGCAGAGCCACATACTGGCAAGACCCCTGTGGTCTTAAGTGCTCATATTAGATCTTAAACTGCTCTCCAAGTCTCCGTCCATCAATCCACACTAGAGGCCTAAATTATGGAAACACCTAGCATGTTTGCCATAATGCTTTAAAACTTACTAAACAAATATTGGCCGTAATGCTTATAAAGAATGTTAGCGATATCATACACTGGGCAATTAAATAAATAACTGGTGTAACTGGAATGCAGTTCTGCAATCTCTAAAAACTGGAAGTGTTTCCACAATTATGGCCACTAGTGTCACTATCAGTTTCCTTATGTTGCCACGTCAACAGCCGTGTTTTACCACCCAAGCTGCGGTCCAGGGTCCCGAGTTAATGCCTTAAAGTGTGACCTGCCTGGGTAGGCCAAGGTGTAATGTTTAATTCTGGACTGAGGAATACATTGCTTAGTATGATATGATGCCCTTCGCTCTGACAGTGTACGAGTTATTAAACTGGTACTGTTTTAATCTTTAATCCTAAATTAAACGACCCTTTTAATTTTCAATGACTTTTCTCATTTAAACTTTGTTCAGAAATTAATTAAGAATACTATTTCTAACTCTGCTGGACAGACATTACTCAAGACACATTTAGTTGCTTAGCTAACCATTTTATGATCTTTTTTTTAGCCAATTTACACTAGATATTTTTATTAATGTAAAATGGGTTGAGGAAACCACAGGAGGCCCCATATGGAACTGAGACTATGGCCTGACCGCTACATTTTTTGCGCATGTGACAAAAAGTAGCCTTTAGCTTTTTGAAAGAATTAATACAACAGTTCGTTTAACATTCAGTTTTATTAAAATGCATAAATATAAATTTTGCTAGATAAATTAGTTAACCTGTGCTTCTGAGTCTTTGACATTTAAATCATCCCCACTGTGAATGAGACTTTAAAAGGAATCCACCACAGATATGATGAGTACATCTGATCTTATCTGCCTGCGCAGTCACTGTCCAGCATTGATGGTCTGCATTTTTCCCAACCGTTGGACTGATTACCTAAAGCTAATTGGACCTGAGCTCCAGACATGGGGGGGTCAGAGACTTAGGCAGGGGGAGATAGCTAAGAGGAAGCATTGGAAAGCAGGCTACCCCCCTGTCCTTCAGGCTTTACTGCCCCCCCCCCCCATCCTTACAGTCTGACTGAACCACTCACCAAGTCTGAAACTGCAGCTGTGGATTGTGTTGCAGTGCGCTAATTAGGCCGCAGTGTAATTTTCAGAGGACGCCTCACTGCCCTTTACATGGCAATTTAACATTCAAAGGGACGGTAATTGTGCACAGGCATGCTGATCTAGTAATTACCCTGCACTGTGGCTTTGAGTCTTTGTCCCCTGGTCTGTTTTCATTGTATGGACCTTTGCGCGCTGAGGAGAGGTCTAAAGTGGTCATGGAGATATGCCCACATATGTCCTGCTGCAGCCGACACTGGCGTCCAATCCGCTGCCAGAGAGTGCCTACCAATGGGGATGCCCCACGTAAGGGCTGCGTTAGCAATACCTCATGCTGTGTCCTTTTACACTGGACTCTGAACATCAACCAAGCGGGAGCGTTATGGTTTCACAAAGTAAAATATTAATCAGCCCCATCTGTGAAAAAAATATCAAATGTAGAAAAATGTTTACAGCACTGGTGACCATTCTGTGTAAAAGACTAGGGCACAAATGACAAGTGACAGGGATAGTTTTACGGTCCCTTGTGGGCTACTGCAGTTGATCTGTGCGACCTTAATTAAACACACGAAATCGAAATAGCCAATCATTTTCCCCAATTCAACAATTACATTGCGCTTGAATGAAATAATTTTACTGGCCGGAGACTCTGCTTCACAAGTAATTAACTTGCTCTTAAGCTGTATTTTCTGGTTTAATTCCCACATGAGATCAAGGATAAAGGATTGATGAGTTAGTGCTAAGAAGATTAAAAGTAGAGCTGGATTTGAAATCTCTGTTCTTTTTGAGAAATCATAAAAAAACACTTTGATCTGAGACAAAAAAATATGGAATTTGAAAACGGTGCAATGTGAGATAGGCAAATGATTGTAATAGATGGCAGGGCTTTCAGCGTAATACAGAACAGCATGGTACAGCGATGGAGATTACTGCAGAATGTTTAAGCACGCGCAGCAGCCCTTTGCTCAGGACAGCCGCTTTTGATATAATATTGTATTCGTCCACTTCTTAAAATATGAATTGCGTCTTGCATTCAAAAGGGAGAAATTGCTCTTTGCTGGAGTTGTTACCATTATTACAGGGCAGAAACTCTGTGTCAGGTGGGTTTATATGTTCATGAAAGACATTCTTCAAAGTGACAGGCCATCAATACTGAAGGTGTTCATTTTTTCATGGTCTTTGGGCTTAGAGGAAATGCTATTAAAAAAAAAACAACAAACAGTAAGTGGATCCAGTTCCCGTCTCGGCCCGACATTTGGCAAAGTGCTTTGATGACTCTGCAAGGAATTAAGGAGAAAATGAAAGGTGTAACGGACAGTGAATGATGCCAGGGAAGGACTGGAGAATGTTTGGAAGTCAGTAACCCTGCAGTTTAGACATCTGGAAGTAAATGCAAGAGGCGGTGTAATGGTACCATTGTCTCTTGCCTCCCTCTGCCTTCAGGAAAGGACAGTGTGATGTGTGATAACGCCATTCACTGTTTGATTAGACCATGTGACCTGCACTTCTGGTGTCCCATCGTGGGTGGTTAGGCCATTTTCAAGGGTTGAGTTTCAGAGGTGTGTGTGCAGGGGTGGACCCGAAAGAGCAGGATGTTTGCAAAAGTGAAACAAAGCACGCCCCCCCCCCCCCGCTTGCAAAGATACCAGAGACTCAGGACCATCAGTCAGGCAGAGTGTGTGTGTGGATTATGATTTAATTACATTGTAGGGATCAAATCAAAAAGTAAAATTGCCAAAAGTCTCATATTTTGTTTGGTTACCTATGATTAAGGTTAGGGCTAGGAAGGCGTTAAGGTCGTCATGTTGGGATTAGAGTTTTCCCCATAGAAGTGAATGGAGATTCCCCACAAAGATATAATTACAATCCTGTGTGTGTGTGTGTGTGTGTGTGTGTGTGTCTGAGTAGGTATACAGAGAGCAGGTGCCTGGCTGCTCTAATACCCAAACCTCTGAGCGCACATCTGCCACAGCTGTCAGCGTCCAGCTTTTCAAAAGGACCTTGTGTGATAAATGCAGCCATTACATAATTTCTCGTCTCTTCAGATGCAGACTCTGCTCAGCTCTGTGCTGTCTCTTGGTGTCCAGGTCCTCTCCAGCAAGTGCTGAGCGTCACCAGGTCAACTGAGCTTGAGGACATATCTAACTTAAAAGTCTGACAACAAGTTCTAATTAAAAATGTGGGAAAGTTTGAGATTCTGTGGTATAATCATATAGATTTTTCTAGAAGATCAATAACTAACAGAGATACTATTGTATATATTTTGTTAATTCTTCTACATCATCTTTACTAGAGTGGAACAACTTGTCCTATAATTCGTGAAAGCAAAACCCATGAAACAGGTTGAAAAACAAATTGCTGGTGTTTTCTGGCCTGACTTGGTATTACAGACATTTCTATTAATCTCAACCAGTTTAATGAACAAAGGGCTTCTTTGCCAAACAAAGGATGTGGATTTTACTATTAAAGCAGGAGAAAACCCTGTAGCATGTCCACACGTACCACTCCCCTCACATTCTCTTGATTGTTGTTTCTTGTCGATCTTTTTGCACCGGGCAGTGTGGAGTTTGCCAGGAACCTCACCGTTTGATCTTTGCACTCTTATTTTGCACGAGTATCCACCCTGAACCACATCTCACACTGAGTAAGCAATGGGGACCCACTATGTGTCCAATGACATGTCTGGAGACTCATACGAGAAAAACATAGGACATTCACAAACATGAGTGATGGTAGAATTTATTGACATTTTTTTTCCCCCAGGGATAAATTAACATGATGAATATGTGACTATTTAAATCCATTGCCTGTTTTTGAAGAGAACATTAACAATTTCAATGATTCTATTTTTTTCTACAGTTGAACCTTGATTTCTGCATAGATGTTTTCCTTCTGAAGATTTTTTCAGAGATATGTGATGACAGATCATGTAAAAAGGAGGACATGAAAGTTGTTTTGGCTACATCCTGATGCTTCTTGTACTTCTAAGACTAATGAAAGGTAAGGATGAGGTCCACAATTGATTTTAATGAGCTACTCTTAAACATCAACCATAAAAATAATCTGGATGTTAAGAGTTATGTATGTAGTTGGGTTATAGGAGTAAATTTATAGATGAATCCTGGACAGCCTGCTGCCTTCAGCACCTGGTGCCCGTCAATATTATAACACAGACATAAATTTGAAAGTCTTTCATGTCAGTAAATGAAGGACTCTATAAAACGAGGATATTTTTCTTCAGTGATCTTTAAAATGTTCCAGGAAGATGTCAGCCCAAGAATTTTTGTTCATTACCATATGAGCACTTCGTTTCTGGGTTTAATGATCTTG
This sequence comes from Stomatorhinus ivindoensis, assembly GCA_019775895.2. Taxonomy (NCBI): domain Eukaryota; kingdom Metazoa; phylum Chordata; class Actinopteri; order Osteoglossiformes; family Mormyridae; genus Stomatorhinus; species Stomatorhinus ivindoensis. The sequence goes on from JABFEB020000039.1 coordinate 11,675,059, forward strand.
AATAACACATTTGTTTCCATACTGCCCATACCTCAGCCGAATAGCAGAATTATATTTTACGGGAAAAAAACAGCATTAATCAGCAGCATGGAACAGTAACTGAACTCTCCTCTTGTATCCAGGACAAGGTTCACTGTTTGTTTGGTTTCTTCCACAGGAAAGACTTCAGAATGCCTGTTTATTTCTGGGGAGGAAGAGGGTTGAAGGCTAGGCCATTCTCCATGTATCAAGCTCACAATTACTTCCAACATGACCCTATTAACAGGAGCGAAAGCAAACAAACAGCTCTCAATGGGTAAAGCCATCTAGAGGAGCGCTCCGTGATTCGCTGAAGCACTTAGCCTAGCAGGGGCAAGCCTCTGAGAACTTGTACGAAGCGCATTCTGTCTGGCTCAACAAGTGTCACTTTATGAAGGGTCACCATCGTTTACTGTAAAACATCACTTCTCATAAGATCTGAGGTACTTTTGCGAAGTGACACCCAAACAAGCTGAGATACTATTTAATGGCCCTAACCTGGCCAGTCCACATTCCTGTTTTCCTTACCCTCCACTTTGCTTTCTGCTCATCACCGCATCTGTGCGTAGAGGGAATTGATCGAACATAGGGACTGATTTGAGGGCCCCAAGCACCAGCTTACAAACCACTCACTTACACGATGGTAGTAGGATTAACGAGGCATAGTCTTGCATGAGGTGAAGAGAAGGAAAGTTCTAGATCTGAGAGTAGAAATGGCAATAAAAGATGGTGGTTGGCACTGCTGATCCTACCAAACTGAATATTAGATTTGACCCACAGATTTTATGTGATATAAACAAAGTCAACAATGAATCATGCCAGCAAAAGTGATTGTTTGTCTGTCACTGGGTGTAATGCTGGGATAGGGTAAGAATGAAAATGGTTTTAGTAAGAAATATCATACCCCTTACAATTGATTCCTTCATCTTAGTCATCAATGAAATCATTCAGTGATCTGCCCATATATTTCCTTAATCTGAATGATACACTGGCTTCTTTCTGCTATCTATTCTCACAAATGGCCCTGACAGAGTCATGTAATGGAAACACATTGTAATACATGCGTCCATTGGGTCTGAACAGACAGGGGGGACAAATCAAATTAAAACGAAAGCTGAGAGCTGCGTTTAGACTATAGGCCTCCGATCTTCATTACCGTCCCTGTGATGAAGTGTTTAAAGTGAGCAACGAAATCAACAATAAATCAGTGTGGCAGTCATCCAAGTGAGGAGACGTTCAGGCATTCTACTTGGGTGCAGAAGTCTCAACTGAAAAAAATACATATTTATGTGATTTTTTTTTCTCAATCAATTAAGCAGTGAGATGATATTTAATTAAGGTGTTTAGCTAAAATTCTCCATAATGGGCGATTAACAATGTTAATTAATCAACAACCATTAGAATGAAAAAAAACCCTTTGAGAGGATTTTTTTCTATGAATATTTACCCAATTTTCACCATGGGGAAAATATTTATTTTCCCCATGTTGTCTGAGACATTTCTTAGCATAACATTTACGGCCGTTCTGAGGCAGTAGTTTCATTTCGCTTCCTCTCGTCCCATTTCTTTTGTCTTTGTTTTATCTTTAGCTAACCTGGCCGGTATGGGTTTTAAAAAGCACCACAGGTCTGTGGCACTTGCGCACGCACACGCTTACGGGTGTCAAAATAAGACGCCCGCGCGTGGGAAGGTGCGCGGCTGCTCGTTGCGATATGTATGGGGCTTCCCTGGGCCCCTGCTTACGGCTACCGGCGATGGTGATGTCAGGTAAAAGCTCCGGCCTGCTTTGACGTCCCGTGGGAGGCTGCGCGAGCACATCGGGCCAATTTCCTCGCGGGCCTTTTGGTGAGAGACGGAGGGTGCAGGATCGGGGGATGAAAGCGCCCCCCACCCCCGCCCAACAGCATGATTCCTATCCGTGTGACGTGGACAAGCCCATGCTGATTGGTCGGCCCGCCAGCTTCCAGGAAAAATGGGGGTAATCTCCTCCGACCCCGGTGTCGCCTGTGCGTAATCTCCCAGGGCCTCACTGCTCCACGGTAATCACAGTCTGAGGTTTCACGTCTCTGGTCATGTGTTGTAATCCCTAGAGATATGGACTCCAAAGGCCTTTTTCCTGGGACCTTTGAGCTCTACGCCCACAGCCCATCACGCCCCGGAGAACGTCCACGGGGAAATATCGCTGTGAACCGTACAGCCATACAGGCGTCAGCGCCTTGCTTCACAGAGAGCACCTTAAGCACTAAAGGTGCACCGATTCACCAAAAGCATCTGTGCCTCATTACCAGCTGATTAGGGTCCACGTGTGTTTTTGTCTCCCACCCTTTTTAGAGAAACTATTTATTTAGGTAAATAAAACGTTTAAATGTGGGGAAAATGAGAACATCATATGTAAATACTACATTTTATGCTATATTACAAATTCAGTATGAATTAAATCCCTCCCCCTGGTAACATTTCACTTATGGGGGCACAACTATTTAGTAATAATTCATTAATGATGATCGAACATGAGATCAA
>JABFEB020000039.1:11677696-11700204 GCA_019775895.2 Stomatorhinus ivindoensis
CCCCCGCGGGGGAGGAACTTGCTTTATTTTACTTTTCCGCATTTGGTGCTTTCAGGTTGGGAGATCATCGAACTGTCAGAGCTGAGATGGGTTTTTCGCGTGTCACTCGCTGTCAGTGCTGTTGAGCTTCAGCAGTCTGGCAGTGCTGAAGCCGTCTTTGAACCCCAGAGAGGGCCCCCTTTTTACTGCAAATAGCATGTAAAGCAGCTCAAACTGCTGGCAAGTCTGATTAAAGGCATCTCATTATTTTAGACAGATCCCTGCATAATTTCAGCGTTTACCATTTTTTATATAAATAAATAAAATAATACCCACGTAAAAATTCAAATTGTCACGTCAAAACAATTAGCAAAAGGCTGGTGCCATTTTCTGGCACAAGATTAAATGTAAAAATCTCTAAAAATGTGTCCCTTTCCATTTTATATTAAAAAAATGGGAAATATGTAACGTACTTTCATAAGTGTGCCATTTGCATTTTAAAATGCACTTGAAGCTTCTATTTGAAATTTGAGAAAGAACAGGAAAGAAAAAAAACAGTCTGTGATATATAATTTACTCATTTTAAAGCAGAAATGTGGCCAAAATACATCTTAAATAAAAAAATCTGATTGAAAATAATAATTACACTATATTGCTATACTACTAAAATATAAAAATATATTTATATACTACTTATTATATATATATACAACAATATATACAACATACTAAATTACTAACAACAATTACCAATTTTAATTTTTATTTAATTAAGTACCAGAATGAATTTTATGACGTACAATTTCTTGATGTAAAATATAAGATGTCAGCTCCCCAAATTAACGGTACACCCCAACGCCGACTTCCGATGGGAGTAATTCAGACAGTAAGTCGAGGGTGTCACGGAGACCTCGCCGCATCTTGCAGGAGGCTGTGGGGCACAGAGCCCAGCATGCGGTGACGCTCGTGGCGGCTTGACGCTAAATAGGGGCAAAGAGGCCTTCAAAGGCACTGACACCCAAGAAGGGTGTCAGAGTAGCAGAGGGAGGCGTGAAGAGCCGCGGGCCACTGGGAGGAATTGTCACGACTGACCAGCACGTTGTCCAGTTTCAGCCAGATCATAACTAGTCGCTGTGCGGCAGGACCACGCAGTGTCATCTTACAGTGGAAATGTCACGGGGACGTCTCACAAACGAGTCCCCAGCCGCTCTCGGCCCTCCTTCTGTGGCGGGGTGGGGGTCTTGTCATTCTCACTGCTCATTAGAAAGTCAATAGAATACATTTCCTGTGCACACAAGATATGGCCCCAGCGATGCCTCTGGTCCTACTGGTCAGATGGATTAAGGAGGTGCATTACATTGCGAAGCTGTTTATCGGACAGCTTTATCCACAGCGATTTACATAATGTGCCGCTTTATATCCCCTCCATTTACACATCTGCTTATTTACCACAGCAACCCAGGTACAACACCTTTCATGGAAGGAGAGCACACAAGATGTCTTCTGTGTCCATTATTGTAGTTTTCTGAAGAAACCACGATCGCAGGCGACACTGAACCAGCCAAGGCCTTAAAGATACGTCTTAAAAGGAGGGCGATCAAAGAGCTTTGGACGTCACTTTGGCTTCTCCCATGAAGACATGCTTTGGGGACACACGGCAGAATAGAGAAATCTGCTGGTGCGGATAACTGGAATCAATTGGAACAGGGATGAAAAAAGAGACAGGTTCTGATGGATTAGGTATTCAGCAAATTCACGCCATGTATAATCTGGAGCAAAAGAGTATTACGAGCAAAGCAGATATTGACCGATATGAACGCAAACTGACATGCCAATCACCTCTGTGCTCCAAGGCACAGATAAGGTATTTAAGGTCATTCAAAGCAGATTCTGTCATCTGTGAGTTTTCCTTCAGTTATCTGCACATGGCATTTCAGGAAACTCAGACTGTTTTTTCAATAATATAAAATAGTATCAGATATTCCAAGCCAGTGACACTTTCACTATTTGCTTTTTTATCTAGTAGCTATATATCTATTATTTATATTTGATATCACTTAGCCGTATGTATTATATCCTGGCCTGTGTGTGTATTTGATGCAAAAGACACCAAAAAGCATAAATGAATGAAAGGGATAAATAATTTATAATTATAGGCATCCCTTGAGATGCAAATTTTTGACATGAGTTTTTGCATATGTGACTACATTTTTTAATACCCTTTACCAAGTTACAGCCAAAATGAGGCTGATTGTGCTTAACAAGAGCCAAGCCTTGGAGATTTCTAGAAGTTTCCTGCACCTCGTTCACAGTTTTTACCCCAGTTGCACTTGATTCTCCTGTGTGAGCTTATAATCGCATCTCTATTCATCTAGTGCTTGAAAAAATTCCCCTTTGAAATTAGCGGTAATTAAATCTCTGAATTACAAGGTGTCACCCCATGAGCCGACTTCCAGGAATGTGTTAGCCTCACGGATACATATATTTGAAATGAAGAAATTAAGCACTTTATGACACTGAATGCTATGGTTTAATCTAGTATGATGGCATGAAGCATTAATTAAAACTGATAGCACATTTTGCCTAAACATGCTGTAGGGGACATAATTTAACCAAAGCAAGAGTTTTACAACTGAGTGTGGTTAATATAATATAATCTGCTTGCTTATATGACCCTACATGGGAACAAGTCTTACTTGCAAATGTAAATATCAGAATGTGTCTCTGCTTGAATACAATGTTGAGTTCTGATAACCAGAGAGAGCGACAGAGACTGACACCAGAGGGGCTTCACTCCTCACCTGGACCTAAAGCCTTCCTGCCGCTCGCAGCCATGAAAGGACTTTTGTTTAGACTTTAGGTCAAGCACGATGTTCAGGAAACAAAAGAATGCTGGGTACTTTCAAACATCGACGATTGACTGTTTGACACTTCAAACACTGGTGACAGCAAGAAGGACCATGTGGGAGAGGTGACAGCTTGATTTATTGACTCATCTGAGTGGTTTCAGCCTGGGCTAACAGGAACCATATCGCTTGTGCGTTTAGCTACGCGTGGAGGACTCTACCTGTTTCAGAGACCTCCCCCTACCCCCCTACCAGAGCAAAGAAGCTGAAGTCCCTGTGTTGCACAGTGGGGAGTATTTCAGAGGATAATTGATCATAATATCTCCTTCAATTTGTCACTCACCTGAGCACTGTATCATGTGACTTTACCAGCACTGCAATACCCATGTTGGCATGATGATTTTACACTTTTCCTTTCAGATACATGAATTTGACGGATGGGATGATGATGATGTACAAATCTACTAGCTCTATATCTTTAATATAATGGGTTTATTTTTCTATGAGCATTCTGATTCCTGTTACTGTACAGTACTGAGCCGTAATTACATTTGTATGTTTGACGGACACATTTGTCCAAAGTGATGCACAAATACTTATGTCAGCAAGCCAACTTGGGTACAAGAACTGCTAGGCTAAGCTTCCAATGAGGCATGAATAATGAGCAAGTGACGTGTAGGGAACGAGAGCTAAACAAACACTGCTGGGAACCTTACACCAGAAACGTAGCACAAATCAATATCTCCCAATTCCAAACGGAAAGGGCTACGATAACACATAATATTTATTTTTCTACTCAATCACACATGCAAACACACACCTGCAGATCCAGTAACTGTTACAAAAATTAAAAATACACGTCCAGTAAATATTCCACAGCTGAAGTTCATGGGGTAAGTTCTGGAGCCTTAAGCGAAAGAATTCATAGAATAATAGGATGCTCAATTAGACATATCGGGGTGTATTTACAGCGTACTGATGCTAGTAAAGTAGAATCATTAATGAATTTTTAGACATTATATATGCTGGACCTGTGCAGACCAAGAGAGCCATCAGAGAGAGGACGTGTTGTTGTTTTGTTTAATAGCAGTGGGAACGTGGCCCACACTTGGAGCAGCCGGCTTGGTTCCAAACTGGAACACGTAACTGCAGCTAACCCGCTCTGCTTTGTTTTGTCTGAGCTGCGCAGACGCGGGGCCTGCGCAGACACGGTGGCGTACGGTCAAGCCCGGACACACAGGCTGGCTGTTGACGGCGTGGTGTTTGGCAGCATCAACAGCCCACTCTGCCTGCCAGCTGCCGCTCCTCTAATTGCCTCGGTGTCGATGTGTGTGAATGGATCGGTTTCGGCGGCGATGACAGGCAGCCCCGCCCTGGCACCGCGTCGCAGCTCGGCGGCACAAAGGGGGGCGGCGGGCGTGACGTGCGACGTCGCAGGCAGCGCCGCACTCACATCCCCGTTTAGCTGCGCTTGCAGGGCGGAACGCCGGGCTCCACACACAAGGTGTTTACATACGTTCCTCACAGAAGAATACAGAGGATTTTGCTCAGCCTCAGGTCATTGTTTTGTTTCTCTATTCACACGCAACCCTTGATCTGGGGCATGCCTGTGACCCCCCCCCCAAACACACATGCCTGCTTTTGGGGGCAGGTGCAATACACTATTGTACCTGAAGCCAGCTGACATAATTGTATCAATGCTAACAAGAGAACACAGTTGCAGGCCGTGTAATCGTACGCGTGGCGACAAACAGATCGCATTGGAGCTGCGACGCAAACATAGACGACCGGAAACTGAGAGGAAACGCACACTGGAAGGGAAGCTTGCACAAAAAGCGGCGTAACGAGGCCCGTACCTCCTAAATCAATATAATCAGTATTCCGAAGGGTAAAATTTGAACTGCATAGCACCCTTTAAATTAATCCTATAAACTGATGGTTAAATTATAGCGAAGGGCCCGCCAAACAAAAGGGAATGAGCTCTGCTGCTTAAGCCTGCACAGTAGCCCCGGCGGAGTTAAGATGAAGGCTGAATTACAGGGGCAGCTGGGACTTTATACCCTAATTTTGTAAAAGATAATTCACTTATCCGTCGGTAAAATTATCACACTAAATGACTCCAGGAGTCAGGTGTAAAAAAAAAAAAGAGTAGTATACTGTTTTTTAAATGTTTTCATACTTGCAAAATAGCACAATATTTGTATATTTTTAAATCCAATGCACACGTTTCAAATTCACTTGCTGTACATCTTTTTCTAGGAATTCGTGCTTTTTATGTTAATATTTTAGAAAATTTCAGCCGGTTACAGATGCAAAGGACCCTCTTGCTTAAGATACACATGAATCCGATTAACTTTTCACTGTCCCGTGTCGAGTTACCATAGCAATTAACACTTGACATAGTAGGAGATTAGACTATACACAGTATGTGCTGATATTAAACCCAGAACTATTTATCAAATATGTCCACTGCAATATATCAATCCGTATTCCAGTGGCTAATCCAGTGCAGGGGGGCATCGCAGGACACAATTCACAGGCACCAATTAGCCGTTCTGCTCATCTTTGGACTATTACTGCAAATCACTCTGTTAGCAAACAGAACAAAGGAAGAACGCAGTAACAGAAAAAATCCATATATACTGTGTATGTGTATATATATAGAGAAAACACCTCATACATCTATATATCTTCATATATATATATATATATATATATTTATATATATATATATGTGTGTGTGTGTGTGTGTGTGTGTGTGTGTGTGTGTATACATGTATATAAACATCTGTACAAGAGACATGGTGCTGGTTGTCCTCTTCATGACACCGTCTCTAAGGACACTGCAGAACTTCCTCTTTGAATCTGGCCATGGCCCCTTGTAGCACACGGCCCCTTAGCTTCCTCCTATCACAGCCACCCCCCGGCTCGCTATTTTGCCCGTCCACATCACGGCCCCAAACTAATGACTTTTTTCGTGTCGTCGGCTTTCTGGCGATACACCCCTTAAGTGCTGCAGTGTTAGCTTCTGCTTCCCCATCTGGAAAAACATCTGTAGCAGTCATGCTGTCACTTAAAAAAAACTGACTGCCAGACGAGTGGATCCCAATGACACCCACCAAGTGCCGCTAAAGCCTGACACTGTGATAAGGCTTACATCACATTCCCCAGTTTCATGGTGTATAGTCCCACTTACATAAATAAGATATTAAAAGACAAAAAAGAATTCATCTATCCATCCGCCTTCTAAAATTATTCCAGACAAGGTCACAGAGAAACGAAATGGATGCATAATTACATCATAAAAGAGGTTATAGGTTTTGAAGTGGTTTATTTAAAATAGAAGAAAATAGAACATTTATACAACGTCCAGGTCCCTTATACTTTATATGTTAGAGAGTTTGGTAGTCTCTGTAATGATAGCAGAGTGGGCGGGGGTGGGTTTGGGGTGCTGGCCTTAAATTCTAGTCTCTTGTAACCGGAAACCCTCAGACAACCACAGACCTAGGGACAGAGACAGAAAGGCTGGTGGATGAATCGGGAGCAGTTTTTCCACAGATAGGAGAGGATGCGATGTTTACAAGGGTAGTGCACTTTCCCTAGGGAAAGAGGAATTATATTTTTTTTAGCCGCACGAATTAAGTATGCAAGTCTGCATGGAAATCCTCCTCCTACCCAATGTGATTAGCTGCTTGTAGCTGCTCTCCCTTTCTCAGCGCGCAGCTGAATCGCACAGCAGTGAATGCGTAATCGCCGAGGTAGTCAGCGGCACCGCCGCTAATCGGCTAAATTAAACGGAGGTTAATTGATGGGACGCTTTCGTGATTAAAGGCACGCCGGCGCTGAGGCGCGGGGGGGGGGGCTGATGAGTGGGAGTACGAGCCGCCCTCTTTGTCATGACTCCGGAGCAAGAGCGGGCGCCGCATCGCCGGCGAATAACGGCCCTCCTCGGCGCACGTCATCAATACTCAAACAAACGCTACAAAAATAAGCGGGTGCTGAGGCATGTGATTGCAATTCATAATTCTGCGCTTGTAGAAGATACCAGTTTAAACTACACAGAGATTTGTGTAACAATCCAATGAAAAAAAAACATTTAGCAACATTGTTGACTGCTGATAAGATCTTTTTTTTTTTGACGTTCGTTGACGAAGGTGTTATTTATTTCAGTGGAATTATTTCTGCTCGACGGGATCCTTTGCCCTTTATATCAAAAGAAATACCAGGAATATTCTAGACCAGTGGCCCGTACTACGAAGCGGGGTTACTTATCGGATTTAAGGTAGTCTGGGCAAAATGTAAGTCAACGAATATGAAGCCCATTTAAACTGTGGTACCTTAAATCCAACAAGTTACCCCGATAAGCCAGTAACCCCGCTTCATAGTACAGACCACTGCTGTGTGCCGTTTGAGCTGTTCAATTTACCTTGATTCTAATTAACATTACTAACTGGGTCTCTCTGTATGTACACTGATCAGCCATAACATTAGAACCCTGACAAGTGAGTAACACTGATTAAATCATTACAATGGCAGCTGTCAAGGGTGGCATTACATATTAGGCAAGTGAACAAGTTGATGGGTGGGAAGCAGGAAAAATGGGCATGCAAGCATCTGAACGACTTTGCAATGGGCCAAATTGTGATGGATGGAGTCAGAGTCAGGGCATCTCCAAAACCACAGGTCTTGTGGGCTGTTCCCAGTATACAGTGGTCAGTTTACCAAAAGGGGTCCAAGGAAGGCCGACCGGTGAACTGGTGACAGGGTCCCAGCAATGGGAGCAATGGTATGATCCCATGCGAGAGCTACTGTAGCACAAATTGCTGAAAAAGTTAATGCTGGCTGTGATTGAAAGGTATCAGAATAATATATCGCAGCTTGCACACTATTGGATGAAGGCAAGCCAGTGAAAGCAGTATGATACTCTGGACAATATTCTGCTTTAAAATCTTGGGTTCTGGCATTCATGTGGATGTTACTTTGACATGTACCACCTATCTAAACATTGTCCTAGACCAAATAAAGGACTTCATGGCAATGGTATTGCCCAATGGCAGTGCCCCCTTTTAGCGGGATAATGTGCTACGCTGTAGAAATTGCTCAGGAACGGCTTGAGGACCATGAAGGAGTTCAAGGTGTTGACTTGGCCTCCAAATTCCACAGATCTCAATCTGATCGAGCATCTGTGCGATGTGCTGGACTAACAAGTCACAGAGTTATGATATATGTGTGTGTGTTTCATGGACATATTCTAATGTACACTTTTTTTGTTGGATACAAGTCCAAAATTATAAAACATTGAGATTCAGATGCTTATCCGATGTATTAATCTAATAGAACTTTGAATACGGACCACAAACCCTTCTGGAGGGCTCTTCAGTGGGATCCCTCATGGAACCTGCAGCTTCATAGTGACAGAATAGTTTAGTTATTTTGAGGAGACCTGAGGCTGGAACAACCCAAGCTTGACATGTAGGAAATTCTGCAGAAGGTTATAGAGTGATGGCAGAAATCAATCTGGGTTTTGTGGCAGAAGAGGAAGACGTAGTAATGAATGACATACGTGGAGTAAGAGGAAAGGATGGTAAGACGTAGCCTTAAGAAGGAGAGTGGCAAGGCAGCGAGCCAAACCTTACCTGACCGCCATTTAAAAATTCTGACTAACTGACTAATAGCACGGCTCTGTGGTCAAATTTGGTCTCAGCTTCTTCTGAGAGACAAAGGAAGCTCCCAGAAGAAACACCTCTCCCAGAAGAGTGTTGGTCAAGCGGACTTTCAGAAGTGGTACAAGACAGTATATGGGCCAATGGACTCTGAGACTGACAGCACCGGGAAGCGCTCATAAAAAAAGCGAATCAGCCCAGAGAGTGATTTGCAGTAATGGTGCCAGGCTAGAAGCGGCCCCGTCTCTGTGTGGATTTGAGGAGTATAAACATGGCTGTCAAAAGAGAAAGATTAATGGTGCCCACAACAGAGGAGATGCTCTTCGAACTGTCATGTATCTCAGAGTTGTGTTCACACGCCGTAGGATGCTGCGAGCGAATTCTGGCATTCCAGCGCAAAGCGAGAGCTCGAGACTGACCTTCATCACACCCTTTTGACAGATTTTGCTTTTACCAACTCCCCTTTAGCAAGCCACAGAAAGCAGACACCATTGTTTGACTGTGTTTTGGGGGGGGGCAAAAAATGTTATTTATTTTTAAAGAGCTATAAATTAAAAATGATAAGAAAGGGACACTGTAATTAATCATAGTATGAAACAACAATGGGCAAAACTTTACAGGTGAGCCTATGGCCATATCTGAAAGTTTTCAGAGTGTTGTGATAATGGCAGATTATTTTGGTCACGTGTTTTGGGTAAATGAAAACGTTTAGCATTTCATGAATGTGTTTATCCAAGCTAATGTCATCCATTGATGAATGGCTGCCTGAGGATTTCACACCATACTCCAAATCACAGGAAAGCTGAATTCATTTTAGGTGTGTCAATGAGCAATTTAACTGGCTTCCAGGGTGTGATTTTTCTTCCGATGAAGTCTACAGGATGAAACGTATTACACATCTCTTCACACCTTATCAGCTACTGTCTCAATTCAACATTTTACTGGGATGTCTCCAATCTGAAATTGCACAGTCTTCACTAACAGCTGAATTATTGACTGGCCACAGGAACAGAAAGCCCTTCCCCTTCCCCGTGATTGATTTCCCTTGCCAATTTATTTTGGTGTAGACCTGGTGCCCCATTTTGCGGCAGCTGCTACATGCAGTTGCATCTCCAGGTTCCTCTCCAGCTTGTTGCACTGATGTTACTTGGCATCGAGGTCCTGTGGCCTTCTCCTGAATATCTCCCTGCTTACCGCACCCGCACACGCCACCGGAATACTATCTGCAGGTCCCGCTGCTATGCTAGTGCACACAGTAATTGTAATTTTTTTTTAAGTTCCTTGTCTATAATCCCCCCCAGAATGATACATTCATGAATGCACGTATCCATATATACGGTAAAATCACAGGGTTCACTGATAAACAATTTTCTTCCCTCGTCTTCATGAATCCCTTTTTGGCGCATGATATTTCTCGCGTTTGCAGTAGAAGGACGATTCTCTTTCCTCAGGTTTTCGTCAAACATTTGGAAATGGATTTAGAAAATGTCCATAGATGTCCAGGAAGATTCCTCAGCTGGCTTGTGCAGCCCAGCTTGCTGTGTCTGGTTTACACAGCTATTCGGGGTGATTCAAACCACGCAGGTTTTCCTATTTTGCATTCACAATGTTTCCGTGTGCGGTACATTTTCATAAAGGCCATGTTGAACCTCAGTAATGACAATCTAGGTGGACAATGGAAATTCAAATATGAACACCTAATACTGAAACCTTTAATTAAGAAATCAGTTAAAACATAAATGCAAATCGGGTGGCAGAAATGTTAAAATGATTATGTCGGTTTTGGGAATTCAGATCCTGAATCCAGTTCTTTGTTTAATGATTAGCTTAGCGGCATTAAACACATCGCCAATTTTCACTAAAGTCAATATTAGTTACTCGGATCTAGCAAATACCAGAGGTAACGGCTCGGATCTGAAAGCAAATTATCTTTGTAGAGGCTGAGCTAATGCTAGGCTGTACCTGCTGTCTTTTAGCGATGGTGGGGGCCGGGATCTTTAACACACCACATAAAGCATCGAAAACTGATAAAGCGCCCCCCTCTTCAAATGTCTGAGCAGCTGTCGTGGTGGAGAAGGAGAGAGCGAGACTGGGAGGGAGGATTAAATGAGACACATGAAAGGCAAAGGAGGGGGGGGGGGAGTAGTTATTTATTGCATACATTACTGGGAGTAAAATATGGTCCTCGGTCAGATACAAAGGGAACGGCACAGTGATACATAACCTTGTGAAACAAATTGTTCATAAACTACCTGTTTACTTGTTCAGAATTCTTGGGCCACATATTTTCTTGTTAGTCCTTCCGAGCAGCTTCAGCCGGATAGATGGACATGTTGTCAGACCCTGGCCGTAATGGAATAGATGTGTGATTGATTTCTCAGAGGTAAAGCCTATTAGACCTGACAGTGGATGATGATATTAAACTCATCATTCAGAGCCCCCACCCCCAACGCCAAACTTCATCCATCAGCCTGTCAGCAAAAACTGGGGAGCCACAATTATTTATTATTTTTCTTTATTTTAAATCAAATTCTGTTAATGTTGAAAGGGTTTGTCTCAGAATGCCATGGAGTCTCAGAGAAAAACATAATTAACCCAGTGCTATTAGCATCTTGCAATTCCAGCTCCTTCCTCAACGTAATTTCACAGAAAATAAAGATTTTCTTCTGTGAGTTTGACCAGCAGATAATTCACGCCCCGCTTGATCACGCGTTTTCCTCCTCTCTTTTTTCTTTTCTCCCTTCTTGCCAAATGAAAATTGTATTCTTTTTCCCTCTTTTCTCACTTAGCAGGCATTACAATGAGCGATGTAATCAAATATGGCATTTAAAAAGTCCATCAATGCTGCCCCCCAAGGAAACTTGACTGTCTGCTTATGTCAACGGATAAAAAGGAATGGAAAAAAAATAATTGATATTAATAAACAAAGAAAAAAAATCTCAAAAAATGCTTAGACTAGTGGAAACCAAACTAATTTGTGCCTTTAAATGTGCATATTCTCTTGCATAAACTCTTACTTTTTACCACTTGATAAAGTGTAAAATTACAATCCTTCAATATGACAACAATCTGGTAATTGCTTCATGTAAAATAATTACCAGAGTTTTTTTTTTTAAACATGCGACAGCAAGCAGGTGAAACAGGAAAAAGGGAAATGAGTAAACAGTGAGAGGTATGGAGGGTTCCGATTAACATGCCTAATTAACACTGTTAATTAACAATTAAGAAATTAACAGCAAGTGGTCTGAGGGAGGAAGCAGTCAACTTGGTTTCTTAATGAATGCATTTCTGTATACGTATCCAGACCACAGTACTGCATACATAATAAGTAATATTATATAACTTAGAGGTTAATGTTTCCTGTCAGCATCCAGGCAGATATGTGAGCTACAGGTAATGCAGGATCGTTGACTCATGTTTAGTCGTCTTTTGCTGAAATATAATGTGAAACCTTTACAATTTCCCTTGATCCTGCTCCCCAGAGTCATTGTGGGCTTTTGTGATGCACCATTGGTCTCACTTTCAGTTTAGAACCTGACCAATAATAGTAGTATCCCAGCCATGGGGCATCCTAGACCCCTATATTTACCGGTTTGAATTTCACAGAACAAAATGCAGATGTAGGGGTAGCGATGCAGTGTGAGAGGTGTGTCAGTGATGAGATCACAAGGAAACACACCTGACTAATAGGGAGGCTGGGGGTGGGCATTTATTCTTCATTTGCATGTGATAAACTGCGCGATGCTGGTGGAGACTGCATGGGCAGAGGACACAGAGAACATGCTCCCAGTTGGTGTTCCCATTACATCCCATCAAAAAAGAATTCCTCAAATCTCTACATGTGGTATAGCTGCAGTAATAAAGAAATGTTCCTTCTCCAAAATTATACTAATTAGAACTTAAGGTTAATTAAATATCTATATATAATTCTATGACAAAGTAAAAGGAAAAATTTTCAGAGTTTTTTGTTCCAGATTTTTATGGATACTGAAGTAAAACCTAATTGGAAAATGTCTACTCTATTTTTTTTTTGTTTTGTTTTCCAGTTTTTTTTTTTTTTTTTTTGCTGCTACAGGGTAAATTGTTATTTGTTATGATTTAAATTTGAAACGTGTTTCCTTCTGAGCAGAATGCAGGTCCTACGGAGAGTTTATGGAGGGATTACGATGCCTTATTAGAGAGCATTAATTGTGATTTAACCTGTAAAGCTGGACAGGTATTCATATGTGAAGGTGGAGACATGACCCAGTGGCTAACTTTATATAACGCGGAGACGAGGTTGAGCCTCGACTTTGAGGTCTTGTATTCACATAGATATTCACGTAAGGTGTCTGTGTCCTGGTAGACATTATTACTGTAATGATGACGTGACACTCACCTTTGTGCATGGCTGAAACAGCAGCTTAGGCTAATGACCCACCCTGTGACGCCCAGGTCATCCCCCCCCAAAAAAATCTGTTCATATCGATCGCTCTAATTACCAATTAATAGAAACAGAATTAAATCATACAAATTAAATCCAAAGATTGTTGAAATATATCCTGGGATGTGGAGTGAAGTTAAAAAGGCTGCGGGTTGTATCCCAGAAGCAATGTCCCTGAATTCATTGCATCCCAGAAGCAATGTCCCTGAATTCACTGTATTCCTGTCCTAAATACCCATTGGCATCAATGGGCAATGCAGATGAACTGCAACTGTCAGACCAGTCAAATCTGGATTGACAAATCGTCCCCATTTCTCATCCACGGTGGCCTTGCAGTGTGGAATGCACTCATATTATAGCACATTTTGCATAACGTGTAGAGAAACATCCAGTTATTAGGCTGTGACGTGATTGTAAACATGAAATTGATCAGTAAGGAAGGTTTTTTTTGGGTTACAGTGACTGGGGGTGTAGCCTCTGTGGGAATGGTATGACTGATTTCCCCATTATTGCATATCTCCCAATCAGCGCATTAAGCCAGGCTGCTGAATTGCCGTAATGTAATTAAAGGATTATTGTAAATCAAATAGACTGTTTACTGTTGTGTCTCTTCAGTCTGACTGAGCGTGCTGCTAAAATGACTTGCCCCAAATGTATCCTTTAAAGATAAGAGGGACAATATGCAAACCCGGAGGGTGAAGGATTTGATGATTCTATTAATATACAACCTTTGAAAATAAAAGAGAGACAGGCACAGTGACACACTGTCCCCTCAACATGGTTGTCTAGCAAGCTACTTAATTTGATCATCTTTATGTAAATGAGCTGTTTCCATTGTGGGTGAGAAAATGAGGGGTAAATATTTGCAGTGGGTTTTAGCTTGTATGCTAAACTCCATAATCGTGCCCACGGAAAAAAGGAATAAATTAAATGGACATGTGCAAATGAAGTTGTCATTAATTTCTCTGAGGGGGAAAGGACTTCTGTATCTAATGTTTGATACAGGTTTTTTGACAATAATGAACTATTTGAAATCACTGCAGAGGCCTATTGTATTCATTTTGTCAGTGACGTCATTGATGACCACCTACGATGAGCTTTTCACATTTATTCTCACTCGGGAGGGGGGGGGAGGGGGGGGTTTAGAGTTGGCTGAATAAGAGGTCACTCTTGTGGCATATGACACACATAATTGTCAAGGTGGGGGGCTGGGTGCTCAAAGGCACATGCCAAAAGTGCAGAACGGGATCACTGAGTAGTCATCTATGACGCCTGTCTGGAAGAGTATATTAACTTTTGCTCCAATCTTGAACCTTTGTCCCCCTGTGTTGGAAAAACACAAACGGCCAGCTTTACTTTACTTATTATATTATCATTAATTACAGTAATATTGATTGCTCACACCGATTTCACCGCAACAAAAAAATGGCCCATTAATACAGACCTATGCATGTTTACAGTTGATTAAATTAATAATAAATCAAATAGCTGGAGGCTCTTATCAGAGGGTGTGTGTACATATCGCCACGACAAGTTTTGTCGTTTGTTAACCTTTACACCCCATTGAAAAGTCCACAAATTGTTAGCTTTTGTTGGTGGAATCGGTGGATTTAAGCCAGCGACGCATGCCAGACCGTACATTAGGGCTCATGTCGAGTGCTATGAACCTTATGATGAAACAAAGGTTGGATTTCAATAGCTATTTCCTGCACCACGCCTCACACTCTCCGTGCACCTCACCCCTCCAAAATAAGCATGTGTTTTGGGTGTGCTGTAAATGATAACATTGTGTCTCTCTATCTGTACAACTTAAGCTTCAGTCTTCTGTTATCACACCAGGCTTGAATTCAGATGGTCGTCCTGCAACAGACAATTGGGAAACAAATGTCGATTATAGCTAGGCATTCACGGAGTATCGCTTTGTGATACAGTGTTACCTGGGATGTAACAAATGCCTTTATTTCTGTGATGTGCCTGTTGTGGGATGTGCAAATGGAGAGCCTGGAGAGGTCAGGCTTAAGCTGACCTCTTGACCTGCCCGTAGTTTACCCAGAAGTCCAGCAAAGGCTCAATATTGAAGGAAGTCTATTGTGGCCTTGTCCTCTGTGTGAACCTCTCAACGTCCCAGCAGAAACAAACGCTCTAGCAAAATGAGCGGAAACCATATTTAAATCCTGCAAATGATACCACAGTCATTATGACTATCCTCTCAAAATGAATCATTTCTCGGGGGGGCAGGGGGGGGTGATATATTTAAAGTATGTTTTTTTGTGTAATATCTAAAAGGTGTGTTATGTGCTCTGTCGTGGTCGGCATTGTGAACGGGGGATTATACATGCAGGTCTGGCACCGCGTGACATCCATCAAGCCCACTGTCAGTCATGATTTTTTAATTCCCAGCTTTTACCTGTCTGTAGGCTTGTGGAGTGAACCTAAAGCTTAATAATAAAGGTTCCAGCCGCTAGTCAGTGTGCCATGGATCACTAACTTCTCAGAAATTCACAGCAAGCCCAGGACACTGTTCTGTGAACTGAAGGCTTCCTGAAAAAAGAGAAAGAAAATTACTGGGAAATCGTGTGGCGACCACAGACATCTGTTTGCTGAAGCTAATTGCTCGATTGTGTATCGTACATGCATTTAAAACTAGCTCTCTTGTCTATAATATTTCTCCCTCATTTACCCACATGTGCCTTGAGCTGTAAGAAGTTTAGAAAAATAGATGAAGGGATGTCATATGTGATTAGTTTGTCGCTGTCCAGCTGTTTGTAGTTTTACTTATAAATCTCATGAGTAGTGGCGATCAATGTTTACTGAAAAACAAACACAGGTATAATCACGTACATAAAATGGTATTACAATGAAAGCATTTCTGATGTGTGTGTGAAGCTTTATCGTGTTTGTTTGTTTATTTGTTATGCTCCTTTCTGGTTTGTTTTGGTTGGTTCCCTGTTTAACATATTCACTTAGCTGGGTCATTATCCGATTAATAGCCTCTTAAATTTTATGGAGGAAACCACAACAACAAAATATGGTCGCATCTCTTTCCTCCTCATTTCCTGTGTTTTTTCTCTCCCTCCCAGCCAGAAGTAACACCTACCCTAGCACTAAAACGCAGAGGCGTGCCACGCCGTGTGACTTTATGGAACCTTCCGACCCTCTGCCCAGTTTGGTCTTGCTAAGCTGATCGATACTGTCCTCCACCCAGCAATTACCCTCTGAGCACGCTCCAAGTTTCACGCTGACAGGGAACAACAAAGCCAGAGGTTGGGTACTTGCTAAACAGAAGCCCAACAACTCCCTCTAGCTGCAGTGCTCCACGCTCTCCCGCTTCTCATTAAAATTCAACTAACCTGAAGCGCACCCCCCTCCGTCATGCCCCCAGGATAAACTCGCTGCAAGATACGGCGTGAGCCCGGTCACCCACAGCCTTACTCCTGCAGCAGGGAGCGGGTCAGATCAGAGGAGGAAAAGCCCTGTACCTGCCCGGCTGACAGCGTCACGGAAACCCTTCAGCATCCGTGTGGACTGACAATCCTGCGATATGTGGAGATGGAACACAGCATGAGAAGCTGATTAATGGCTAAAGAAAATTGTAAAACAACAACAATTTTTAAATAACGACGACAAAAACAACAGAACAACAACAATAATAATATTATTATTAATAATAATAATAATAATAATAATTATTATTATTATTATTATTACTACATTTGCCCATATAATAAAATCTAGGCTGTAGATATTATACAGGAAGTTTACGTCAACAACAGGCAGTAAAGAGGAAACCCAATCTGAAAATAAACTTTGTGAAAATATTCAGGTGCAAACTGCATGAAAATATTCATATTTAAACTGTGCAAAAATTCTCATATTAGCTGTTAAGAGGATTTATGCATGACCCATAAGAAAAGGTGTTAGGCATGATGTTAAAGATGCACGTTGCATTTTGCCAGCCTTATAGATGATGAGCTTCATGCTGTGCCTGCTCTGTCTGCAGCATGAGGATCCGTGTCTCCCGTTACAATCAAATACATGCAGATGCGTATTATTTTCCAAGTGTGTTAAAATGATATGGGTTGGATTCAGCTCATAAATGGACACTCAACCCGCAATTAAGCAATTATATAGAGAAGCACGCTGAGGGACTAATGAGGCAATAATAATAACGAAATAAACATCTATGGCCAAAGCTTGATTAAAACAGACCCTCGGGGAAAGGAAGGTGGGGCTGTGTGCGACCCCGGCTACCGCCTCTCACACATGTTTAATGTTCTTTACCTGTGCTAAATTCCCCTGAAGTTGGCCAGAGTTGTGAAAGTCTTCCCTTGGAGAAGGCCGATTTAAGGCAGGAAAATATCACCCTGTCACGCCTGCAAGCAAACCTATACATATTTCATTAGTTGCGTCTCTTGCAGAGCCAACGGAAGCCTTTTCATAAATATGCACAAGCCTTGTTCAATCCGAGCAAGAGGGAGGCACAAGCTTGTCAATAAGTATGACGGTATTTCAGTCACATGCGCTCAGTGCACATTCCCCAGACTAATTGCAAAGCTCAAGCCCCACAAACACACAACTACCTCCAACACCCCCCCCCCCATATCCAGCACAGGATCTCATTCTGACCACGGTATAAACTCACCACCCCCGGCTGCCCCGGCTCTCAGAAAGGTGCCGATGCACAAGTAGACCCAGGAAGTCGGTCGACGGGCCTGGAGATTGACAGGTGACAGGAAATGCTAACAGGTGGAGGGCTGCTGCGGCCTTTGTGCCCCCCCGCCGGCGGACAGAGGGACTGCAAACGTGTTTACCCTCCTACACGAGCCTCCGCAGAGGACGCGAGCAAACGGCCTCGAACAAAAAGCAATGGGCCGAGATGGTAAATAACGGGGAGGGGCGGCGGAGCTATCTGGAAATCTCCCAATGAGCCACGGCCAAGATGCGGGACGTCTCCCCGCTCAACCCCCCGGGAGGGTCAGGGAGAAAAACCGTCGGGTGTTAAATGTCTGTGCATCGTATTTAACCCTTTACACGCCGATGTTTACGTTATGTGTAGCGCCAAGACCACCCGCAGCTGTCTCATTTAAGCCTTCCAGTCACACATTTCACACACAGACTTACGAATGACGTGAACTAAAACGACTGACGCACATTAACGAGTCAAATCGAGACAGATATTAATTGAAACTGACTGCATGTGGATGCATCAGAGTTACAGAACAGCAGGGAGTGCAAGTGGTTAAGGTCCGAAGAGGTCGCTCCTGTCATAGGCTACACACAGCCGCTTAAGTCACACTCTGCCTGTAAGTAAACTGGGGTTAGCCCACCAGCCATGCAATAAATACATTGGTCCATATTTAAAGTAGTGACAATACTAGGCAACTGCACACCGCAGGGCAGTTTCCCCTGCCATGCGAGGGGGGGGGGACAGCATTCAGGAGCCCTCAATGTGACACAAGTGATGAGCAAAAATACAACAAAAAGTATTCTGTTACAAAATATAAAATACTCCATCTGTAAGTGTATCAAAATAAACTACAAAATAGAGCAACCGAGCAAAGTATCAAATAAGCCACAGTATTGTGTATTTTAGAAATATACATTTCCCAGAGTTATATTCTATATCAGCCTGATCTTTTACAAGCAGACTAACTCAAATATCCAAGCATAAGAGCAACATTTTTTCACTACCTAATGAGACACAATGCAGATGTAATACCAAACAAAGCATAACATATTTTACAATGTTTTGAAAATATCAAAACTAGTCACGCGACACTCAGATAATGGTAAGGCGATTGAATGAGAAAAGTAATAACAAACTCAGGAAGATTTGTTTTGTTTTGTAATTTAATTGACAAAACGACTTCCTTTTTTTGCACCGCAGATGCAAATGCAAACTTAAAACAACAAAGCTTAAAACGAAAAATGACAAACACAATTCAGTAACAACTTTGAACACAAAGAGGCCCGAATATAGCTGAGGAGTCTTTTGCTTCAACATAAGTGATCAACTATTTCCTCTACTGACCATTCATTAAAATGCCTGAAAAAGCTAAATCTCCTCTTTGTCTATGCACACACGTATTACACATGATTCACCACGCAACCGTATGGGGAGAGTATTACTTGTATTCTCAAAATACAAAAATACTGAACATCAAAGTATTTCGATCAAATGAGATAAATTTTTTTATAAGGCAAGTCACGTGTAAATTGCAAAATACATGTATTTAAAATATAAATGTGTGAGAAATACTGCCCATGCCTGCATGACACAGGCTACACACCCCGGAGCCCTTCAACTCCAGACATCACCAGTCTGACATCATCTGTCTGTGGTTTCTGTGTTTAGCTGATTTATGACAAAGAAGGACAAGGATTTCATTGTAAAAAAGACAGAGACTTTCCATTTGGTGGCTGTTTCACCGACAGGAAGAACACATTTGGTGTATTATATTCAAGTCGCTCAATAACAATAACAATAATAATATTAGTGACAATAAAGATTATAAGTATTATCAATAATAATGGTAGTAATTATAATTTTTATTGTTGTTGTTGATTCTGTTCTGGATACATTTGCTGTTACCCCTCTTGCAGCTGCAATACAGAAACAGAGCTTCCTAATAGAGTTTTGTTAATGTATGAACAAACTGGTTGAATCTGTTGCACTACACAAACACACACACACAATGCATTTTTTGTATGTATAAATACATACTCATATACATTGCAGATTTCTTTTTATTAACCACATACTTCTAAACTATTCTGAAGTAATTTTGTAATTATGCTTTGTGTAGATTGACGTCTTACAGTTCATCTCATATACATTTTCAGGGAATAAGTGGATTTTAGGAGTAAACCAGTGCTGTAATGTTCCAGAACAGCACCGTGTCACAGAATAACAAAGATACAGTCACTGTATCTTTCATATAAAGCCTTAAAATTAAAACAAAACAGACGTACACCATCCAGAAGGGGGCATTTCCCCCAGTGTTTCACTATGACACAATTTCAGCCAAAGTTTTCTAATATATGTGCCATATTTTGAAATGATCACAGATGTTGAATGAATACAAAGAGCCCAAAAGGCTAAATTGATTGGAGGCCTCTGGGATTTACTTTTAAAATCTTTTCAAATGGTTGTATCTTGCAGGAAATGCTTCTGAGTTCCGAGGTGGGCTAGTATCTTCTTTCGCTGCTGCACCTCTTATCTGTCTCTAACAGGTGTGCTGCGTCTTGATTTATCCCACCTCTCGGAGCAAGAGAAACATAAAATCGGAGACGTCCCTTGAGGTTTGGGGGCTGCGGCTTGTTGTGGGCCATCAGAGGGGCCCTTGTGGCAATGTTGTTTCCACTTTGTGATTTTTTTTTTTCACCTCCTACGCTCACACATTTGTACACACGGCAGAGAGACAGACCTTTATGTCCTGCTTGTTCAACATCAGTGTCTGTAGAACAAACATTATAATTTTGTATGTCACTGTCCTGTGGGTCGGCTACCCGATGTTGGCCACGGCCTGGCGTCCAGGAGATACACGGGATCATCAAACCGCTTTGGGATTTGTCTGAGCTCACAATAAAGGTATTTAAGGGTTTATTTAAACTGCAATCCTTGGTTGGTTTCAAATGACCTTGCATATCCTCTCCTACTCTTTCTGAGATAATACAAAGGGACACAGGGAGGTAATCAGGCAGTTGCATCGCAGGCTTACAGCCAAATGGGATACTCACAAAGCCAAACTCTCCAAAATAAATGCCGGCTGTGGCCGGTATTTCATTACATGGCAGAGGTGAATCTCAGTCTTGTATTTTTTCAAAAGAACCAAGCAGAATATCATCACATCTTAGCTGGAATATTGCTCATCTCTCCCTGACATTTAAATAATAAGGCTGACTCTTTGAGATAGAGATCTTATTTATAACCGGGAAAACATTTCTGCAAACAACACAAATAGCAAAACGAAGAGATAAGGAAATAGCCACCACGTATTAAAACCATGGATCTGAGATGGACAAAAAAAAGAGCAAGTCCTCTCATGCGTGAATTGGATGGAAATGTGTTACGACCATCCGGCTGGCCCGCGAAGCTCCCTGTAAGGTCTGCTGTGCTGAGATTTGCCGTAGACGCCGTTAGGAAGCGGAGGCCATTCCTCTACCCATAATTCCCTGTAAGAACCGCACTTCCTGTAAACCATGAGTCTCTAATGGCATCAGGACTGGTGTCTCTTTACATGGTAGGTTCCAGAGGGCCTGTACACTTTGTGTTTGCCCTATGGGTGACACTTCACAAACAAACACCCGCTTTGCATACACAAAGGCCTCAGACAAGAAGCTTTCGGGGGGTGCTTTTTTTCTCTTTTGGTCACTCCTAAGACTATTACTGTGTGTAAATTGGGTGCTTATGGGGCAAGGATACTCCTGAATTTGACATCTGGTCCGTACCTGAACAATTGCACTTTGCTGACTGTCATATCTGTGTTAGGTCGCTGGAACCCTCTAATGCTGCTTAGCAACTACCGATTGATCAAAGCGTCACAAATTTTCAAGTCTTTCTTTTTAGCCATGGTGCAAGTTCAAGGTTGTGTGGAAGGAGGAGGTGATACCCCACATCTGAAGGCGGAGCAGACCAAAGCGCGTCGCAAATCAAGGCCGCCGGAATGCGCCATGCAGTGAATGAAAGCGGGAGCCGCTCCCGTTCCGACGCCTCGTCTCAGCCGGGTTTCTGTTTCATGTTGTAACAGGAAGTCTTCACAAAATCCCACTCCGTCACACTCAAAGGTGTCTTCTTATACTTTCAGGAAGATGTGAGGCACACGTGAGCCAGGTCAAAACAGCCGAATCAACACAAACTCCTGTTTGTTAAAATTAGAATAATCATGAAGAATCAGGGGGAAAGATGAACTTGCTATACTGAGGTTTAATGTACTGGTTTTTAGTTTTAAAATGGTAGTATTCTCTCAAGCTGAACTATAGATAAGATAAGCTTGACTAATTAAGCAAATGCCTAAATGAATGGTATCTCCTAATTTACTGCTAAATTTCCAAAATATTTATTTACATGCAGAACACAAATTCTCCTGATCAGATGGTATTTTCATCACTATTAAAAAAAAGTTATAGTGGCATCTGAAAATTTCAGCAAATTTCACAGCAAGTAAGCAATCGGTGGCCTAGTGGATGCTCTAGAAACCGCACTGGAATTTCCATGGTTTTTGCTGGAAATTTTACAACGACATAAAAATTCTCTGCCCAAGTATAGAAAAAGAACAGTGAAAAATTCCCAAAACATCGCAGGAGCAGACACAGAAACACAAAGGGAGGGAGGCAGACGTGCCCCCCCCCCAGCACCACTGTGGCCGGTTCCGCCCTCCGGAGCGTCCCCATCACCATTAGCCTCACCTGAGCCCACATTCAGGCGAGAGGTGATGTAGCTGCTCTGCCACTGGCCAACTTTCTGCTTTATTTGAGACTCTGCTTCCTACTTTGAAGCATTTCTGGCCAGCTAGGGGGATGGGAGATGACAGAGCGGGAGGTTGTGCAGAGATTCATGAAAAAGAATAAAAAACCTCTTTGATTTTTTTATAACCT
>JABFEB020000039.1:11750404-11763697 GCA_019775895.2 Stomatorhinus ivindoensis
GACGCTGCTCTGAAAGCAGAGGCTAACCCAGCTCCTTATGAGGTCCTGCTTATTAATACATCGTTAGGGGATTCCATCGTTATCGCCACCCAGGAAATGCTTTTGCCCAAAGATACTTGAATAGCTTGCTTAGTAGGACGTGACAATCTACACAGGTACATATTACACTTCACTTGAGGTTAAAACAATGAAGCTGCTCAGAGACAACTGAGAACAGTGCATGTGCACCTAAATCGAGGGTGCTACAAAAAACGTGCTCCAAGACAACCTGGAATCTACAACTGCCCCTGCAACATTGTGATTCATATATTATTGCAAGGCCATCTTCATATTGTATAGGCCATATTCTGCAGTCTAGTGTTTTTTTTTTTAAAAGCCTTACTAACACTAACCTGGGACATAGACTGTCAGGACCTTGGGCCTACCTGTACCGCTTAACGAATGCTGCCAGACCTATCGCCGCAGTGTTCTCCTAATATTGGGAGCTGGCCAGCGGCTAGACGAGAACTTAACTGAGACTTGGCTTCTTCACTGTACTCGCCCCTGTCGACTCGTGGATGCGGTATGCCGCTGGAAGTTCTGGTTGCCGTGGGAGCATTTAGGATTTTATTCACTTAGCAGGTGCTCCTGGCCAAGGCGGCAGCAGTCCAGTGCAGACAGCGTGTCGGTAATGATCACAGATGGTATTAATGTTAACACACACCGTGTATTAGTAATGGCTGTGCAGGATGACAGTAATTCATGGGAAAACTGAAGGGCAGACCCCGATTGTCTTAACACAAGAGAATACGTGTAGTTAGGTTTTCAACGTTTCTTAAAATTGGCTGCAGTTCTTATCTTCCAGCCAGATCCAGAAAGTTCCGGAAAAGTTTGTGATTGCAACACAGTTATGGAGAGGATTCTTTGCATTTGGTGGACAAAAATGATGTGTCCCTGGAAGGCGGAGCAGCACCAAGTGCTCAAACAGCTTGGAAAGAGGTTAACCCTCCTTATTGTGACCATGACTTCCTGTTTACTGCGGCAGTTCATTACTGTGATTGCATTCAAGGCAGCTGATTCAACAGAATATTCACGTTTTGGGGGAGAAAATGACTTTGTCTTTTACTAAAACATTGATTAATGCTTACTAGCACTGTCTTAACTGCCGAATTGTATGTGTGGTTATCCTTGTCTTGATAAAAATTCCTTTTTTTGCCAGTCTTTAGCTAAGTTCTGAAGCATGTTTGGTGTAAATTTAGTCAGTTCCAAGATATTTGGCAACTTATTTGTTTTGTGATTTTTTTTATTGGTGTATTTCACTTGTTTACATTTGCCTTAAATTTAGGATTGGATAGAGGAGTGATCACCAGCCCTTTGCCTGATGCACATTTAGGCCTGTCATTCCCCCACACTGGAGTTGGTAACCTATTTACAAAGCAGTGTTGATTCTGTCAATGAATCCAGGCCCTATTGCGCTGTGATTCAGTGTCGTGGGCTAGGGTGTTGTGATGAGTGCTGATCTCTGGGATGCTGTGGAAGGCCCCCATCACGAGTTCAATTGTATTGATTGAAACTACATCCACTTCCCCTTTTCACATAATGGTTCCTGTAAGTATTTAGGGTGTAGACTGTGAAACTAGCTGAAATGTCACTGAGGAGGACGCTGTAGTTTCTCAAAGATTCTGGGAGTTGTAAAACTGCTTACCGTGTTCCAAATTTACTGTTTAGACTGAGAAAGTCAGAGGATCCCTTTTGTTAATTAGTGCCTCTGCTGGATAATCGTGAGTAGAAAGTGCAGAATAGTTGTGAATATGGGGTTATGTGATCTGAGGCCCTTGTTTTCTTTATGAAATGTCATATTTATTACAGTGTTACATTGTGTGCTTTTGTTCCTTGACCTGAAGGCAGACAATAGACTGCTTCAAAATAGGTAACAAATTGTTGCCATGTGAGAGAACTGCCAGCTTTTGTACCCTGGAGAAACATGGCTGTCCATCTCTAAACATTGGTAAAACTCAAATTTAATAGTAGTGGGAAATGCAGTGATCATTAGTGCAGAAGAGCTTCTACACTGCATGGTGCTCAGTAAACTAATACCAGTTGTCACTGTGTTTGTGTGACATGTTGGTCACTATGCTCCCCTGCATTATGTACACTGCCTAATCCGGTCCTTGGGGACTCGGACAGTCCATGTTTTTGCTCCCACTCAGCTCAGAGAGCAAAAATGTGAATTTTCTGGCAGGAAGCTTGGAAGGAGCAGAAACATGGACTGACTTGGCAACCGCTGTTAGCCACCCCATCTCCCCCCACCCCCCCGTGGGTCCCATTCATGCTTTCCACCATCTGGGGCGATTTGTGCTGAGCAAGCCGTCATCATCACCATCATGTCGAAATGTTTTGGACCACGCTTTAATGGCTGAAGGCTCGCTTCTATCGCCGCAGAAAGTTA
The DNA here is from genome assembly GCA_019775895.2 of Stomatorhinus ivindoensis. Classification (NCBI taxonomy): domain Eukaryota; kingdom Metazoa; phylum Chordata; class Actinopteri; order Osteoglossiformes; family Mormyridae; genus Stomatorhinus; species Stomatorhinus ivindoensis. The sequence goes on from JABFEB020000039.1 coordinate 11,752,833, forward strand.
TTTATCCTCATGTTGATTCGTGGCTGTACCTCTATGATGAAGTTTAGCTGTTTCAAACTGCAGCTGTTTCCTGCTTTGGATAATCACTTGTAAACTCCTGTGGTTAAAAGACTAATGACATTTTTTTAATCTCTCATTTAGCTCTTGTTGTTCTTCAGGCGTGGGATTGCCGGCATCCTAAACACTGTTGCGGGTTCTGTGTCGCGGGTCCCCATGCCGTGTTTGTGATGGGAATCTGCGTTCTCAGAGCTCATGTGACATCAAAGCTTCCCCCGACACTGTATCAGCTCCTGGTCGCACTTCCTGTTATCACCGCTTAGCGTTTCAATTTGGCGAGCAGCACAGGCTTCAGATGATAACCACCTATCTTAGTATGCACCCTTGTGGCCACTGCTGTCTCGGGGCTCTTTTTACCCGGGGTGCAGATGCGGGCTTCGTGCATTAGCTTGGCGAGGTCTCACATGCATGCTGCTCTGGGGGGCTTTTTGGTTCATTCATGTGTGTGCATTTGACTAATTCACTTATTCACTTTGGTTTTACCTGTTAATTTGTTTCTAAAAGTTCAATCTGAATCTGATCTTTCTGTACTGTGTGGTAGATTTTTCAGAAATGTTAAGCAAAAAATTATTAGAGAGGTCAGTGACTTTTGTTTGTTTGTTTAAAATGTAAATTTGGCTTCTCAATTATTTGGCAACATCAGGGAAGAAACGCAGCATAGTGGATGAGGGTAAATAGAGAGTTTCAGTTGTGTTTTAAGGTAGGGCTGAACAATTTAAAATTCAAATTGAAATCGCTATTTGAAACAACAAAAGCTGCGATGTAGGATGTGCATTACACAGCCCGTCTGACACAGGGCTTAGAACTATCGTGAGAATAGTTTGGCAAATTTGTGTCTTGCTCCTCGCCTGCCATTCATACTCACCAATCAGTTAGACCCGCAAATGCATGATTCCAAACGAAACCGTTACATTTGCAAGGCAAAGAAATATTGATTCTGCTGCTGAACTATAAGGAAATCACTTACCTATTTCATTATGATATTATAATCACTATTATTAAAGTCACAGATTTTGTGGTAATTGTTCTATGCTTGATTGTTCTCTGCTAATTTAACAAAAGTAATGTGTACATGTTGGAAACAATTCACATCTTTAAGTTTTCATTTTTGTATTAGAATATAGACCACTTAATATTTCGATAGTATCCCACGTGGTAATGCTGCGTCATGTTTTAAATCTTTTACGCATTGAATATTAAACTGAAGCTTTACTGTCAAAAAATATCGCAATTCAAATTGCAGTAGCATATAAAAATTACGATTAGATATTTTCTCAGTCATTCAACCCTAGTCTGAATCTAGCTGGCTGTTGTGATTCTTGCGATGTTACAATTACATATGTATAACCTATGTTGTTTTTATTAACATTACAAATTGCACATTGTACATAACTACTTTCCTGCAAAGTAGCACATTGGGTAACACTGTTCCCGGCTCACCTCCGGTTTGTATTTGTGCAGCTTGCATCTTCTGCTTGTCTGCAAGTCTGTTTACACCAGATCTTCCAGGTTCCTCCCATTGTCCAAAAGACTACAACTTAATTGATCTGGGTTGCCTGAATTTGCCATAAATGTGAATGAGTGAGTCAGCATGTACATCCTGCAATGGGCTGGTGGCCCATCGAAGGTTAGTCCCTGCATCACACCAAGTGCAATGGGTTGTTGTGTTGTGTACAATCAAATTAATCAGTAGTTTACTCTATTATAATGGACATAACATTCATAAAAAATACCTGGATGTCATTATTATTACTAAGTGATTTTATATTGATATTTATAATTTAAAAAATGTAGTATTTTGACCAATCATTTACATACGCATAGTCCTGTAAATGCATGCAGCAATCCTCACTGTCTTCGTCCATCTTTGTCATTGGATGATTTCTTGTGCTCACTTGGTGCATGTCTGCGCAAATGCAGCTTCCAGTAGAACTAATGCTAAGTTCATGCTACATGATTTTAGCCCCAATTTTCTACTTGCCAACCATTTTTTGGAAATTGCTAACAAAACCCCCAGATCGGAGGCAAATCGGTTTGTGGTCAGTGGTTGCAAATCAGCACTTGATTGCTACGTGTGAGCTAGGGCTGACTCTAATGACTATTTTTGTATGGATTAATCTGGGATGATTATTCAACGCAATCGACGACACCGATTAGAAAAATGTGTCGATGTGGAATTTTGGTGTCGGCGAGTTGTGTAAAACTACGTAATTGTTTTGTAACTACAGTGCACTACGTGACAAGCTAAACATATTGTAAGGGAAAGTACTTTATTCCTTTGGAAGCACGTTAACACTGTCCTTTTAAGAATCACGCAATAAAAGTGTGCTAATAACTGGACTTTGCTGTCCACCTGAATCTCTTCGCCACTCGAGAGCGACAATATTTTAATATTGGACCTCTGGCATGGTTTTTATTTACAATACAAAGTTATTCTGCTAAGCTAGTTGTTTCACTACTAGCACCGTTAAAATTACAGTAGTACCTCAGTTCTCACTCATTAGAACTCATATTTCTTTAGTCGAACCAACCAGTTCGAAAAAAATTACCTAGAGCTCTTTCTTAATCTCAGAAGTCAAACCATGAACGCCGACCTAAGAACTTGTACGCACAGGGAAATGAGTCACGTGGCACGTCTCTCAGCGGAAACAGAGTAACGCTTCATTCTCAGCCTCACATTTGCTGTGATAACACCGTGCTTGTTTACACTAACTGAATACATGTATTTAAACAGTAAAAATACATTTATACAATGATAGACAGTAACAGTAATTATTATCTTTAAAATGTATTTTATTATTTCTTATTCATTTTTTAAATAATAAAACATTAATACGTTTAATTATAATAATATGGTTGTTGGAATGGAGATGCCAGGCTATCGGGGAATGCAGGGTTTAACTGCAGGTAAGGCAGGCAAAACGCTGATGGACAATACAATGACTGGACTGGGGAAACAAACGTGGACAAAATAGAGGGCTAATGACAACAACCAGAAACAGCTGATCACACAGGGATTCTACACGGGGTTAACGAGGGGACATGGCATACGGAAGGAGTCGATGATCAGGGCAGGACACATTGTTTAGATGCATTTATTTTCTTACTTTACAAATGACTATTTTGATATGTGGAAAAACAATCGCAGATTAATCGGTCAAAGAATAATCGTTTGGGACAACAGTACTATACAGGCTATTTTACCAAATGGTCAATTTAATCCAAACAATTTTCCTCAACCAAATTTACCATTTAAGTTGATGGAGGGCGACTTCTTGGCTCTGTATGGGCATTGACCCTCGTTTTGATAAGCAGATTAGTAGTATGTCTAAAATATTAGAGATGCGTATTGAGATGCCAAACTTGGTAATCAGTATAAATTCAGCGTATCTTTGTTTATTTAATTCAGTTAATGGAGTGCTGCATGCTCCTGTTTTGGTAAATCATGGAAGCGATGAGCACTGAAGTGGCGGTGAAGAGAGACAGAGCAGCAGCCACATCTTTTAAAAGAGGAAATATTGTGGATAAACAAGGTAAACAGTGATGTAGTGGTACTTTTTGCTGATTTAAATTCTGACGAGTTTTCAGTAAAAATAGTTTTAATTTTTATCTCTTCACAAATTCTTTTATTTAGTCTCCATTCTCATTGTAGTCTTGTTTACGAAAACACTGGTTCCAACAAACCCAATGCACATGCATGCACTCTGGCACCATCAATCAATGTAGAATAAGCCCAGATTCTTACCTAACACTTTAATGGAGATTCTGAGGTAGCAGGCAGATACCTTTGACTATAATAATGAGTATATTTAGCAGCTGCAAGGACAAAAGGTATTACACAGCTCTCTAAACTAATGGTAATTTAGTAAACATGGAGGTCTATCATCCTGACTAGCCCTTGTGTGTTTCCTCTTCAAGTGCTCATGCATAGCGCTAGTGCCTTCATGGTATGCCATGGTGTAAAACCACCTTTTTTTATAGTGATAATTTGAATTACTCGCATAAGTGCATAGTGATATTAAAGGAAGACAATTATTATGATGAACTGAAGCATTTTAAATACCGTAAAGGTAATTTTTGGCAACACCTCATCCTGTAGGTGTGAAAGGTGCTGTGACTGGCAATGAGTGTGGGGATGAGCCACAGCCAACAACAGCGAGGGACATGGGGTGAGGCAAACCCCAGGGAGTAGTTTTTAAAAGGGCGTGAAAAGTTCAGTTTGTTTAGGAACTGTTCTTAGTGTGCAAGGGTCATCTTCGACGGAAGTGCCTTCCTGAAACTAAACAGAGATCCTTCAACAAAATTTCAGTATCAGTAACCTGTATCAGTAATAAAACAAAAGACTAAAATGTAAAAGGTATTCCACAGTCAACTGTGTTGTCATTGCAAAGTGAAGCATTTAGCAACTACAGAAAAGTCATGAAGTTACAGAGCACATAAAGTAACAGAGTGGCGTTCCGAGTGCTGAGGTGCATAGTGTGTGAATGTTAGCAACACTGGAATTCTGCAGTTACTGACAAAAACTGTGCACCTGGAGCTTCACAGAATGGACTTCCATGGCCCAGCAGCTGCATGCAAGCTGCACATCACCAAGCGCAATACCAGTTGTTGAATGAAGTGGTGTGAAACACACTGCCACTGACTCTGGAGTAGTAGAAATGTGTTCTGTCGAGTGACGAATTACGCTTCTCTTTCTGGCAGTCTGATGGATATATCTGACTTTGGAGGATGCTAGGTGAATGTTACTGCCTGACTGCATTGTGCATGAGTTGAGCTAGGTCTCTTAATTCCAATGAAGAGAACTCTTAATGCTATCAACTTCGTAGGGACAGTTTGGGGAAACAAAGCAAGGTCAATAAAGACACAGTTGGGTGGTTTTGTTGTGGAAGAACTTTAGTGACCCACACAGACCCCTGACCTCAACTCCAACAGACACCTTTGGGATGAACTACAGGGGTTGAAACTCAGTCACCGAATCACCACAACAATTTATTAGTATGGTCTCTGTGGCTAATACAGATCTTCTTGGAATGATGGATAAAAGTCCTGCATAGTGACCAGAAGGATTTCGAGCCGTTCTTCTTGGAGGGCAGTGGCCAGGGACCTCATGTATAAATGGCACGAAAATGTTGCGTACATCTATTTCCACGCTCACGTTGAGATGTATAAAAATGAAACTTGGTGTGCCGCTACGCACATTCTCACAGCAGCTCCAGACACGGCATATGCATGTTTCTGCTCGGTTTTGTAAACGGATGGCATTTAGTGGAAAGCCATTGCTACTGTGGTTTTGCTTTTTATACTCGCAATCACGATGCTGACTTTATCCAGTACACCAACATTAATTGTATGTTGTTTATAGATGTATGGCAGCTGATTTGTAACAATGAAAATGCAGAAAATGACCAAACTATTACAACTACCATGGCAACTCTTGCGTTATTGGAAGACATTCCAACTTATAGAAGAGTTAGATGAGAGCACATATTCTGGGATCATAGTGATTTCTTAGCCCATGATTATGACTGGCTTCTAAGTCAATTCAGATCTCCAAGAGCGATCCTTTTGGCGCTGTGTGCTGAACAGGGGCCGGCATTACAGAGGCAGATGATGAGGAATTGCGCTATACCTGTTCCTTTACAAGTTCTGTCCACTCTCGGGTACTTAGCCACAGGTGCTGCTTTTCATCGAGAACTTTAAGGACCGATTTGGGTATTTCTCAGTCAACACCAAATCGTGCCATGCTAGCTGTATGGGACGGCATAATCCGTTTGTCACCCAGATATATAAAATTTCCTTACACTGTGGTTGAACCGGTAAACATTAAAGCACAATTTGCAGTGACGTTCAGTTTTCCCGGTGTGATCAGAGAATGCGACTGCGCGCACATTGCTATAAAGGTACCTTCAGAGAACGAGGTGGCTGATGTAAATAGAAAGTCTTTTCACTTTATTAATTACAAATTATGGGCAATTCAAACATTTATTGCATTATTGCATGGGCGTCACCACCATTAAATCTGAGGGGGATGTGTCCTCCTCACATTTCATAATTATTCCTTTGGATCCCCCCACATTTTACATATTAATTCTATTCAAAATACTTCTGATGCCCCTACATTAATGTTGTGGTTAGATGGCCTGGTTAGACCCATGATTCGTTCATTCTCAGAAACGGTAGTGTTGGAAACAAACTTGAAAATGGGGTGGGATGTGATGGCTGGCTGCTTGGTAAGAAGATTTTTCCAACTATATAATTTGGCCCAGTATTATAAGCTTTGTTTGATTTAACCATTTGACAACTCCTTAAGGGACAGTGGGTATATACCCACTGAAGTCATGGCTTCTCAACCCACTTGCAAACCCACAGAATGAACAAGAGTGGTGTTATAATGACGCCCATCCTCAGGCTCGGGCAGTAGTATAGTGCACTGTAGGTCAGTTTAAAGGCTGTTGGTGCTGCCTTGACAAGACCTTTGGGGTGCTGCTATACAGTCCGCAAAAAATGTTGCATTGTACACGCATGTAGCGTGTTGTATAATCTGGCACAAAATCGTGGCTTGCCGGTATCTGATGAGCATAGGCAAGATGAATCTGACCCTGATCCACCAAATTTTCCACCAAATGGAACAGCGTTACAACTTAAATATCACACAGCGTATCATTTAGATGTTTTAATTTATTGGCAACATCTAACAGCATTCATGATTTCTTTTTGTGACTGCAACACAGCTTCAGTCGCCCCCCGGTTTCTGAGGCACGGGAATGTGTGCAGCCAGCGCCCAAAGATGTGCTCGGTACAGCAGCACCATCACCGCCTGTGTCGTCCTCGGCACTGGGAGCACCTCCTGTACTATAATATAGTCTGTAAGAATAAACAAACGGAATAAACAAAAGTAACACCTCACCTGCACCCTACTTGTTATTCATGCATATGCAAGTAATTCAAACAAGTATGGTACGAGAAACTCACCCGCGGTGACATCAGCGTCCCCCTTCACTATAAAAGTGTGTCCTGAATCATTGCAGCAACTTGTTGCTCAAAGGGTGTGAGACCTTAAATTGCACTACCTGTGGTGTTACGACTGTTATGGTGAGCGGCCATTCGTTTTTAATGTCCGACTAGTTTTTAATTCCGGCTACCGTGCGATTTTTGGAACCAACACTTTTAACTGACCCCGCCCAAGGCTACAATTCTATTAGTGTACAAAGCCAAAAATCTCTTTCAGGTGATTTCATTTTCGTTGAAGTTTCCGCTTTTTAACGACTGTATAAAGTAATGTTATTTGTTATATAAATCAACTCAGGTGAAACAAAAAAATGAATGTACATTTTCAGGGTTGCCAAATCTCTAGCTTCTGGCATGAGACACGCAGGAAATCTTACGGCAAATCTGTTATTCCATTATAAACCTAAAACTAGCTACGTCAAAAGTGTATCTACATGGTTAAATACAAACGCAGACTATTTACAAGGTAAGAACTGTTTCATTTGTGTGCAGACTGAAAATCTCGCTTCAGCCAGCTGGCCGAAGTCAGCAACCTCGCGTTTTATTTGAAATGAAACGTAAAATGCACTGTTTTAGCCTGAAATAGCTAGTCATTCCATTTGCGTTGTTGCTCCAATGGATATAAAGCTAATATGAGAAAAACATGTCACGCTTTATAACACGTTTTGAAATAATATGACTGCCCATATCCTACTCTAATAGCGATTGAAGTGATAAGTATTTATATTAAAACAAGACTTGAATTTTATTACCGGTGTGGGATTATTGAAACCAATATTTAAACCTGTGAACACTAAAATACAGTATATGACATAAAAAATATTGTAATGAGGTTTTACGCACTTTCATCATGCACAATTTTCACATTTTATTTTCTTATTTTGAAATGTAGCCCTACTTTAAAAATGTCCTTTTAAAACTAAATAAGAATATACATATCGGCACTCATATTCAGCTCTGTCACGTGACAATTAATATTGTCAAAACGTTTTTGAATTGTACTGAATTAATTTTATTTGACAGTCAGATATTGATTACATGCAATATATCACACTAAGTAGTTACGATCTTCCGGACCTTTGCTTCAAGAAATTTTCTCTAACTGGACCTCTTTAAATTTTAGTTGAAAACCCCTGCCTTACGCGAGCTACATTAGTTCTGATTTGTATCTCGTCTCTGGCAATCATTTTCGTCTCGATTTTATTTGTTGATGAAAGTGTCAGAACATTTCGTCATAGTCTTAGGTCTCACAAAATCATTTTTATTTAGTTATCTCGTTTTAGTCTGAAAATAAAGGTCATTGACTATAACGATGATGACAATTTGACAGAATTATCACTGATTGCAGCCCAGACATTTACTGACCCATCTCAGTGCTGCTCTCTGGGCACACAACAGTTTGGGTGGTAAGCCTTTTTTGGGCTTCTGCACCCCGTAACACTCCCGGATGTGGGAAAAACAGTGAAGGTGGACTTAAACGGAGAACAATACACAGTTCACATAGTTTCATCAGTGAACAGACATTTGACATTGGCACGGATAACTAAAGGTTTAGCTATAGCAGCCTGACTGATATTGATGCTTTGGAGCTCTTAATTAACAGTTTTGGTCAAAACAGGAGAGTTGAGGTGAGCATTAAATCCTGCAGTGTGTTGGACAGCTGTGGTTTTAGGTTTTTTTGGATACAATCCGGGTTAGTGCCCAGACATCCCTTTCAGACAGCTTCCTCTTGCGTCCATGGTTACTCCTGTTGGATGTGGTTCCTGTTTCGTGGTGGTATGCCGACATTACCCTGGATACTGATACGCCACAAGGACTCAATGTCCTGCTCACAGATGCACCAGTGAAATGTGCTCCAACAATTTGTCCTCTTTTGAACTCTGATATGTCTCCCATTATTTTATGTGGATTGCAGTATTTTTTGTACAGCTGTGTGATTGCTCTGCTAATTCAGCCGCGGCGGTCTGTTCTTACTGATGGAATGTGCAGTCAGTGAAGACTGGCCACCAGGCTATATAGGTGTGAAACCTCAAACACGATATTGGCCAGTGATTCAATTTCAGTGCCCTACCCCAGTAGAACAGAGATTGAGAACCAGGCCTTCATGTCCAAAATCAGTGCCTGACCTCAGAAATGTTCTTCAGGATGAATTGGCAAAAATTCCCATAGACAGAAAAGCCTTTTGCATACTTATGTCCATATGCTGTACATTTATATGTGTGTATAATATAAATTGTATAAAAAATAGAAGATCCATCTGACTAGATTTTGGTCTTATTACAATATGGGCTTGTAATCATTTTGTGGGGAAAATTTGAGGTTTTTTTTTTTTTTGAAAACACCAGTATGTTGAAGAAAGGATGTCATACCTCACTGTCACTTCATTTACATTAAACCGGTCGCTGGTTCAAACCCAGCCTCAGCATGTCTGCGGGTCCTGGAACAAGACCCTCAAGCCCCAGCTCCCTGGGCACTGCCATGGGTGGCTGCCCTTTACGGACAACTTGCTTATAAAGAGCAAGTTGAGGGAGATGTAAAAAAGACCGTTTCCCCATGGGGATTAATAAAGTACCACTCTGTTACATCCCTCCTTTAACAACACTCTGTAAACGTTTGGGGACTGAGGAGACCAGTTGCTGGAGTTCTGAAAGTGAAATGTCGTGCCATTCTTGCCTGAAAAGTATTTCAACTGCTCAACAGTTCAGGGCCTCCTTTGTCATATTTTTGTTTCATGATGCGCCAAATGTTTTCAATGGGTGACAGGTAGGGACAGCAGACAGGCCAGTCTAGCACCCGGACTCTCCTACTACGGAGTCATGCTGTTTTAAATTGCACAATATGTGGTTTCATATTGTCTTGATGAAACATACACAACCTTCTTTGAAAAAGATGCTGTTTGAATGGCAGCATATGTTGTTCCGAAACCCATATAAATCATTCAGCATTATTGGTGCCTTCTCAGATGTGCAGGCTCCCCAAGCCATTGGAACTAATGCACCCCACACCGTCATGGATGCTGGCTTTTGAACTATGCGCTGATAACCAGCTGGATGGTTCCTCTCTGGTCCCTGGCATCCATGATTTCCAAAAAGATTAGAAATTTTGATTTGTCAGACCACTAGACATTTTTCCATTTTGCCTCAGTCCATCTTAAAGCAGCTCGGGCTCAGAGAAGTCGGTGGCCTTTCTGGATCATGTTTAGATCTGGTTTCTTCTTTGCATAATAGTTTTATCTTGTGTTTGTGGGTGCAGTAATGAATTGGGCTCACGAACGATGGCTTTCGGAAGGTGTGCCTGAGCCCGTGCAGTGATTTTCACTATGGAATTATGTCTGTTTATAATGCAGTGCCGCCTGAGCAAGGCTATCAATGCTGGTTTTCAGCCTTGTCACTTGCGTATGGAGATTTCTCTGAATTCCCTTAATCTTTTGATGAAATTATGTACCGGAGATGATGATGATAATTCTCAGTTCCAACATTTGATAGGTTGTCTTTGTTCTATTTTCAATTAAATTTGGGTTTATATGATTTGTAAAGCATTACGTTCTGTTTTTATTTACATTTCACACTGTTTTGGATACATGGTCAAAAAATGTAAAATTCCAAAAGTCTTGTATTTTGTATGGTTTCAAAGTGGTTGAGATTCAGCCTGGGTAGAGACTAAGGTTGTCGTTGGGATTAGGGTTGGTTATGCCCATAGAAATGACTGCAGAGTATGGGGATAAAAATATGAATATGTGGAGTATGTCTGTGTGTTCATGCCCTGCAATAGCATCTTGTCCTGGGTCTCCTGCTCCAGCC
>JABFEB020000039.1:11785849-11803623 GCA_019775895.2 Stomatorhinus ivindoensis
TATATATACACACACATTCCTGATATAGTATATGACAATATCAATAAAATGAGCTGTTTGAAAGAAGAATCTACACAAATGAAGTTGTATACTCAGTCCAAACACCCTGGAGTATGACAGGAGTATTATTTGGGCAGTACAGTGCTTTACTGGGTAGCACACCTCCAGAGCCGGCCGTTTTAACCCCAAACAGTCTGTCTGTGAGGAGTTTGTGTGTTTCTTCCCATGTGTTCCCTCCTACAGTCCAAAGACACTAGTGGGGATAACTGGCTCCTCTTAGTTGCTTCTAGTGTTTGTGGCCTGGCATCCTGTCCAGGGTGAGTGCCCTTACCTTGTGCTCCCTAGGAGAGCTTACAGGATTCCCCAAAATGAGCAAAAAGGAAGATGGCTGGATTGATTGCTGCCTTTGCCTATGGAATTTTAGGGTTCATTTTGCTGCACAAATACACTGCCTGCTGCAGGAAATGTGCAGAGGCTTTTGAAATGTAAATGCTATGTTTTTGTGACATTTTTGGAGGACATTTTAAAACAATCCAAAGCAGATACCTTATAATAGGACATTGCTCATCACCACTTCTGAAACGCCCTTGCTGTGAAAGGCCCAGAAAGAAGTTGATTGTAGATTTGCCTGCACAAAACAAATATAAAGTCAATACCAAACCCTAAACTGTAAATGAACCAAATGAATGATATCCACTGGGGATGAGTTCTGGACTGCTGTTGTCAAAGAGGGCAATAATTTTTATTGTATGGTTTCCATATATTCCATATATTAACCTGTTATTAATTCACAATAATGTTTTAAATGCAAAACAAGATACACCACTACAATACATGCAAAACAAGATACACCATACTACACAAATGAAGCATTGAAAGTACATAAAGTACAAAGTATGTTATATTTGAAAAATATAGTGCCATAGCCAAATCCTAAATAGTTTCAAATATACAGTATGAATGGAAACTTTTTAAAAGTGAGACAGTTTTATGAGACTGTCTACCTCTCTTTTAGATGAGAGAAGAATATGGTGAAGGTGAAAATGCACAGGGAAAGTTCGTATAAATGCATCTCATCCAGGGCACCCTGATGTATTCCAGTTAAAGCAATGCCGCAGAATGACCGGCACACCCATGACTCATCCTGCACTTTTAAAGAGAGCCGGAATTTTTGCAATTCTGGCATGGAACTGACATTTACATCTGACGCTCTCAGACAGCCGGTTTTGGCCAGATCAATCCCTATGGTTTTTCAGGCCAGCAGAGAGGATTGTTTACTGTATTTCTGGGAAATGTTCCTGAGTGATTTTTATTTTTATCAGATCGTGACCATCTTGATTATCACCAGCCACTATTAGCCTCATAATGAAGAAGGGAACTTCATGCAGGCCTGATTCAGTCCCTGCAGGCCACAGCCAGGTTGCATCATATGCTTCACTTTAATTAGCCAACAAATCCAGTCATGGGTGATCGTGCAAAATTAGATCAATTAGGACAATCACTAAAATTAAGCAGTCGGTGCTCAGGTGGAAGAAAAATCCCCTGTCATACTTCGGCGACTTCCGTTCAAGTGTGAGCACCCATTTAACTCATTCAATATTATTGATATGACAGTTACAACTACAAAGCATATTACTGGCAAAGAGGTATGCTGAGGGAGGAGTGGAAGGTCCAGTGAGAGTATCCAAAGCTGTCCCTGATTTGCCTGACTAAAAAACTCAGCTCGCAGGATGTGGTATTACAGTAAAAAACACCTGTATCATCACTATAACACATCACTATAACAAAATCTTCATTAAAACAACAATAAAGAGAAACAGAAATGTGGTTTTCAGTAAGTAAGATAATTAGTTGAACAAAAAATACTGACACAAATTTTAATCTTGTTTTAATAAATCGACTAATTATGACTCAGGAGTTTATGCACGCCTATTAAAAATAATTTACAAATAGACCAAAAATAGATTGTAATTTACTTAATTTTTACTTTTCCAGTTACTCCTGATTTATGCGCACTGGGGAAGATGGAGGAGTGCCACACAGTTCATATGGTGTGCTGAATCCAACAGGTATCACGGTGGAATCCTAGGATGGCACTTGGTAAATTAGAACAAGGGCCCCACAGTATCTATCAAAAGGCAAAGTAACCAGCCGGAGCTGAGGTAAATGTTAGCCGTGCAGACTGTCAAAGCAGACAGGGGTGCCCTGCATTTCCTCCTGGCCTCTGTGCAGAGGTGGAGATTTCAGGTCCAGAAAGTAAAAATCCAAACCAGGATTTTGTTTCAACCAACCAGTTGAGTATAAAGAGTCACGGTCACAGATACTCATCTGCTTGGTTGGAACAAAATCCTGGTTTGGATTTTTACTTTCTGGACCTGAAATCTCCACCTCTGCCTCTGTGATTATGAACCCTCAGTCACTGAAGCCAGGAGTTACAGGCATGGCCAAAGGGATTTTCTGTGAAATCAGTTGAATCTAACAAAAATAACTGGCATCCACCGATCTTTATTCCACATTCTGTAATCAGACCGTTTGCTTTTGATTTATGACGTAACGTATTATTTGCAGCAGTGTGTGGCTTGGAAAGCTAGCAATCCCTGTGCCTGTGATGGGGAGGTCGCTGGCAGGAGTCCTGCCTCTGCAGTACACTCACATGCACATGGGCCCTTGAGCAAGGCCTTTAACCCCCAGCTCTGTGGTTGCAGGGTGGCTGCCCCTCTGCTGTGACCCCCCCAATCTTGCTCTCACCTCTATGTGTGTCTCATAAGAGAATTTCCCTACAGGGATTGATAAAGTATCACTATTCTGTTCTAAATAAAACAAATGAAAATAACATGGATACAATTACTGGGGCTCCTAAAATAATATTTTATAGCCATTTTGGTGCAATAGCTGCAATCAAGTGCTTTCTGTAGTACTGAATGAATATTTTATATTACATTTTTAAATATATATTATTAACACCTATTAGATTTCATTCTTTCAATATAGGAACTATGAAGGAGATATTCTTTAACGAATTGATGTCAATGCAGTATTATGAAACCTTCCTGTGTTATTATTCCCCATTTTCTTACCTTACCACAGTGACGTACTAAGAAAGCACAAGTTTCTTTAAGTCTTACAAGCTAGAATTTATTGTTCTTCTCATCTCTACAGGACACATGATGTCATTGCCGAAGAACAGACTGTAACCTTTTATGTAAATGGGAAACAAACTCTGGACAGTGTGTTTCGACACTCTATCAACAGAAGCCACTATAACAATAAACATGCAGTTGAATGGATGGCGAGAAAAAGATGCAATGCCAAAACAAAACAATGTACTAAAGAGCTCATAGCACGATATATTAAAACATGTCAGTAATGAAGATGTAAATACATAATTAGACATAAACAAAATCAATTAAGTTGCAACTAGAAAGCAGGAGGACACAGAGAATAACAGAATAATGTCTCCATTGTGGTATAAAAAGACAAGTATAAACACCACTATATATACATATTGACAGAGATCTTTCAAGGAAATCATTGTACAGATCTATAAAGGTCTGTGACAGAATACAATCATAATAAGACATTTAGACCAACTCAAAATAAAAATACAGACACAATAGAAACCAAGTTTGTACATGACTTTTGCTACATACAGAACATTTCTACCCAATCATTGCTCAGTACAGATCTAAGTGGTAAAGAATATCAGTAATGGAGATGTAAATACATAGATGAGACATAAACAGAATCATTTAAATCGCAAGTAGAATGCATGAGGTCACAGATTTCAGATCATTGCTGAAGTCTCTTGCCTGGAAACAGCAAGCACACTGCAAGCACACTGTAGGCCGCAAAATAGCACCTCTCCAGGACAGCAGCCCCCTGCCAAGCCTCCAGCACCAGCGCACACCTGGGAGACAGGTGGGAGAGCCCCACCCCCCGCAAAGTCGCCATTTACCTCATCCAAGTGAGTCGGATCCCTGTGCTTCATTTCACACTCAGTTAGCAAATCTCTGCCAAATTTAATCCCAAGCACACAGATTTGGGGATGAACGGTAAGGACATTCCTACCAATATTATGGGAGCAACATGTGTTTATGGGGGCGGGGGGGATTCGGGGCTAATGCGATCCCCACCACTGTATAATCTCTGTGCCTTACATGTGCCTGGTGTGTTAACTCCTGGTTTTCTGTGTTTAGCTTGGAACACAAACGCCTTTCTGGAAAATCCTGCCCATGGCTGGGAACTTGAAGACTCTTTTGATCTGGCAAGTGGCCATTATGTTGGATTTACATTCCGGATCTCAGTTTCAGCATGTTGCATGTTTCACGCTTATTGTGTTGTCTGGAAGCCAGAATGAACTATCTCAAGTAGAGGCTAAAGACAGAGCGCAGTGGGCTGGCAGTGGAGCATCAAAGTAAGTGGGTACAGTGAGCCAAGGTGGCGGGAAGGCGATGGTGAGCATTCAGACACTGCTGGGGAGCATTCAGATTCACTGTATGCTCATAACAGCAGGTGACACGGTAGGTCAGCGCTCACTGACACCTTTAGGGAAGTGGCTAAATGCAGAGATGTGTTTACAAGTAGATAATTTATAAGTTCTTCATTGTATGTGCATTTCCTCCACTGGGTGTTCTGGTGTAATTTACTAGTAATGGAGTGTGATGTGGTTTATTTTAAGATTCACAAGAATGGCTTTGCGTGGGTTGGCGCTCACCACTGGATAAGCAGCCAGGAAAATAAATTAATGAAAGAATGAGTCACGATAGTGCACGAAATATGAAAACACAGAGCAGAGATCAAGATAAGATAGGATAAGTTAAGCTAAGATAAAATAAGATAAGATAGATTATATTAATGCCATGAAGCAACATTGTAGCATTACAGCAGCAAGTTATAAACAGCATCAGACAAACATAATAGCAGAAGCCTCATCGCTCCATCCCTCCCTCCCTCCATCCATCCATCCATCCATCCTCCTCCGAGCACAACGCCAGTGTGCTGGGACACCTGCCTGTTTCTGGACTCGCAGTAGTCACACTATAACTAATGCATGTGTAAGGCCAATATCAATGCTGTAGAGGCGGATTTAGTGAGATGTAATCAGTGGAAAAACAGGTAGTACTGATAAACTGCTGAAGAAATTTACTTCATCAATACTACATATATTAACTTGGAAAATGTAATGTGTTTCATTGGAGATCTTAAGCATAAGAGGTGTATCTGAATATTTTTCACACTGTGCACCACCCACAGACTTAATCTCAACCTAAACAGTCATATAATCATTTATTCATGGGCTTGTAGACACATCACATTTCATTTATTTTTTGAAATACCAGCACTATATGCAGATTTGGTTAGTTTACTGTAAAAAACACCATCATATGAAGCCAACATCCAGCATATATGTAATGCTTAAATCTCCAATGCATTGGTGTGTTTTTATCCTGAATAATTTGAACAATGATATCAAGAGAATAATAGGAACATGTGTCTCCATTGTGGTATAAAAAGACAAGTATATAACCCTTTGTCATTATATATAGATAATGACAGAGATCTTTCAGGAAAATCATTGTACAGATATATAAAGGTCCATGAGAGAATACAATCATAATGGCACATTTAGAGCAGCTCAACATAAAAATATGTCAAAGAACAATAAATACACAATTAGAAATAAGAAGATTAACACCCAGTTTGTAACTCACTTTTGCTTGATAGAGAACCTTCTACCCAATCATTGCTTTCAATACTTAGTTCCTTGCTTTGTTTATAGGAACTTTTGACTGCGGAATACCTAAATATAGAGACGAACTGTGGTCTGTTTCATATGAACATTAACAGATATACAGCTCCCCGAGCACTAGCATGGCAGTGGCTGACCATGTTGAAGAAGTATTAGCATTTGAGAAGATGTTGGAATTATGTCTTGGCTCCAAACATAGGTCTACAAATGTTACTAAAATAAGCAGGCTGACTCCCCCCCCAAAAAAAAATCACTAGAGAACTGCTAATGGTTTAAAGAACAATGGGCCTCGTTCACCAATATTTTTTTAAGAATTCTCTTAAATTTGTTCCTGCGAAATTTGTTAAGAACAACCTACGTCGGATTCATGACGTCTTCTTAAGTAGCAGAATTGTTCGCACCTTTGTTCTTAAGAATGGTGAATCCCACGTCTTCGTAAGTGAAATCGCGTGCCAGTTTGTCCTAATTAGCACAGGGAAACGCCCTGCAATTTCCCATAAAAGGGCATGAGACTGTAGGGCCCTGTGCAAGGAATGGCGAAGAGACGTGTACGCTGTGAGCCGCTTGGCATTAAGAGGTAAAAAAAACTTTAGTAAAGCTGAAGTAGAAGTATCAATACAGTAAAATAGTAAAAAAAATATATAGTGGGCTCCCTTATAACGGAATATCATCTATAACGGGCGAGGTCTGCTGATCCCGGTCGTGCGCCTTTAAGAACATGCAGAAAAAGCGTCGGATATAGCGGACTCGCATATAACGGAATTTTGCTTATAATGGACAAACAATTTGGTCCCAGGGCCGCTTTTAGCTGTAGTTTTGTTTGGCTATAACGGACATGCAGCTCCACAGGTGATATCCAGCGCAGATACGCAGTTGGGATTAATAGTCACGCATCTGCTCAGGTAAAGTTGGATTACTACATGTACAATATAACAGTCTATACCACAAGTGTGTCTGCTGGGTGTGGCATGAGTAAATGGTGTCCTGTAGTTGTTTTCTGGGCATACAGAAACTCTGGATATAACGGGCTGTTTTGCCAGGTCCCTTGAAGTCCATTATAACTGGATTTTACTGTACAGGACGTAAATGTAAATAGACACATGTTATTTAGTAGCGTAACCAGTGGACATAAAGCCCCCAAGAAAGCTGACACATGGACAGATATCACCTTCTCTGTGAACGCTGTGTGCCAAATAAATGTAAATGATCTTCAAACATGCGTCCCCTTATCAGAGCACGATTGGCAAGCTCTTCAAGAAGTAATAGAAATGCCATTTTGATAGCAAGGCCACTGCGCAGAAACAGACCTATTTATTATCCGCATGATTGCCGTTACTACCACGAAAATTTTTTACACTTTAAAATTATTTTTTATATTCGTTTTATAAATTATTCAAATACTATCATTTTATGAACTGTAGAATGAATAAAACTAGTATAACCGATTATTTTGAACAAACTATCATTTCTCAAATGTGCGTACGAATGGTCTTGAGTGTGCGTAGATTCTTTTCTTTGCTAAGAACAAATTCACATAAGAAAACATTGGTAAATGTAAATCTTCGCTAAAATGTGCGTAGGTGGGGTTTAAGAACAAATTTGTTCGTAAGAACGGTTGGTGAATGAGGCCCAGTGACCTGTTTAATTGCACTTACTATGGGAACAAATTGAAAATCGCACAACTGTAATAAAAAATAAAACGTTTGCTACAGAACAAGAATCAATTTGAGTACAATATGTAAAATATAGTAGCCTATTGTCGCTACCTGGCAGATATGACGAACTGAACAACTATGCAACTATGGTGGCTTTCACACACACACAGCTGTCTGAAATACCGTTTTTATAGACATAAATTCTTTGGCATTGGAGTATATTTAAACTGCGGGAAGGCATTCATGTATCGTAACATCTCCAAAGTCGTCAGATCATAATAAATTACATCACTATGCGGGCAACCTCTCGCAGTATATTAACAAAGACGCGAGGAAAGAGTATAAAAGACGTTGCATTGTCCAAGAGATGTATTTTATCGTCTCCTGGAGAACAGAGCACTCTGCGTGTTACCAAAATGCAAGTTTCAATATCTCACATGCGTATCATAAAATGATCAAAAAAGCAATGTAAGCGATTTAACAATAACCTCCTAATATGCCCAGTTACTCTTTGTTTACTCGCTATTTTAAGTGAGCGGACTTCACGAGCTCGCATCCAAGAGACACAGTGGCTCATTACATTCGGGGAGGGATTAAACACCGTTGATATATTATTACCAATGTAACTATTAACATGCGAGCAGACACGACGGGGTGATGTAATGGTGCGATCGGAAGACCGCGCGCGTTCACCTATCACTCCGTCTCGCACGCTTTCTTTGCCATGTGCGTGCATTGCTCCGCGGCCATCAAGCTACCCCGCCTAACGACGAGGTCCGCGATGCATGGCGTATCAAAAGCCCACGACAATAAAACGATAGGTGCACACCCCTATCGGACAAGCAGCAGGACCGCTTTGGCTCGATAATGTGCATAACGCGCTGAATCCGCTGGCGGCGATGTGTTCTTTCTTATTTTTATTTTGGCAATTTGCATTTGGAAGACTGCGGGTTTCAACAATAAAGCCACCGTTTGGCAAAACCGGATTTATGATAATGAGGCACGAGAAGAGTGATAAGCACCATCGCTTGAATTAAAGCAGTTGTGTAATAAGTCGTTCTGTAGAAATTATCCTCAACTCTCTACTGCGGATGAATCACTGTGCAGCACGTTGGCGTGAAGTTAATTAACCGGTGCTTTTACGGACGATGCACGGCATACACTCTTTTTGCACCCCTTTCTTATAGATGTGAGTGGACTGCTGGGAGAAAATACACCGCAGTGGGCGCATACAGTCATGCGGCGGTGCTCTTGAGGGGGGCGACGGAGCAGAGAAAGCTCATTCCGATCAATTTGGCTGCATGGGCACCATGCTCCACCTGACAGCCGCAGAGTAAAAGCGGCGGACCAGACGCTAGCCTCTCCATCCTCGCCGTTAAACCCAGCGCGTTCCGTTTGGCAGTATACATAGCAAAATATACATTTTTCTTCTGATTTTGATTACACCCGAACTAGCTGCTGGCCACCGATTGCCTCTTTTGTTTTCCAAACCGAATCGTCGAGATGAAATTTCCAACAGAGAACCCAAGAAAGCCTGGGAACTTGAATCCTGCGCCAGGTTTGTATGCCAGATTTATTAATATAATACTACGTGCAGCTCATTTAATGATTTTATTAGAACAAAAAATGCATGTGTTGAATTCAATACGTGGCTATTTCATCAGTGTGATTTCTGGTGGAACTTGCCCCAACCAATAAGTTCATGGGAAAAACGAAGCGTAGAGGGTTTTATACTGAACACCTACACATCTTTTTACGCACACCTTATTCCACCATCGCGTGCCCAAGTTCCGAAGCTTGGAGCGCAATTTGAAGGGTATCATGGGCAGGTCTTTCCTCATGCCATGTTAAGGAGCAGGCTATTGTTTTGTTGATATAATGCTGATGTGCCGCTCCCTTCTCTAAGCAGTGACTGGGGAACGTGGCCTCCCTTGAATCAGAGTCTTTGGAGCTCACATTCCTGTAATGTCAGAGAAGACCCGTTAGGGGTTTCCTTCTCTGTCCATTTTAAACCGGGCAATACCGGCGTTAATGATCACTTCTGGAAGCGCATCTTCATTTGCATTCATAGCGGGTCTCTCCAGACACGACTCCCCCTACTATTCAATCGTACGCGGTGCTTCCTCACGTTCTCCTTCCATTGGGTGGCAATGCTCTCTGTGTGTGAAGACAATAGTTATCAAATGATGAGAAACGTTACATTTTCCACAATCAAAAGTGCCATGTATTTAAGATGTACCACGCACTATAGATACATTTTCGCGTAAATACGGGAACAAACCAATGTAATTTACACTTTACGCAAAGCTCGCCATGTGCTCCATGCACTCTCGCGGCGCATTCAGTTACTTGCAAATAGACGTAAATAGAAATTAGCTGTATGCATCGAGGTTACTGAACAGATGCATCGCTTTTATGAAATGCTGATTTAAATCTGTAGCGAAGCGCATTCAAATGAAGTGTCACCCGGAAAAATAATTACGGAGCATGGGGTGATATTACTTCATCAGGGCTCAGCTTGAGCGCAGGGTGGATTCTGGCAGCGTCGCGTGCCGAGTGCGTTCTATCAGGTCGTCCACACGCGCTGTCACGTGGCGGCTGCGGGCAATAATTTACAAATATTTTTGTGTACTTGCGTGTGTCAGCTTTTTAGTCTACATGTGCAACTGTTTGTTGTGGTTATTATTACCTGAACAAAATCAATATACTATGACTATGGAATGAATTTTCTGTACATAACATTTGAGATGGAGTTGACTGAGTAGCATCAATATGTTGGTACCACAATGTGCATGAGCTCTAAAGAATGCGATTAAAAACCACACCTCTTAGTAAACTAATCTGGAGGGGGTTAAATATGAAGCTTCTAATCATAGCTGGCAGATTAAGATAAAATGAGCTGTAAGCCAATGCATACATTGTACATAGGAAGTATTGGGAGCGTGTTAGCTTGAAAGCTATGATTGTTTTATTTATTTTTTTAAATCACCTTGATTTTTATATGGAAAGGTTAATTAATTAATAATCAACAAGGGACTCTTCAGCTGTTTGGTTTTGGTGTCAGCGTTTAAGTTTAATTGAAGATCCCTTATTTTGTGCCACCCTGTCCCCTGTTCTGTGGGAATGTTGACCCCCAAAGAACGGACATCATTGATCGGAGACAAGTCTTTGGATTGAGGATAATTAAACCTGGATCGTGCGGGTCTGTTTTTCACTTTCAGCCTTGTGTATAGTGAATTAGACATTGATGAGAATTTCTTATAATAACAATAATAATAATAGTGTCAGGTTTTATTGTAATAAACTTTACAACTGCACATCCATGCTCATAAATGGTATTTTGTGGTAATCAAATAATTATTTGAGGTAATGAAATAAAGCATACACACTTAAACTGGACCATACTTGTGCGTCATCCTATTGAATTTTAGAGTTTTTGCCACTAAGGTGGCAATTAATTATTTTTGTTGTGCAGCCCTTAGTATCATTTATTCATGAGCTCTTCATCTGAATTGATTCCTCACAATAAGCGTTCAGTACTGGAATACCATAATCACAAATGTAATATACAAAATGTATTTTGCTGGGTTTTGCATTGTATTTTGCTGGTCATATTCAAAAATTGCAAAGTTCTATTGTGTCATGAAATATGTTTTTGAAAATTGAGCAATAATAATGGAATTAACACAATTAATGGAAGAGTTGAAATCCTTTTGGTTTTGTTGTAAGATATGTTAGTTTGCTTTTGTTTGTATCTTGATGCCATCATCTTATACCCATGAGGATACATAGACCCTGGGACTTGCAGTGTGTGGTACAGTGTAGAAGGATGTGCTGAAATGTTCTGCAAACGCATGAAAAACACAGGATCAAACATGCCGTGTACGTTTCCGGGGCGACTCATTGTTTACGACCTGCTTGTTTCACGGGTGACCGGCTCTTGTTTAGGGATGGCACACCTCAGACGCGCTTAACGGTTGCCGACCTGCTCCGCCACATCTCCATCACAGATCATCCAGAGATGCTTCTCATGTTCTACCCTGCTCCGGGGCTTTCAGCGGCACCTCCTCACACTCTCGACCCTCACCGGAGACGATTCTCTTGCTCCTTTATGCGATTATCCCCCTGTTAGGTGCTGGAGTTTCAGAGCTGCAGAAATCCCATTTGAAAATCCGTCACGGGTTTCAGCGCCGTGCTTCGTGAGCGATATCACTGTGTGCTGAGGGAGAGACTGGAGGTAGAGTTGCTCCTACCCCCATAAATTGAATGCAGTATAGAAATATTGACACGTTTTAAGATTCTGTAATAACACAGAGAGGAGGGCCTTTCTCATTCCACTTGTGAATCCACAGATAGCTAATCAAGATTAGTGTTAGTCATATCTTGGTTTATTTTTAGACAAGGAAGAAAAGCGCAGACACAGATACCCAGTTCACCACCAACAAAACAAAACACCACAAAGCTTTTCCTAACTCATTACCACATCCTGCCCTCTTTGGCTTCCTCCTTTAGTTTCAATCAAATAAAAGCTCCTTCTGTCCCAAAGAGAGTGAAAAGATGTACATCAGTTAATTCACTCTCATCCTTATTGGTTCCATTAAATTACTGACACCCATCCATAACTGCATAGTTCAATCCGGAAAGTAAAAATCCAGACCAGGGTTTTGTTTTAACTAGGCAGTTGAGCATAAAGGGTTAAAGTTACAGAGTAACTTGTTGGTTGAAATAAAATCCTGGTTTGGATTTTTACTTTCTGGACCTGAACTTTCTAGACCTCTGCACTCATCCAATATACAGATCCCCCTCCTTTGGGCACTGAACCCTTGCATATACTTTTATTTCTTCAAAATACCCCCCCCCCCACCAGAAAAAAGTACAATAATTAAACAAAGATGATTATTAAGGGGGGTGAATCTATTCATGGCAGGAGACTGCAGAGAGAAACTTCTGCACAGATGGCTTTTATTGAAAACACAGGTACAGTATTAAGAATTCCCAGGCCATTTGTAGGCACTCATTTGTAACGGAAAGCAGACGGCAAAATATTCTAAGTGTGTGGCGCTGACAAAGGTAACCACCTTAAACTGACGTAATCTTTATGGTTATAGTGGGATGGTTTATCCAAAAAATGTCAAAGAGGTTTGGACATATATTAAATTAATTTAGCTTTTACGTGCAAAGTCTCATAAGAGTGAGGATCAGACAGTGTCCTTGGAGCCGTTTGGGTTAAGGGCCTGATGGTGAAACGTCTCTCTGTCCCATGAGCTTCTGATCACAGTGTTAACTGGCAGAGACACAGACCAAGCCTTGAGTCCTGAACGGAACCTGCTGCACTACTAAGCTGAGTCTGTAACATGTTATGTATGGCATAATGTGGAAATTGTGAGTCACTTTGAATTGAATCATCAGGTAGGAGACAATGAAGTCAGCAAAGGTGACGTGTTTTTTTTGACCATTTGCACCAAAGTTTTGCCATCCGGTTTCGTTGGTTACATCATGCCTTTTTGTCATCCCGATTCAGTTCCAGTTCAGACCAATATGACTCCGAAAAAGGTGAAGTCGGGAATGCTGCAGTCCAGTTTGGTGCAGGCCAGCGTGGCGACCATGCAGAACCCCATGGGATGCGAGGTGAAGCCACACAGGCACTGCTCACTTCCCCGGCTCTCCGTGTCGTCGCGAAGTGGCATGGCTGTGGTGGCCAGCATGGACAGCGACGGCTCCACGCTCCACACCGTCATGAAGTGGAAGACGGTGCTCGCCGTCTTCGTGGTGGTAGTCGTCTACCTGGTCGTCGGCGGCCTCGTGTTCCGGGCCTTGGAGCAGCCGTTCGAGAGCGACCAGAAGGACACGATCACGCAGGAGAAGGCGGTGTTCCTGCAGAAGCACCCTTGTGTGACGAGTGACGAACTGGAGGCTCTCATCCAGGTAAGTTCCCACCAGAAGTGTTTCTGAGGAGTGCGCCCGTGGTTGCTTGCTGAGAACGTCAGTTCTCTAGTGCTGGATGAGGGGATCCACAGGGAATGCGATATATCCTGGACAAGGACATTAAAGGTGACACATAAGATCTTGCAAAATATCAGGTATACACAGAGAACTAGCATAAGTAAATCTTTCCCATCTTCAGACCGTAGGACACAGTATCAGTATTCCTGCACATAGATGGAGCAGGAAATATGATTTAAGCTAAAAAAAAATGCTTTAACCGAGAGCCCAAACCAAACGAACGGATCAGCATCCGTGGCATGACATGCGATGCCATTTCAGAGATTGTCGTCATTTGCTTTCCAAACACTGGGGTTGTAGCTCATGTCTCCTTACAGTAAAGGCAGAGCAAAAGGGAAAGGAGTACGCGACCTATTCAGGGAAAAGAAGCTGACTTTGGAGGCTACATAAGCAGGTCAAGTCAGAGACCCGCTATTGATTTTCTCCCTGAAGAGAATCACGGTGCTAATAGCAGCCACTGAAAGGGCTGGCCAAAGGTCCATTTAAGGAGTAAGGAGGCTTCTCTCTGTTCTCTGCAGCGGGTCTTTGCTGTGAAGCTGGATGGAGTTACGCACGTGTATGTCAGACAGAGGTGGGATGGTCAGGTTCAGAAAGTAAAAACCCAGAGCAAGATTTTGTTTCAACCGATCAGTTGAGTGCTCTGTGAGTATGGCTCTTTATAGTCAACTGGTTGGTTGAAATAAAACCTTGGTCTTGGTTCTGCCTTGTGTACATGAACAATTATTGTGTCCAGTGAAGTTTGGCAGCCTTTATACAGCTGCCTTCATTAGCTAGAACAGAGGTTAACACCCTGGATCCTGGAAGGCTGGTACACAGCAGGTTTTCCATCCTACCTGATGAGTTACGATCTCACTGAGATCATGGGTGATTTATCAGGGACCAGGTAGGATAGACAACCTGCTGGATACCGGCACTCCAGAGTTGCCTAGTCCTGTGCTAGAGGTCTGTCACATGTCACTGTCATCCATGACGTTCACTGATACATTATAGATATTTTGTCACTTGTGCTTGCTGCAGTGTTTAATTCCATATCTTATATTTTAAACTCACAATAAATGCCATGCAAATAATCCCTAAGCTTCCTCAAAGCAAAAAGGTTCAGGAAATTAAAAAGAAAGATGGACAGGATAAACCATAAAGGCCAATATATTGCGCAGCGCATGACCTTGGGTGCAGTGGGCGGATAGTCAAAGCAGAGTGTGTGAATCTGGAGACTGGAGCTGCCTGTGTTTGATTAGCCGTCCCCTTTGACAAGTCCCCTATCTGCCAGCACTGGATCTTCACGCCAAGGTCCGTTTGGCATCTCCATGGAGAGGAAGAGTAACACCCAAGATTTTGAACGTGCCAGCTATCGATCCTGGACGTGTGAAACATGATCGTCGGATGGGCAGTTATCCGGAAGATGCCAAGTTAGACCTGGGTGAGGTCAAACAGCAGAGTGACAGGCAACAAGCGACCTTTAAGTAGTATCACCAGGGATGGCCTGAGCAGGGGTGAGACCTTAAGAAAGTACATCTTTGATCTGGAATCCACGTACCATTTATAAGACTCCTGGACTGCAATGTTCAACACAGGTGTTGTTTTTCACAGGTACACTGTCATAAAAAAAAAGAGTTCCAATTCGTGCCTTTCCTGTATCGTCAACGGTAGATGTACCTTTTAGGGTACAGAAATGGACTCTGAGGAACATTTCTGTACCATTGATGGTACATTAATACTGCTTGTACTTATGGGATGTTCCATCTATGTACCTTAAAAGGTACCATTACAAGGGCACAGCCCCAGTGACAAGCAAAGGTACACATTTTTACCCCTTTTTTCTGATAGTGTACAGCTATTGGGTATAATTGGTAGAGACTTGAGGATATAGCCCCAGTGACAGGCAAAGGCACAAACTAGTACATTTTTTCTGAGAGCGTAGGAGGGTTAAGTCAAAGCCCTTTATTCGTCATGTGTATGATGACAAGGTCCATGTAAACATGGCTCAAATATAGAAACGTGTAAGGTTTGATTTTAAAAATATGAAAATATAAAGCAAAAAAGTGCTGCGGGTATTGCACATAGTCAGTTGCGAACTAATGTCAGTGCAAACCTGAGAACAGACCGATGCTCGTTGAGCAGCAGGTGCAATATAGTGTGAGAACAATAAATAGATAAATAGGAAAACAAACAAATATTACATCAGCAGCAGGTACTGAGACCTGGGTACATGGAATTTGGCCTGCGATGGCCAGTGCAAGAAAAACAAAACAAAAAAACAGCTTTTAAACCTGTTAGTCCGTGACCAAATTTAACACGGTCTCACTCTTACAGAGAAAGCAATGCTCTGCTTATTGCAGCCGACAGCAACGCAGAGAGGAAGCCGCCACGCCGGAGATGAGGCTCCTGCTCTGCCTTACCGAACCGGCAGCCCTGACTGGGAAATAGACATAGCTGTGCAGCACTGCCGTTGGCCTCCGCACCACGCGGAGTGTTATGAACCCTGCGGTTTGGAGTATTATGCTACGCCCTGCTGCAGACAGAGTAATGGGCGGGGCCTTACAGTAAGAGCATGGCATCGGTATGGGAATACCAGTCATGAAAACAGCACTGTCCTGAAGGACACCAGCTCCGCTGTCAGTATGAATTTTATGGTCGAATCGTTACTTTAAGAGAAAGCGTGTATAATGGTGAGAGTTGGCATCATGGCGCTGACGTGAGTATGACACACTGAGTCATTCCCGAGGTGTGAGAGTTTCTAGAACGGTCATCGCAGGGACACGTCCTGGCGTTTTATTTTTTCACCTGCCAGTTAATGTTCCTCTCCACCATAATGCACAAGAGAGGATTTAATCCTAGCACAACAGAGGCTCGGAGCTAACGACAGGCTTTGTGAAGCCCTGCAATAAGTGCCCTGCTGTCGTTAAAGCGTGACTGTCGCAGAGGGATGGGACCGACGGGTTCGAGAGAGACTCCACACTGACAGCTCCAGACCCTCAGTGTCGTGTGAGAGTCACCATCTAGGTTTAGGTTACGCAGTTAGCATTAGACTGAGCTCTTTGGTCACAACCATAAAACAGGAGCAAGCTGTGGCTTCCCCTTAACAGCGAAATAATGCTAAGACTAAATGTTTCATATCTTGCATTTCAGAGGTGT
This sequence comes from Stomatorhinus ivindoensis, assembly GCA_019775895.2. NCBI lineage: Eukaryota > Metazoa > Chordata > Actinopteri > Osteoglossiformes > Mormyridae > Stomatorhinus > Stomatorhinus ivindoensis. Next base: position 11,802,392 of record JABFEB020000039.1, read on the forward strand.
GATTCATTGATAATTGGCTTCTGCCAGAGACGTGTAGAAATGAAAATAATCAAGCGGAAACCTGTTTATTGTGGCTCGACAGCTTTCCTGCAGAGTCAACCTCATAACAGGTCGTGAGGTAAACCTTTGTAGTACAAGCTGCAAATACTGCTGCTTTAGGTCAGATTTATGACAAGTGCTGCCCCATTTTACAGATGCTGATGGCATCGTCATGGCGACAGCATGGCTTGGAATGCGACCACGCTTTCTGTACATTCTGCACTGTTTATTGGTCTTGGGTGAAATGTGTTCATATGAAGCAGCAGTCGGTGGGGGGGGGGGGGGGGGGGTTTCCCATGGGAAACTACTTTGTTTATGGCCATCACTGCTAGCCTTCCATTGCAGTGTGTATGGTTAGTTACTCTGGACGTGGGCCTGCAGTGACACGATGTGGTATCTAGCTGTGAAGGATCGAAAAGCGAGCATCTGGGACTAAAGTGATCACCAGCAACATCTCTATATCATTTCCAGTTCTGGCAAGAGTTGAGGGCTACAGATTGGAAAAGTGTATTTTCAGTTCATAGCTTATCAGAGGGATCAGCGACGAAAGGTTCAGGATTGTGACCTTCGCTAAATCAGCCCTGAGTGGGAAGCGGGAGCCGGCTGAAGTTTTTCGCGTCTGGCCTCACATCTGAAGCGCCCTCTCGCTTCTGCCTCTCTCCATCTGTTGCTATGCAGCGGGCGTCCCAGCTTCGGTGACTCAGAGCCCTGCCAAACATATGGTGGGGTGCTGGGCGTGGGCGGCTCAGCCGCCGCTTAGGTGCGGCAAAACTTGGAGGAGTGAAGGACAGTGTGTGTTCTTTTTTTTGTGGGGTACGGTGAGGTGAGGTCAGCCGAGTGCCGGCCCTCACTAGCAGCGTCCCACGGACAGTGTGGTAACTGGGACCCTGGTCTGTGATCTTCCTGGGGTCCATCTCTAAGGCTGCTGTGTGCTTTATCACCAGGCAGGAAAACACTCAGTGATTTATAAGCTGTTTATTATTAATTTATTGCTTATAATTTTATCTTACACTTTATCCTTTCACTGAATCTAATAAGAAAAAGTATAAGGCATATGAGATTAGAAATTCTTGGAATCAATCTCTCTATGCCCCAGTGTTGGTGTAACTGTCTCATGTTACCCCAGTGTTGGTGTAACTGTTACATTTTACCCAAGTGTTGGTGTAACTGTTACATTTTACCCCAGTGTTGGT
>JABFEB020000039.1:11803723-11816434 GCA_019775895.2 Stomatorhinus ivindoensis
TGTTGGTGTAACTGTCTCTTGTTACCCCAGTGTTGGTGTAACTGTCTCATGTTACCCCAGTGTTGGTGTAACTCCCACATTTTACCCCGGTGTTGGTGTAACTCTCACATGTTATCCCAGTGTTGATGTAACTCTCACATGTTACTCCAATGTCAGTGTAACTCTCACATGTTACCCCAGTGTTGGTGTAACTGTCACATTTTACCCCAGTGTTGGTGACCCTGTCACATGTTACCCCAGTGTTTGTGTAACTGTCTCATGTTACCCCAGTGTTGGTGTAACTGCCTCAAGTTACCCCAGTGTTGGTGTAACTCTCACACATTACCCCATTGTTGGTGGAACTGTCTCAAGTTACCCCAATGTTGGTGTAACTCTCGCACATTACCCCAGTGTTGGTGTAACTGTCACATTTTACCCCAGTGTTGGTGTAACTGTCTCATGTTACCCCAGTGTTGGTGTAACTGTCACATACCCCAATGTTGGTGTAACTGTCTCGTGTTACCCCAGTGTCGGTGTAACTGTCTCTTGTTACCCCAGTGTTGGTGTAACTGTCTCATGTTACCCCAGTGTTGGTGTAACTGTCTCATGTTACCCCAGTGTTGGTGTAACTGTCTCATGTTAGGCCAGTGTTGGTGTAACTCTCACATTTTACCCCAATGTTACTGTAACTGTCTCATGTTACCCCAGTGTTGGTGTAACTCTCACATGTTACACCAATGTCAGTGTAACTCTCACATGTTACTCCAATGTCAGTGTAACTCTCACATGTTACCCCAGTTTTGGTGTAACTGTCTCATGTTACCCCAGTGTTGGTGTAACTCTCACATGTTACTCCAATGTAAGTGTAACTGTTTTGTTGTACCTGTGACGTTATCCCAGTGTTGCTGTAGCTGTCACATGTTACCCCAGTTTTGGTGTACATGTCACGTTATCCCAGTGTTGGTGTAACTCTCACATGTTATTCCAATGTAAGTGTAACTGTTTTGTTGTACATGTCACATTATCCCAGTGTTGGTGTAGCTGTCACATTTTACCCCAGTGTTAGCGTAACTGTCTTGTGTTACCCCAATGTTGGTGTAGTTACCCATTATGTTTAAGTAATTAAATGAAGTTTATTTGTAGCATAGTTCAAACAACTGAAAAGTGCCGTACGTTAAGTTTTAGAAAGGAAAGTAAAACCAAAACTGATAAGGACAAAACTGCACAGTAATAGTAGCAGACCAAACCATAGGAGCGGGAGAGGAGAGGTAGACATACAATGAACGATGCAAAGACTGTTTTGTTAATTTTGAGTGAAAGCCGGTCTATACGAATAGGTTTTCAGACGAGATTTGAAAACAGCTATTGAAGCGAGGGCCTGATGTTAAGCAGGAGCTTGTGCCAGTGATGGGTGTGCACACCGAAAAGGCGCAGTCACTCTCCAGCATTAGTCCTTTGGTTCAGGGTCCTCCTCTCATGTGAAGAACGGTGGATGTGGGTTCGTAGCCTGTGAATGTGGCAGGTTGGAACCGAAAATGGGAGCGGTAAGACTAGACATGCACAAATAGCTTTAGTCCAGCATGGCGTACGGGTGAGGCAGAGAATTCATGACAAGCAGGCCTCTGTCAGAATGCCCGCTGAGATCCAGCTAGGCTCAGCTTCTTACATATTTGTCTTTCAGTAGCATTCATCAATCCAGCTCTCTGTTCCCAGCTGGACACACAACGCGTGAGGAGTGACCTTTTGGATAGTTTCTAGAACTTTGCAAGGCTAGTTACAGGCTGTAGGTGGATAAGTGAAACTGAAAGCTCCCTTGAGGTATGTCATTTCCAGACTGCGCTCGGGCAAACTGCTCTCCTTCTGCCCCGCAGCCGGTAAGACAATCGGGGCGGTACTATAAAAGGCATCTTGAGTGGAGCCTCATGATTCTACAGCTTCAGCAACAGCATCACGCGAGCATCTAGGCAGACAGACTGTCAGACAACATTTAAATCTTAAACAGTTTATCCTGAGGTATCACTCTGCTACGACGGGTGTCAGTGGCATCCATTTTTAAAATGTTTTCGCTGTGATGTGTCAACCAGATGCATTTGATTTTGCAAGTAAGATGTGAAACGCTGGGGAGTCAGATTATTAAACAGAATGAGCAGGACGGAATGATTATACAGTATTTCAGAGAGCCCCTTTAAAACTTGAATGTTAAAGCTTCGATGCAGTGGCCAGAGAAAAGGGCTCCATAGGTCCCCGATGGCTTTGGAACACTCACCCAGTCCAGCCCTCTGTCTCCACATCCTTGATTCTCGTTTGTTCACCCTTAAGAGGAATGCCATCCCTGACCTTGAACGATGTGCCACAGTAGCCCACACGGAAGCGGATTTGCCGCACCCTCCCGGGGGAACAGCGGGCGTCCATGCGGGTCCCTGCCGCCTGCTCCTCGGCCGCACACCCATGCCCGGTGGCCATGTGGAGGAGCCAGCCAGTCTGCTGACGCCGCGGTTCCGCTCTGGAGAACACGCAGCGGGTCCGCGCCAATCGGGGCCAACAGCTATATGTCCTCCTCCAGTCAGCGTTCTGGAGAATTCTCCAGATGCATGCACCTGCTAGGAGCAGTTTGTAGGAGCAGCAGAATGCTACATCTCATGTTGAAGCTATAAGTCAATTTGCATTTTGCGCTATAATATGCCATGTAACACTGAATGCATAAGAAATTAATGGTAACACTTTACTGAAAAAAGTAGTCCTGTAAATGCATTATACATACCTTCATAAGGCATTATGATGCATTCGTAAAGGATTATAAACAAATAAAACAATCAATATATAAATATTTATAAAACTGATACAACACATTGTAGCCATTTTTACTATGCATTATTAAAGCTCTTTGAAGGTTTAATCTAAAATGAATTATAAATACCTTCATAATGCATTATAATGTTCAGTATAAGAATTAAGAATGCTTTGTGCTGCATTATGAAGAATTTATAATGCATTATAAATGAGAGCTTTGTAGAGCATTCATAATGCATATTACGCATGACTATAATATGGTATGCCTTATAGCCATGTTTGTAATACTTTATGAATGTGTTATAGTGCATTATGAAGGTATTTATTTATAATGCATTGTAATGACTGCTATAAGTAAAGTCTTACTGAATTAACTCTAATGGATGGTTCTTGGGGGCTGGGGGCTTGAATCTTGCCTCTTTTGTTTGCGCATGTGCAGTCTGCATGTCTTGTTTGGGTTTTTTCCCAGTACCCTGGTTTCCTCCAAAGACAAAGTTATGTAAACCAATGTCTCTAAATTGCCTGTATTATTCAACTGTGTGTGATCCCATTCAGGCTGACCCCTGTCTACATTCCACTGTTGTCAGGGATAGGCTCCAGGTCCCCTTGTGAGCCCATACTGGGTACACAGTGATGCGATGGATGGACTTCATAGCATAGCTGAGGTAGCAAAGTCATAGAAGTAAGTGTACAGAACTGCAAGAACATTTAACAGCTGGTAACATTCAGCAGGACTTGGATGGCAAGACTGTTTTCGTGGCCGCGTGTCAGTCAAGGTGACTCTGGCTGATTGGGGGCCACCCCATCCCTAGCTTGGGCACCATCCCTGCCGGCACGCACCTGAAGCAGGCACCAGCGTCTGGCAGTACCCCTCGCCGCTCTCCACCCGCGGCTTCCATCTGCTCCCGGGAAGTCTTGCTGCGACTCGCAGACATTCGTTGGCTGGTAGGGGATAGCATAGGCTGAGCCAGAAGTGGGGCTTCAGTGCATCTCCCGCCGCCCTCTCCCAGTGACTCCGTCACAATGATTCATTCTGCAAAAGCCACTGAGTCACCGTCGCCAGAGTTTCCATCCACTGCGTTACACAACTGGACTCTGCGTCGCGTAAAACGCCTGGCCTTGCCCTCCGTCCCTGCTCTTCTGATGGAAGAGCTCAGTTATGATGGTCAGCAGAAGAATAAGAGATCCTCCCACATCCCATAATAGTCAAAGGCAGGGTGTAGTAGCGTGATCCCCTTTCCACACATGGCTCTGTGTGCATGGCGGTTTCTCAGGTGTCTTTACATGGGTGAACCGCTAAATTAACCCAAAGGCTCTCCTCGCAGCATTCCATAGACGCGGCCAGTGCAGGAGTGAGTCCCATCGGAGCCACCTACAACTCCAGCTACTGGGACCTGGGCAGTGCCTTCTTTTTCGCAGGAACAGTGATCACCACCATAGGTAAATCTCCATGGTCTTGTTCATGGCACTCAACTCACTACATGATGTTATTTCCATGTTTTGCAGGTTTTGTTTTCTTAAATGAAGTAATCCATGTTACTCCTGATTGAATTACTGTCCCATACCCACAGCTAAAATGAACAACAGATTGAGTTTGTCCAAACAGAATTTTCAGCTTTTTAAGAAGCTGTTTTCTGCTTTGATACTTAAAAACAACTGAAAAACATTGCTTCAATCTGCAGTTTATATGGTAGTATATAAACATCTCCACCATTTTTATGGTATATGGTTTACTTAATTATTTGGCAGTGTGGAAATCAGATATAAAAAATATACGGAAAAATGCCTCATACTGAAAAGTAATATGTAGGAGTGTTTTAATAAAAAAAAATGCATTACGTAGCATTACATAGCAAATAACATATTTTTAAATGTCTACATTTGTATTTGAATGGCTGTGGTGTTTGATACTGGACTCGGATATATTTTGCAGCAGAAGGGCCTCACAAACTGGTTCTCAGATACAGAAAAACGAAACACCTCGAGGCTCACTGATTCCCTGTATTCTGCTCTGCTTGAGGGCAATACCCCAAAATGTCTTCTAAATAATACACTGAAGCATTTCTGGAATAATCAGACTGGTCACATCTAATTCTGTCCTCCCCTCTCTTATTTGGCTCTACTGTACAAATGTATGTCCTGTAACACTTTATTTGAAGCTGTCATCTCTAATACACTATAGATACATTCACAATGTAATAAAATGGTCAATATAAGAATCAATAAAGCATTACAGCATATTTTATTGAGTCAATAAGGTATTATACAGTTGATTATGATACTTCATAAGCTCCAGTGAAGTTTCCATCTATAATGCACTGTAGACACCTTCAAAATGCATTTTATGGTAGGAATAAGAATTAATAAAGCATTACATCTTCTATTGACAGTCATAAGGCATTATAGTGTTAAATATAATACTTCATAAGCTCCAATGAAGCTCTCATCTATAATGCAGTGCAGATACCTTCATAATGTATTATAATGGTCTGTATAAGAATTAAGGATGATTTGTGCTGCATTGTGAAGGTATCTATAATGCATTATAGATGGGAGCTTCATAAGGCAGTCATAATGCATAATAAGCATGAATATAATGGGTTATGCCTTTTTATGAATAATTATAGCCATGTTTATAATGCTTTATGAATGCATTATAATGTGTTTTGAATGTGATCATAGATTGTTATGGAAATGGCATTCTGTGTTACCGTATGTCCTTCTGTTCCTGTAGTGTTTGGAGAGAGGTTGTGCGTGGGTTAATATGCCCATCCTCTCTGCTAAATTCTCCACAGGCTATGGAAATATCGCGCCCAGCACAGAGGGAGGGAAGATTTTTTGCATCCTGTACGCCATATTTGGAATTCCCCTTTTTGGCTTTCTCTTGGCCGGCGTTGGTGATCAACTTGGCACCATATTTGTTAAGAGCATCGCAAAGGTGGAGAAGATGTTCAGGGTGAGTGGGAGAGCTCCTCACACTGTGGTCTAATACAGACACCCCCCCCCCCCCAAGGCAACCCAGGCATGGCCCAGCTTAGGAGTTTTTGTGAATATTATATATTATACAGTGAGGGTAAATTGCTGCAATGTAATAGTGTTCAGGGTCATCCCAGAACACAGTCTGATCAGGTGCTCTCATGTAAATGGAGAAGATCGTCTTTAACCCAAACCTTTAGGGAATGGAGCCTTTAACCCACGAATCCCAGAGGTGGTAAGCAGCTCCTATTATGTGATTTATCTGAATTTCATTTCCAATATTTAATTTTTACTGCCTGAATTTTATTTCCTTGAATGCATATATGTGATGGACTCCTACTGTTACCTTGTGGAAAACTGTACATGCATGTGGCCCTAAAATCAAAGGTTTGGGGCTGTGTGGTAAATTATATGGAACAGATCTCAGGATTTGGGATATAGGAGTTAATTCAAAGCAAACAGATATATAGAAATGGATTGTCTTGCAGCAACTGGATCAAGACATTTGAGGGACACTATTGATAAAAGGTCATTTGGGGTCACTAAGCAATTTAACTTAACGCAATGGAGGAATGACTTAATGTGTGAAGCAAACGCCCTATTAACTTCACTTCAGGGGGAAAAAAAGGATCAGGCCACTAAAGTCTGAGATAAATCATGACAGCTACAGACCATAATTGAGCATTCAAGGAGTACCTGCGTCCCCTGAGAGGGAATCAGCTACCCATCGCATCCATGTGTCTTGAAATCGAGAAAGGGTCCGTGAGAAGGAGACCCTGGTGTTTCAGTGCTTACAGGCAGGCTGTTTAGCCACCTCACAGGGTGCAGAGGTCCTGGACAAGGTGAAGCTCCTGCCAGAAATGGAGCAGGAAGATAGGCGCAGCTGACTGCGCCAATCTCTGCATACAGATGAATACAGTCCGACACAAATGAATCGAATAAACAAATGGCTTTTAAATAGCTGTTATTTTCATTTCACGCTAAAGTTGATATAGTTGCTAGAGCTGAGAACTGAATTTTGTGCTTAATACGACTGGTACAAGTCAATATGCATGGATATTAGCCGTGTTTATGCAGTTGAGCTAGTTTGCAGATGCTGTGAGAGTGGCTGGAAGCTTAGAGATGACAGCAGGCCTGTCAAGCCATCAGGTTGGTACGCCCAGCATGGCGAGAGCTTGATGGATAGATGTTGCCACACCGTGCTGCGATTCGTCCTTCAGCAGACGGCGTGAGATGATGCGTTAGCCTGTGTTATGGAGGCTTGCTTTGCCGCATCGGCCAGCCATGTTATTCACCCAGCATACCTCGCTCCGTTCCTCAGCGGAAGCACAAGCAGATCAGTCAGACCAAGATCAGAGTCATCTCCACCATCCTCTTCATTTTGGCTGGCTGCATCGTCTTCGTCACCATCCCTGCCGTCATTTTCATGCACATCGAGGACTGGACGGCGCTGGAAGCCATATACTTTGTGGTCATCACCCTGACGACCGTCGGCATCGGCGACTATGTGGCAGGTTGGCAGTCATCGTCTGTTTCTTAAAGATGTTTGCTACACCTTGAAAGAATTTTCCACCGGTCAACCCGAATCACATGCCCTCTAACATCTCTCTATTTGCATATATTGCCAAGGAGATGGTTGCAGAATTGATCACAAAATCAATTGTAATTGAAGATGTTTACTTAACGGAATTATACACACTGAAGTAGCCTGTGCCAATTATTTATGTTGCTGTCAGTTTAACAACAAAAATCATTTGAATTCCCTGGCTAATAAATCTAAACTCTAATAATTGATACAGTTCCTAATTTTCAGAGCAACATTTGGTATCATGTAGCAGAGGTATAAAGCATGCATACTGAGCCAAGAAAACAATTTTAGGCTTTCTGCCAGGGACATGTGGATCTAATGTGAAATTAAATTAGCTGTTAATTTTATTTGTAGGAAGAATTCTATTACTTGAGATTTCATCTACAAATCTAACCACGTGCTATTGATTTTGTTCCATTTTTATGCATTTTGACACTAGGTGACAGATATCTGTAGGCATCTTGGAGGTAGCAAGTTTATAAAATTGCAAATGCAAAGACGATTCTGAAAAAGTACCACACATTTTGTAAAATGAGGACTGCATGGAGAAAGATTTCATGGTGTGTGCCGGCGGAGATGACCATGTGTGTTTGTACCCCTGTGTCAGGTGGGGATCAGAGAATAGAATACCGGAAGTGGTATAAGCCACTGGTCTGGTTTTGGATCCTGGTGGGCCTGGCCTATTTCGCCGCCGTCTTGAGCATGATAGGAGACTGGTTGAGGGTTCTGTCCAAGAAGACCAAGGAGGAGGTAGAGTATGGCCATTTTCATTATGGGGGACGTAATTAATAAGATAAGGTATAGCCTGAGTAAGCTGTAATCATTGTTGACAGTCAAAGGCTGTAATTCTGCAATTTTATGTGTACGCAAAAGAGGGAATGTAATTATAGACCCACTAAAATTATTGAAAATTATTATTTTTGCCCAAGGTTAGTATAAATTTTTATAGCATATTTGCAATCAAAATGTGTAAGTATATTACTGGGTGCACATTGTGAGGAGCAGGGTAGGAAGTAAGATTACTGTGGGGCACAGTGTGAGGAGCAGTGTAGGAAGTAAGATTACTGTGATGTGCAATGTGACAAGCAGTGTAGCAAGTAAGATTACTGTGATGTGCAATGTGACAAGCAGTGTAGCAAGTAAGATTACTGTGATGTGCAATGTGAGAAGCAGTGTAGCAAGTATGGTTACTGTGGTGTGCAGTGTGAGGAGCAGTGTAGTAAGTAAGGTTACTGGGTGCATAGTGTAGCAAGTAAGGTTTCTGAGTGCACAATGTGAGGAGCAGTGTAGCAAGTAAGGTTACTGTGGAAACGTGATGTGATTTAATGGTGCCCCGTTGCTCCTGCTGCTGCCACCACTGTGATGCACAGGTGGGCGAGATCAAGGCCCACGCAGCGGAGTGGAAGGCCAACGTGCGCGCCGAGTTCCGGGAAACGCGGCGGCGCCTCAGCGTGGAGGTGCACGACAAACTTCAGCGCGCCGCCACCATCCGTAGCATGGAGCGCCGGCAGCTGGGGCTGGATCAGCGGGCGCAGTCGCTGGACGTGCTGTCTGCAGAGAAGCGGGCCGTCTTCAACAGCCTGGACGCCGACCGCTCCAAGACCACTTCGCAGGAGAGCATCGACTCGAAACTGAACAACCTGCGCGCACGGGCCGAGCAGTACGACAAGGGAGAGCAGGCCGCCTCCGATGACAACATCTTCAACCGCCTGGGCTCCGTCACCCGGTTGGCGAAGCGCAACAAGAGCAAGGAGCTGAAGAAGAACATCCCAGAGGACATCCGCAAGATGTACGACACCTTCGGCTGCAGCCTGGCCTCCGGCGAGGAGAAGAAGGAGGATGAGGAGCTCGGAGAGAAGGAGTTCAACACCAGCTTGACGGATCTTCCCCAATATGCTGAGGCCTGCTCACTGCAGAATGGGTTCCCGCTGAACAAGGAGAAGGGCGATGAGGGAAAAGCCGAAGAAAAGGAGCTAAAGACAAAGACTATGCCTTAGAGGAGGTGGCTGACTGGATGGAAGATGTCTTAGCATTCGCTCTCGTGCCTTAACTCCTCCTGTTCGAAAGGCAGCGACCTTTAGCTGCGTCCTGCTTCACACTACTAACTGTTCACTGTGTCCAAATGGTGGATTAATTTGCCAAAAAATGGAGCGAATCAGTCACGTCAGGAGGAATGACTATGACATAATACCTGACAATGTTTTGTTACTTGACAACGATCAAAACAATGATTTTTATTTAAGAGAACATAGAAGACTGCAACGGATGGGCTTTCCAGAAGCCTGAACAGTAACACGTAGTAGCAAATTTATTTGGCGCTATCAACGGGCCTGTGACCTACACTCGTGTTTTATAATTAAACTCTCGACATCCGAGATGATATACCGATCCCTGTCGCGTCGTTCTGTATCAAGTAAGTTCAGAACAGAGAGCGTGGCCACGGAGGGAAGGCGAATGGGAGAGGGGGATGCACATCAGGAACCAAAATACATGTATTCATAGAGTCATGCAAGTGATTGTCATGCCTAAGGATTCCTGAACTTGGGAATGAAAACAACAAGCACTCTGTTATTGCATGGTCTTGGAACTACCCCGCCGTCCTGTGGAGCACAGTGTATTCAAAAGCTTCACAGTCTCAAAACGAAATCTCAGGGCTTGTTGTCCTACTGTCGTCGTTCGAATATCTTTGTCCCAGTCGCGCTGCATTCACACTTCAGAGAGGGGGCACTGTCTCGACCCGGCGTTGGCGAGGTAACGGCGCTCGTCGAGGGAACAGATGACGAGCCCCAGGTTGAAACCCGGGACTAACTTTGTAGGTTTCGGTGTTAGTGGGAGGCGGCTTGGTGTACACGAGCGTGCCCGTGCGGCGGCAAATGTGTATGTGTCTGTGTATGAGCACTAGAGCGTGCGCATATTTACCCCGTCAGGCCCTGTCAGCTGCACAGTGTTCAGACACCGATTCTCAGAGGAAGGCGAGTCTGTGTCGTTTGACTTTTTTGTATGATTGCCAAAGTGGTTTGGCAGTAATTTATGAAAGCGAATCACATTCTTAGTACATACCAAATGATTTGATGGCCTACTTAACAACTGAGTTTACTCCTAGTTGGCGTAAACAGCATGATTAGCTCTGGAACCCTCACAAAAAAAAGCCACAATACGCAGAATGAGGATGTACTGTCAACACAGTATAGACTGGCTGCCTGTTTCTTTTCTACCCACACAGTCCACAGTCAGCAAAACAGAATTTAATTCATTTTTATTACTGGATCAAAAAGCAAGTGATCAGAACAAAAGGTGCAAACGAGCATGTATAATCCCCAAAAGTACTCTACTCTTTCTTATAAAAAAATCTGAAAGCAAGATACCAACTCAAGTGTATATATGATATAAAACTGAATCAGAACGTGAGTTGCATTTTAACCTGCAGTACTGGTCAGGGCTGTAGGAGAGGGAGATGATCATGAGATCAATAATCAATTTCATCAATTTATTTTTGGCTTAAAATTGCTATCTGGCATGCCAAGAAGCATTTCCTCTTAACTGCTCCCAACCATGAAATAAACTACAAAGTAATTAACACTTTCCAAGTTACTAACAAACCAAAGCTCTTCCGGGCTTTTGTAAAATGGCTGTATTTATTCTAGCCATTCTGGCTGTGGCATCTTAGCGTAACTACATGCAGGTGCAGTAGTCTTACACGGTGCGTAAGGTGTGTACACACCCCTATCACAAAAGTGTTACATTTTTAAATATTTACATCTAAGACCTGTGTTCCCCATCATTGTGAAATCCCGTGAGTCGTTAAAACGCTCATGATTAGGAGTCTACTAATTTATGCATCTTGCAACTGTGTACTGTAAGAAATAAAACATCACACAGCAAATAAAGTACCAGTTTGCTGTATTTTCAAGTTCAGTTTTCAGAAATTAAAAATAACCACTGTAATCACAATGAAATGTCTGCAGCTATGAACAATCATTTAAAATATATAGCTTGTTGTTAAAGAAAGGGTTCTTAAGAAACGCAAAATGGGTTGGGCCGTGCCGCAGTTGGGTGCACTGGGAACTGGTAACAGAAAGGCTAGATACGCACAATATGCACCCCCTGTCGAAAATTCTAGGCTATTCCACTGCTCAAGTGGTTGGAATTGGAGGCTGTGGATTCACTGACACTTACCATGTGTCCTGCTTAAGAGGTAAAAACTTATGTTACAAGACATTGCCTATTACGTGAACAGTGCTTTAAATAAAAGGCAGGTTTTTGGCTAACTGTACTTTGGAAATTGCCAAAATGACTGGGAATACAGCTCCATTTTCTAAAGCATTTTTAAGCCGTTGAATGTGTCCCTTGCGTGGTCACACCCTTGCTTCCAGTGGAGGTGAAGCACAGTGTTGATGTTAATCCAAATTTAATGTGCCCCTGTGTGTACTATCCAAGCTGTGCATTGTCCTACCTGAGTCCTTCTTAAGAACTTTGACTTAAGAATTCTGGCACCAGCTGTGAGTCTGTACGTAATGAGGGACACCAGTTATACCAGTTGAGCGTTTCTGTACTTCCCAGGTTTGAAAATGGCCCTTCTTGGCCCAATCAGGCTAAGGCCCCCAGCCTGTCCAGGGTTTTGCCCGAGGCATTGGCCACTCAGTGTGAATGCAGCAGCCGATTCTCAGTAAATGTTTGTTCTGAAAACAATAATAATATAAATTATTATTATTATTACATTAATAATAACAAAAAAATATTAAAATGATTGAAAACAAAAATGACAAAAAAAGACATGGAATATAAAAGCATGCAATTGTACAAGTACATTATCTTGGTATGGTATTGATTGTACCCGCACATGCTTACTCCCGCTGTTTTCGGATTTCCATGTTAAGCGCTAAAGTGAGCCTGACCGCTCGAGTCTGGACTTCATACACAATAGAACTTGTGTGACCATTACATTTACTGTAGTGAGTGCCTTTTGCAAATAAATATCACCATTGATTTCAGTGACTGCTCGTCCTTTGTGTTTTGTTGGTCGACATGATCACTCAGCAGATTACTCACAGCCTGTTTTGTTACCACTGTCCCAATAATATATGTACATTTTATTTGTTTAGCAGACACTTTGAGTAAACAGTCTGATCGGGGGTCAGCGGCCTCGCTCAAGGGCCCAAAGGTGACATCACTCAGATGCCCTGGGATTCAGACCAGCAGCCATCCAATCGCCAGTATAACAGCCTATTCTGCTGGCTCATTGGCCAGAACTATAGCTTCCAATATAAAACTGTGGGTTTGGTTCCTGTCACCACAGCCCAGCATCACATGGTTTAGTTCAGTTGGCCATTGTCAGAGTGCCTTGTCGTGGCGGGGGGGGGGGGGGGGGGGGGGGGGGG
>JABFEB020000039.1:11821082-11839219 GCA_019775895.2 Stomatorhinus ivindoensis
AAATCTCAAAACTTCCAACAGCTAGACTGCACTCAAACTAAATTACTCATAAATAGTGTTGTAAAACACAATGTCCTGATACCACTCCTTTGTCGCGGCTTCTCTGAATGTCGGCGTGGCTTGTTCCCTGGGTAATTAATGACGCCATCCATCGCATCGACTGAGGCCGCCTCCCGGTGGGCAGCTCGCTCTCGGCCGGGTGACATTCTGTGGCTGACACAAGGCCCCCGGTGCGAGAGCCGGGGTCAGGATAACACGTCCTCAGAAATACCTGCCACGCTGCAGCGTAATGCATGATGCGGCACTGTGCGGTTACTATGGAAACCCACATCTGCAAAGATCTCGCCACGTGAATGTGCACCGACAGGCTTGTAGTTGAGTATATTCCTGTAATGGCTGGCAAGACATCAGCCTCCCCCAGAATACATGTTTATTTATACTTTCATAAACAACTTCAGTGCACACGTATTGGGCCATGAAGACAGATGTAGAGCAATCCATCTACTAGAGCAGCGGTTCTCAACTTTTGGGGGTCGAATGACCCTTTCACAGGGGTCGCCTAAGACCATCGGAAAACATATTTCCGATGGTCTTAGGAACCAAGACACTGCTCTATGGCTTATACGCTCGCGAGCAGAAAACCCATCTTCTCTACGCGCTCGCGTTTGCATAGCACTCACCCGCTCGGCGTTAAATTAGTGCCAAAAGTCGGACCACACGAGCGTGTGCGTTCACGAGCTGAAAACCCATCCTCTCTACGTGCTCGCGTCTGTACAGCACTCACTCGCTCGACAGGATGAATTTTTACACTTTGGAGGTGGGAACATTGGCTAATATCTCCCCTCCTCTGATTGTTTTTTTTAAAATATTGACTACGATTGGCTATTTGCTTTGGTAGAAGATTAACACGATTTTGCACAAATCACGAAATGGTTTGAAGTGCAAAGCAATTGGAGTGCATCGTTGTCTATGTACTGGACATCACGATTCTGTAATTAAAAACGCCCCACCTTACTTCCGTTAAAAGTTATTAAAGCCATAAATCTGAATATGAGGCTAACTTAACTGCGGTCAGTAACACAAAGCAAATAGCCAATCGTAGTCAATATTTAAAAAATAAGGAACGGAGTGTTATTGTCACTATGCTTTAACTATGTTCAATTTGTAACAATGAAAATACATTTTGCATATCAGATATTTACATTACGATTCAAAACAGTTGCAAAATTACAGTTATGAAGTAGCAATGAAAATAATTTTATGGTTGGGGGGTCACCACAACATGAGGAATTGTATTATAGGGTCGCGACATTAGCAAGGTTGAGAACCACTGTACTACAGGCTTGTTGCATAGACTTGCTAGTTGTGTAATTGTAGCCATTTAGGTGATTGTAGACGTTTTAATTTTTTTGTTATAAGGTCTCCTTGTGGTCTCTGGTGGTCTCTGTGTTTTGATACACAAACTGCATCCCATGCTCCGTTCTCCAAGAGGCCAGTTACCGCTGATTCTCCTTAGTGGTTCAGCAGGGCGTCAGTAGGCCACGCCCCTCACGCATCCATAGGGGGATGTAGGGGTACACGCCTGCCGTAGTTGGGTTTGCACTTCGGGGTTTACAGTTGGCTTGGTGTGAAGTGCACCCCATCTGGACCCCCAAGCTCTGTTACTGGTGTTCATCGCCTTCAGGAACATTCCCAGACTGATGTCACATCAAATTCGATCCCCTCTTTAGTCCCGTTCTTTGTGTAGCTCCGAGTATCCTGGGTTGGACCTCGTTATGACATCAGCACCGTCAGCTGATGTCCCCCCTCCCAGCTTTAGTGAGATTTCTCGGGTTATTTTTGGTCCTCTGCTGCTTCCTAGCAGCAGCGCCTGCTTCACATTTCGGTCTTTTGTAAGTCTTACCCCCGCTGCTGTTTGACAGGTCCCCCACAAAATCAACACTCTGCTTTCTTGGGTCGTACCCCCCCCCCACCTCCCCCCAAGAGTCAGGCCTGCTGGGTTTGACAAAAGCAAGAGCGGACAGGAAGAAACAACAACAAAAGTGATTTATGAAAAAAAGAGCGAAAACGAAGGATGGGAACAGCTTTTGTAGGGATGCCAGCACTGACAATAGAGAGGGGGGGATGTTCCTGGCGAGACTGGCGGGGTAATTAACTGTTAGGAAGTTTGCCCGAGTAAATGATCAGATAGGATGATAGATTCAACACAATGTGACATTTGAATAATTAGCTGGTAGCTATTTTTGCTTTACACGCTGTATCAGTTAGAAGAATTGATTTTGGGACATCTGGGATAGCAGATAACATGTACAATCAAGAATGTTTTTCTAGTACTTATTTTGATTTTGTGTATTGTAGGGTGTGTTGTCTTTTAAGGGCTGACATTGATCTGTATCAGTCAGGTGTCCAAAATCCAGTATTTTAACAATTGCTGCTGCATATTAAGTGTCAAGCCACATGCTGTAAATCCCTCCCGAATAAATACATCAACTTCTGTCTGCTTCGGTTGGAAAACTGCCTTCCTTTGAAGATTAGGAAATGAACCAGACATCTATAAGGGTTTTCAATTTGACGTTTAATTTTTGATAGACATCAATATACAGTCTAAATATTTTGGTAGAGACAAGACTGTAAATGTCTGAAAGCAGCACTTTTGAAAGGAGCAAATGTATCACGTTAGCAGCTGACTGGCTGTTTGAGGAGAGGACCGCGTGCTTGAATGATAGAGCGCTATCGACGCAGCGAGTCTCGCAAATGGCCGTGTGTCAGTCTTTCATGCCGCCTGCAAACCTGAGCCGACCTTTTAAAAATGGAAACTAGCCCCATTCTTTACAGCGGGGGCTAATGCACCGGGGTACAGTGGTGAGAGATTGTCTCGGCGTGAAGGCTTCTTGTGCCGGTAGGAACTGAGTACCAGTGTGATGCATTGAGGACACATAAAGGACACAGGAGAGGCGCTTGCAAAAAAGTCAGATAGTCACCTGTTTGTGGAGTGGTGTAGCGAAAAATAATTCAATTAATACCAAAAGGCGTGTGCCTTTCACCTCAGTAAAAGTGCAATTAACACAGGGAAGCTTTATTTTTCTTCACAAAACACCAATCTGACGAATTTCTGCACCTAAAAACTGAAAACCAATTAAATGTGCTAAAATATACTCTCCACCTCTAAATCTAAAATGCAGACAAGCTATCAAAGCACAAAGTATAAGCTGAGAGAAACTTTTGAGCAAAGTCATTTTAGCTCGAGCAAAGGCGTCATTAGTGGCTGGGGAAAACAGCACCTGCTCGCCGCCGCAGAACATTTCCAATCTTTTGCGCTGTCTAGCCCGCTGCCTGTCTCACAGCAAACCCCGGCGGTAATGTTGCACGTTCAGTCCGGAGCCCATCCCAAAAGGCACAGCATCTGCCTTTCTGTCGCAGGGCACGATCACATGCTAAGGGCAATGTAGGGCAATGAAGGACAATATAGACCCCGAAAAGCTGCATGTGTTTGGACTGCAGAATAAAATTGGAGTGAAGGCTGGCAGAAAATGTGGCCTTTATACACACTGAGCTGGCGGCCAGGATTCTAGCCCCCAACTGCGGAGGTGTGGGGCTTCCCACTGACATATTGTTACCTTAAAAATATGAACAAAATCCGGTATGTGCAATGTCTAGACGCACAAGCCAATCCATATTATATACTTACTACATTATTCCTTGTGTAAATGCGTTTCTTATGTCATACCTGTTATTTTGCTGCATTAAACACTCAAGTAATACAGTCTGTGTCACATACAAGGGCATAAGAATCGGGAGGGTTGTGGAGCCCCCCCCCCCCAAAAAAAAAACAAAATTTGGCTTAATTCGTCCCCATAATAAATAGACCTTTGTCTGTAAATGATTAAATTCTGTTCCCCCATTATCAAACACTCCCCAACGCTGTTGGTCACATGGTGATAAAACAGGGAAAATTATGCAGTACTGTTTGTTATTTTATGCTGGAGGTGACAATGTGACATGGACATACACGGCATTCCTGCCTGGCGCATTGCGTTGCCATGAAAAACCTGCATAGCGGAGGCACAGGGTTCAGGGCGGCGGCACCTATGCGGCCGACTCCACCTTCTGATCCTTCATACGGTCCTTCTCATGCAATTACTGAATAATAATCAAATTCTGAACAGGATAGTGTCTGCTGGTGTATGGAAACTCCTGCCCTCTTCCTCCCAGTGGGCCTCAGATGTCATGAAAAAAATACTCAAGGAAATCGTCATAAGAAATGCAGCTCATCTGTCTTTTTTTAAAAGATGCTTTGACTTGGTGGACGGCTGCCCAGGCTTAACTGTGATATATGGAACTGTTGTGTACCAAAGATGAATACTGATCATTTTTCTGTGTACCATCCTGCAGCAGAACTATCTGGTCCGTATATGAGAACTATGAAATAAGTAGCAGCACTAATATACAGGTGATCTTGCAGTGTTTTTACGTCGCTGTGCGAGTCCCTCCTTACGCGGCACAGTGTGGGCGTGCTTGTTTTAAGGATGAGCGTGAGGTTTGTTTAAGGCAGCACATGAATAACATAAAAGATCCTGTGGCATTTCAGGGAAAAATCCCCAAAGGACAGTGATGGGTTTTGTCGGAGCCGATGCGAGCTATCACTCCTTTTCACACATGAGCGAGTCGCTTCCAAGTACCGACGGTCCCCCTGATCAAAATAATTTCTCTTTCTCCCAGCGCTCAGATTCCATTCCTTGAACCAGTCGTCACCCCCCCCCCAGTTCACTTATCATTCCCCTGTACTCTATTGCTCTCCAGTCACAGGCCTGTTAATCCCTTACTCATTCTGCCTGGGTGTTACAGGCTATTTTCTCATTTCAGTCTCCTAAAGTCGTACAGTACCCAGCCTATGCTGTACACCTTTCAGCAGCGTATTTTACCAGGATCCATTTACCCATCTACCCAGTTTCCAAAACCAGTAATTCGGTAAAGGGTTGCAGCAAACTGGGAGGATGAGAAGCAAGGGACTGCAGAAGGCACAGAACACCGGGCAGGGTGAGACCCAGGTGATGCCCTCCCAATGCCCCCCCATGAGCCATTGTGCCCTCTGAAACACCACCCAGCAAGGACACAGTCATTTGTTTTGTTTTTATTGGTCAATTAAGGCTTTAATCCTTAAACAAATAAACCTGGTTTCTCCCAAGGGCATCACCACCAACATCTGGCACCAGCACAGGATGAGATCTCAGGTGACACCCCAGTCCCTCACCAGTCATTCGATCGAATTTCTTCATTAAATAAAAATAATAGCTGCAAAAATGTAATCAAACAGGGGGCATTAGCTGAAAGGAGAGCAGAGCAGAGCAGAGCAGGGCAGGGCAGGGCAGGGGACTCCATACCAGCTCACATAAGTAACAAAGGCATCAGGACTGGGTGTGTGTGTGTGTGTGGGGGGGGTGTATTAATTTATTAATTCTATCATTTTGTGAGGGGGTCTCTGGCGCCACTCTGTCAGCACTTGTGCTTCCGGATCATTCTGAGGCATCACACATCATCATGTCTGCTCTTTGAGCCTTTTGATGGCTGTTTTTGACCAAACTGAAAAACAATTCCCAGATAGACAATTTCAAACCTCAGTTTTTTTCAGAACTGGTCTGGTCTTCCACTGCTCTATGTTCTATCCTGCACCCCCCCAGGGGCAGATAAATGTGTCAGAAGAACTTGACTGTGTTCCCTGAATAGACATGACAATAAAATCATTGGTATAATCATCATCATAGGAGGGTTAGTTTGAAATCATCACAATAATGACATTGTGCTCAGATTCAAATCAGTTTTAATGAAATTTTGGTTCAAAATTTTTTAAATCTGGGTCGTGACTTAATGACCATGGGAAAATGTGGGACTGGACGCTAAACCAGTTGAGCGTCACTGCAATATTGTATGTCTGTGGGAGGAAAGCAGAGCACTTTACAGCAAATTGAATATGATCCTTGACATATTGGAATGTCGTGAACCAAGCTGGGAGGCACTGAGACGCCTCTGGAAGGTGCTGAGATGTTTATCGGCTGTTGTGCTGCTGCGGAGATTAAGGCGGGCGACAGAGATTTAAGCACCCCCTGCCTTCTCAGTGACCGGGCAAAGTGAGAACCAGCGTCCCGAGCTGAAGGGCACCAGCAAAGACAGCTGGTGCGGGATGCCAGGGTAATAAGCTGCAGCAGGCTGTCACCCCAGCAGCGCAGCAGTAAGTGCTCTGGGAGCAGGGGCTGCCCATTGAGCTTGGCCAGGGACATTTTTTCCAGCCCTGGGGGCTGATTTTCAATGTTCCAGTGCCGGTCTAACTGCCTCGACTGAGCATGTCCATCTGATAAATGCATTCTATGAATGGCCCTGTTGGACTGGTTTAAATGTTACGTTGATCCACTGCACCTCCGATGCTAGAGACACAAACACTGACCCCATGTATCAGTCTTGTGGCAGTTTGGCTCAAAATAACAGGATTGTTCACCTCTGTTTGGCCGTATTGCCCGAGGATGAAAATGTTTGCTGAATATTATTTAAAATTGGCAACTGCCCACTGCAGTTTTGGGGGCAATACAATAGACCTTCTCCTAATGCTTCTTGTGGCCACCAGGTGGAGCTAGATGCAGCCACCTGGAGCGCTGCTAAATTCAAAACCACGTTCCAGAAGCTCACTGAAACCAATTTCTTTGTAATGACTGATTCGAAATAAACCGTATCTGTGCCTGAAATATAGCAAAATCTAAATGGGGCTGAACAGGGAATTTGATGATGCAAAACGCTTCCATCAATACAGACAGACAGACTCATTTACGTTTTCAGTAATACCAAAAGTTTTAAACTGCAAAATACTGGACAACTCCAAGCAGCTGCACATAAATATGTGAGACATTTATACATTTAGCAGACGATTTGTCCCAAGCAACATACAAGTGATTCAGAGCACAGGGTATTTAGCCACTTTGCCCCAGCAGCGTTAAAGACATTGCTCAAGAAACATGAGTGTAAAATCATATGCAATTCACTGACACACAGTGAGAGACATCCTATTCATTTCACAGCCATATTGTCTTTAAAGTGCTGCTTTTCAGAATCCAACTGACAGCTGTATACCTGTTACCTAGGTAACAAACAGAATTGTTGTAATGTGAATATCTCAGAAGGGACAGATGGATTTTCTAATGAAGACGTTAAATGAGACTGGATTAAAATGCACAAAAGCAAGTGTTATGGTGCTTTTTGCGTCACGTGTCCGTCTGGATGTTTTTTACAGTGCAGTTCACCTTCTTCGTGAGACTTCATTGTGGTCAGCAGATGGCGCTGGACCCCGGCTTTTCTTCCCGTGTTGCTGCAGTAGCGGGGCGATATTTCAAGCTGTCGCAGTGAGGTCACGGAGAGCTATAGCACTGAAGTGAAATGCTGATGGTGACCTGCCATTATGGGGGAAGCACTGCCAATCACTTAACAGTTGCTGTTGCTGTTGATTTCTTGACCAAAGCACTATGCACTTTCACTATTCAAATCACATTCAGCTGTGGGGGAGAGGGGTGGTTGTCTGTCTAGTTTCTTTTGCACGAGCCTCGACTACTAGTCAGTGGGAGATTTAATTTGCATTGCATTTCTTTCTTTTCGGATTGCTCTTCGAGATCGCCTACATGGCTATTTAACACTGATTTCCCCTCCTTCTGAATAATATATGTTATTGACAGGCAAATGGCACAGCCCCCCACAGAGTAACGTCAATCACCGTGCCACGTGGCTTCCTGTAAATCGCTCGGTGGGTGGTCATTTTGCTTAATAAAATACGAAGGCTCCTCCGACACTGGCTTCTGCCAGGAGCGTGCCTGCTTCTCGTCCTGATGCACTTGCATGTCATCAAAGGGATGGAATTACACTGATATTTTTCACTTTCTCATATGGGTTGAACACTTATCATCTGCTGCTCTCGTAAAACACGAGGGTGGGCGTCTTACCATAGTAATGGGCTCGAAAAAAACAATAACCCAAACCCACTTTTTAATTTAATTTAATTAATTTATTTGTTTATTATCCTATTAGCTATGGATATATATTTTTCATCACTTTAAAAAAATTCTATACCACCTAAAATAATGCTATATAGCCTTTATTTGCATTGTATGTTTATCAAATAGTTCGTTTTCTTGGGGACGTGTGTCTTGTTTGCCTTATATCTTGCAGTTTGGCAGAGAAATTAATACTTTAGCATTAATCTTACAAGTAGAAATGTGTAATTTAAATAATTTAATCAGCGATAATGACACGAGTCAGAAAACCAATAAAAGAAACCACACACCACAAGGAAAAAAGAGCAAGACATTTAATCGTTTTACTGATGTCCTACGGTAAGTGTTATAGACGCTTGCATCTGTGGGTAATTGTTCACTTAGAATAAGAATATAAACATCTACATGTGCCCTCCTGGTCATTCAGCATCTAATAAATGAAAAGGTCAGCACTGAAGACATTAGCAAAAAGAAAGCAGGAAACATGCCCTTACTTCCTTGCAGTGAAAGTTACCCTCTGGAACGTGGGTTTGAGTCTCCGCTCGCGCTCTCCGTATATGCGGTTTGCATGTCCGCCCCATGTCATCCTGGAGTTGCCTCTAGGTTCTTTTCTCTCCCCGCCACAGTATCCGGTATCGCCCCCGGGCACCCAGCTACCCTGCATAGGACAAGTGGAATCGATGGATGGATAATGTAAGTAGGAGAGACCGGGTATGGTTGTAACACATTTTGCTTTACCACCTATAACTCACTGAATTTTATATATATTTACTTTTATATAAAGTAGCCACATTTGTTTGCTACAGACCGCACCAAGTCAAACCTCTGCAAGAATATCACAGACCTTGTGATCACAAATAAACTGACAAATAAATGGTGCTCCTTTGTTGCAACCTGCCCCACTACCGGGGTAGGATGAAACACATGCTGGGGTAAGTTGCAACAGTCAGACAAAAGAAGCAAAAACACTGGCCGCACCGCGCTATATACTTCGAAAAGAGGTTTATTGAAATAAGCGAACAACCCAGAATAATGTCTCTGTGACTTACCCTAACTCAAATCCACCAGTCTGCTAGAGCAAACTTCCTTAATGGTATGTGTGCTTATTCAACACTCTACTACAATACATCTGTGGAAAAAAAGACATGCACGTCTAATAAAAATAATGTGTGTATTCTTAATCAGAGTCACAATGCTGACAGATGAACCTTGGTAACCCTGGAGTACAGGCCCAGAAACTGTCAGGCCATAATACAGATTTTACAAAAGATTATATTTTCAACTAATATTTTTCAAAAACCTTCATGTGTTATAACTTAATAATAATAATGATTTTATATCGTGGGAGCGCCACCTGGTGGCACAAAACAAAGGTATGTGTCAGTATGTGACACGGAGAGATAGGATTCAACTGCATGAAAACGGGTAGATAAAACTGTGAAAATGTCATTAAGATCCTGTTAGGAGTCTTCGTGTTTTTAATTGTGTCCTTATATCGTGTGTCAACAATTTTTTCCTGCCAGTTATTTATTTATTTGTTTTATTTCCCCTTTTTCCATTTTGGAGTAAAAACTTCCAAAGTATTTTCCTAGAATAGTAAATCCAGCAGTCAAGCTGTCATGGAAAAGTATCAATTTAGAATACTGTATTTGTATTCTTTTGCACCTTTATTCTAAATATGAGTCATTTGACTCAAAATAAACTTAGACAAATGCAGAATAAAATGTAATTACAGAAATTAAAATCAAGCAAGGAAAACTGAAGGGAAAAATCTATTACAGTGGATTTAGTAATTTTTTATTGAGACAGTTTGTATGAATGCAGCCAGGACTCACACAGCAGATGTTAAATCAGAAAGGCAAATGGCAGCCTTAAGGCAGACCATTTTTAGCAACTGAAACAAGGTTATATTTGAACAACTTGTATGTGCAGATTATGAACATAAAATAGCATGTGAAATTATACAGCTTATTGGATTTTGCTGAAATGACTTTCAGAAATGATCAGCTCTGGAAACAGTTGAGTTTGGTCGTGTAGTACATTTAAAATGTAGTAGATAAAACAATAGAAATGTAGCAGATAAAACAATAGAAATGTGAAACAAAAGAAAATGAAAAGATGGGAGAGCTCACTTGGATCTGTGATAAGTGCACAAGTCCGTTTCAGTGTTTCAACCCGTCTGATGCCCTCCATAAAGATGTTCTTAGCTTCTACAGCCAAGAACACATTTTAGTGTTTTTCCAGTCAACTTTGTCTTCTTTTAACCTAGATGGGCCATATGAAAAACAACCAGTCAGTCCATGTGGAAGGTCACAAGGTGTGTAGAACATAGAATAGAAGTAAGGGAGAAAGACGCATGAAACATGTAAAGGTAGAATGACAACATATTGGTAACAATATATATAAAGCCATCCAGTTTCTGTAACCACTTCTTCAGTGCAGGGTAACAGGGGACTGGATGCCCAACACTATGGGCACAAGGTAGGGAATTTCCCAAGATGGGGCATCGACCTATTACAGTGGTAGAAATATTTTATTAAAAATTCATGATTCACCACAATGCTTCCTTTAATCATCGTTAATCAAAACATTGTATGATCAATAAGGCAAACGATCCATCTAGGCATTTTACAACAAACATCTGTGTGCTCATTTCAGATATTTTCAGATAGCTTCTGCAGGTTTAGCACGTCAAACCCCATGCCAAGCTTGGAAATAATATAAGATTAGATAAAGTGCCCTCTGGTGACACCTGACAGACGGTATATCTTGCCAGCACTCATCAGAGGGATCCTTCCTAGGAAACATTATTGCCACAGAAGGAAGCAGATCTCATAGTTAGTGAAATTAGAGAGAGAATTGAGACCTCTAAGATTGGAACATCCTTGCAGGAGCTAATTTACCTCCAGATTGCCAGACGGATGACTGCACAGGTTTGTTAATGTCAGACTGGAGACGATGTTTCCAGTCTTCACCGGACTATGGAGAAAGGGCCGAATCCACCGCCAATCTCTGGAACCTCTTGGTCTTGGCTTGAGCCAAAGCCTGACCCATCTTCATACTTTTACAATTGAAGAAAACTATTTTTACAGAAAAAAACCACAAACAGAAACTTGATGTGTCGTTTATAAAGTCCAAGAGGAGCGTAGGAGAGCAGGGCAGAGAGCGAGCCATGAATTTAGGCTCATTCCGGTTACGGCATTAACTAATCTGGTTGTTTTTATTCTCTGGATGCCGTTCACTAAATTCAATTCAGGACAGGCAATTAAATTTGCAAACCTTGTTGTGGTGATCTATGTTGACCACTTATTGAAATCATTTACTGGGTTTGAGGGTCTCTTTGAGGGCTGTGGTTTGCTGAGCAGGGTCCGGAGCACAGGGCTGGGGGTAGTAATCTGATAAATTGCAAATGATTTGACCCAGACCTCTCCGTCCTCCTGGTCATAGTCTGCGTCACTGACTGTTGGGAAACCTAAACAGTATCACAGCAAACATTCAGACATTTTGGTAAGACAGAAAGAATGCTACAGCAAACAGCAACCATAGCCTGTAGAGTTCTGCTATTATTGCACGACAATAATATCAGGCCTGTCTTTACCAATATTGTGTAGATAGGCCAACTCCTTCATGCAACAAATAAGTCTAAACAAATTAAAGGACAGGAAGTGAGTAGAAACACAATTTTCATCACATTTCTTGTGTTCATACTTTTGTCTTAGAACGTTATTTTTTAAAAAATGCTTCAAAAATGCACTTTGCAAATATTCTTCAAAAACACAGGCTCCCGAAACCATGTGAAAGTCCATGTGGAAGGTCACAAGGTGTGTAGAACATAGAATAGAAGTAAGGGAGAAAGACGCATGAAACATGTAAAGGTAGAATGACAACATATTGGTAACAATATATATAAAGCCATCCAGTTTCTGTAACCACTTCTTCAGTGCAGGGTAACAGGGGACTGGATGCCCAACACTATGGGCACAAGGTAGGGAATTTCCCAAGATGGGGCATCGACCTATTACAGTGGTAGAAATATTTTATTAAAAATTCATGATTCACCACAATGCTTCCTTTAATCATCGTTAATCAAAACATTGTATGATCAATAAGGCAAACGATCCATCTAGGCATTTTACAACAAACATCTGTGTGCTCATTTCAGATATTTTCAGATAGCTTCTGCAGGTTTAGCACGTCAAACCCCATGCCAAGCTTGGAAATAATATAAGATTAGATAAAGTGCCCTCTGGTGACACCTGACAGACGGTATATCTTGCCAGCACTCATCAGAGGGATCCTTCCTAGGAAACATTATTGCCACAGAAGGAAGCAGATCTCATAGTTAGTGAAATTAGAGAGAGAATTGAGACCTCTAAGATTGGAACATCCTTGCAGGAGCTAATTTACCTCCAGATTGCCAGACGGATGACTGCACAGGTTTGTTAATGTCAGACTGGAGACGATGTTTCCAGTCTTCACCGGACTATGGAGAAAGGGCCGAATCCACCGCCAATCTCTGGAACCTCTTGGTCTTGGCTTGAGCCAAAGCCTGACCCATCTTCATACTTTTACAATTGAAGAAAACTATTTTTACAGAAAAAAACCACAAACAGAAACTTGATGTGTCGTTTATAAAGTCCAAGAGGAGCGTAGGAGAGCAGGGCAGAGAGCGAGCCATGAATTTAGGCTCATTCCGGTTACGGCATTAACTAATCTGGTTGTTTTTATTCTCTGGATGCCGTTCACTAAATTCAATTCAGGACAGGCAATTAAATTTGCAAACCTTGTTGTGGTGATCTATGTTGACCACTTATTGAAATCATTTACTGGGTTTGAGGGTCTCTTTGAGGGCTGTGGTTTGCTGAGCAGGGTCCGGAGCACAGGGCTGGGGGTAGTAATCTGATAAATTGCAAATGATTTGACCCAGACCTCTCCGTCCTCCTGGTCATAGTCTGCGTCACTGACTGTTGGGAAACCTAAACAGTATCACAGCAAACATTCAGACATTTTGGTAAGACAGAAAGAATGCTACAGCAAACAGCAACCATAGCCTGTAGAGTTCTGCTATTATTGCACGACAATAATATCAGGCCTGTCTTTACCAATATTGTGTAGATAGGCCAACTCCTTCATGCAACAAATAAGTCTAAACAAATTAAAGGACAGGAAGTGAGTAGAAACACAATTTTCATCACATTTCTTGTGTTCATACTTTTGTCTTAGAACGTTATTTTTTAAAAAATGCTTCAAAAATGCACTTTGCAAATATTCTTCAAAAACACAGGCTCCCGAAACCATGTGAAAGGCTGGTGTCTCACAGGTCGCTAGAATCTGTGGCTGATGTTTTGAGTCACTGATCCACCTTGTTCCATACTTGCAATTTAGTGTGTCACAGATGCTTTATGAAGGACATGAAATAAAAGTAATGATCATGCTCTGAAAACTGTCAACCAAAATGATACAGGCAAAAAATGAGGACATTGTGTGAAATGGGTGATAAATGGTAGCTATAAGCCCCATCTAATAATGAGTTTATTCGGAGGGCTGGGTAACCGTGAAATGTGGTATATATACTGTATATATATTGTTACGACCGCTGCTGGTCGGAAGAGCAGAGGGCAGGCGAAAGGCAGCGGAGTCGTCAAACAGAATGGGTTTTATTCTCAGGGAAACGGAGCATGGGATACAAAAAGGGCAAAGCACGACGTACAATAGGAAACTAACAAAATGACGGATCTGACGGGGACTGACTGAGACACAGATTAAATGCACAACACAATCAGACACGGATCGACAGCAGCTGGTTTCCATTGGGAGCAGACACGAGGTAACGAGGGGGGCGTGGCACACATGAGGCTCTGACGGGCGGATCATGACATATATATACATACTGTACAGTATGTACAAATTTTATATCAAACACATATACACTGTGTATAAACATTTACATGTATAAAGTATGTAAACATTAATTAATATATACAAATTGCAGTGAGACTTGTTTCAGCACTGAAACTATTCCAACAATAAATATTCACATTAATATTTGCATGTAATTAATTTCCTTAAACTTTAACATTTCTCATCCAAACTCTACATACAAACATAGTTAAAATTTGTATTGCAAATGAAACTTCATTTAAAATAACACAACAGGAACAGTAAAGCATTAACAGGGCGATACATCCACTCAGCAGGAAAATGGCAATTTGGAGGCAGAAACACTGCAAATATCAGCCTTAAACTGATTTTTTAAACCCTATTTCATTACAGTGCTGCAGAGGACATTACAGAATAATGTATGGCAGTAGTATTTCAAGAATGCTGCAAATCATTATATACGTTAACACGTAGCAAAAAAATTTGAACAAATTATCAGTTAAACAATAGATATTCACAAATCCTCAAAAGAATATAAATGTCATATTAAAAGCCACCTCAGACACTATTTTGTTTAATTGTATGCCTGCATATTTTGGAATGACAAAACAACTTATAATAAGTAAATATCATAAACTCTCAAAAATGTTGAAATGAGCATAAGCAAAATGTTCTGTTTATTTAACAAAAACACAATATAAATAAACTGAATTCACACACTCACACAAAATACTTTTTGTGGGGTATTAAACAATATTTACATTACATGACTAACAGCTATTTTAAATTGTGTGACTTCAGGTATGATAGCAGACGTTGAGTTTACACAGCCCTTTCTGGATTTTGGTCGCTTCCATGGCCGTTCATTAATTGTGTTAACTCTTGGATGTTGCATTATGTGACCACACACATTCTGTCATGCATCAACCTTAGTCTGAACTGTAAGAATTAATAATAATCCCAGCTCCACAGTCTGCCATTTTCTCCAGCGACTGACATGTTCTATCATGGTGGAAGAAGCGTTGGTGTGGATCCCAGTGCCCCAGTGCTGACCCTGTGATGTAAGCATGGCCCCGTCCTTCAGATGAAATGCAAAACTGAGGTCCCTCAGGTCATAAAAGATCCCTGGGCATCTTTTGAAAGAGTAGGAGAGGTACCCCGATGCACTAGCTAATATTTTCCACTGTGGCCCTTTCAAATTTGGCCTCTTAATCACCCCCTGTATCTAACTGGTGAATTCTCTCTTGTCCCTTCACCACTACAGCCATTGTATGGTTAGTGTACTGTAGCAGAATGGCTGCCGTCGTATCATTCAGGTGGGCGCTACACAGTGGTGGTGGTCAAAGTGGATCCCTTTTGCTTTGGTAAAAGCACTTTGGGTATCTTGAAAAGCACAATATAAATGTAATCATCAATCAATCATTAAATCTACCAATCAGTCAATGTTTCAGTCATACGCATGTTTAAAGTGACATCACTGGTGCCTTAGACCAGGTTTTACACTGATGTCTGTAAATTCAAGGAACCTTAATATCACCTGATTTTATCAGCTAACTGATGTATCATTCAAGGCCTAGTTTACATTGCATTGTGGCAAAGATATTCTACTGGCTTGAATATATTTAGTGGTGGAGGTGAAATTAGCAGTCAGGAAAGCCTTGTCCTTCACCCCACGCTTCAGAGCTTGCTTGAACATTAGTTTAACCCGTTTCCTGAAATGACTTCCCACAATGACGTACAGAAAGGGATTCAGTGAACTGTTGCTGAAAGCCATGTAGGTAGCTATCTGGGAGCTGATGTCCAAACCGTGCCACCAGGGACAGCCGGTGATTACTTCGTAATAATCTAGAGTGTCGAGGAAGGTCACTATCTGGTGTGGGAGCAAGCAGAAGACATTGGTCAAGAAAATGATGAGTATGAGATACATGGCTTTCCTTTCAGTCCTTTCCCTGGGGAAACCACTTGGATGGTTCTCCCTGAATACAGCTATGATGCGGTAGCCGCAGAACGACAGCACTGGCATGGGCACCAGGAATCCCACGATATTGGTCGTCACGTTCCACTGGACCCTCCAGCCCTGATGGGGGTAGACCAGCTGGCATGCGTTCACCCCAAGGGCAGGAACCTCCTTCACCGAGCGGAACAGCAGAACCGGAAGGCTGAGAATAAAGCCCACCACCCAAATGCCCAGGCAGATCCTTCTGGCCAAAGCAGTATCTCTCTTTCTGCCGAATGACAATGGCTTCACCAGCGCCAGGTAGCGGTCTATGCTGACCACGGCCAGGAAGAGGACACTGCAGAAGTAGTTCATGGCGATGAACATGTTGACCAGCTTGCAAAGCGGCTCTCCAAACAGCCACTCGAACTCCTGGGCTACAGTCACGACCCAGAAGGGCAGGCACGCCGCCAGCACCAGATCCGCTGCCGCCAAGTTGCTGAGGTAGACGTCAGCCACAGTGTTGTGCTTGTTCTGCAGACAGAAGACGCACAGCACAAACGAGTTTCCCAGGAGACCCAGGACGCAGATCACTGTCATATAATAGGGCTGGATCACGTATAACCAGTCCCAGGATGCCGTCAGGTTGCACTCGTCAAAGTCCGTCACGTTACTGGTAGGACCCCAGAGTGGGCCGGTCTGGCCGGATTTGTTTAAATCCATTGGAAGCTGTAAGGGGAAATGATGAGCATGTTATGATCTACTGGAAAATGACTTCTGTATTAGAATCATTTGGTGATGGAAACTAAACCCGATCCACGATTCTTCAAAAAGAACAATACGGAACCAATTAGCCATTACTCCAGTGCTAGTATAAAAACAAGGTTTCATAAACACAGGAGTCTTAATCCTCCTTTGGTATGGATCTACACTATGGACATGAGTGCTATATGAGAAGAAGAATCATTTATAAATAAGAATATTGTCACTTTAAACGAGGATGGCATGTAGCCTGATTATGACCCGGAGGTTGGGGTGTAAATCAGTGTCTTCAAGGTGATTCGATTAGATTATGATTACTGAGGGAATGATTCGATACATCGGGAATCTTGAATTCTATCACGATTTGTTTCGCTTAGTTGGTTCTTCGATCATTTTGATAACCTAAATTGAAACCTTTTTTGCCTTCACTGAAAATAATCGGAAATCTTTCCATGGGAATTTCATTTCACGCTATTAATGGAATATAAAGAACGTAGAATCTCAGAAAATGAATTCAACGGGCCAACAACGGAACTGTAGAGAAAAAACATCAAATACATTGTCGGAAGTGCTAACTCGGGGGTCACTGGCAGAATGACGTTGTGCCATTTTTTCTTCTGTGAAATACAAAAGATTGATCTTACAAACATGCGGTATGCCGTTACTTTGAGACCTCTTAAAAGTGGTGAATGAGTTGACAAAAACCACCATAATCGACCTCCACTACAGAAAATGGCTGATCATCCAATGCAATCTTCCACAAAATTTTAACAAGTATTATGCATCTCTAAGGCTAATATTACTTTTTACTTAGCTAGCTATCTAGATTCCTCAGGGTCTTCACAGTTGCTAGTGTGTCTTGCAAAAAATAAAAAATAAAAATTACCACTACAAAACAGGTACGTTTCCAAAAGTCATCATTGCGCAAAGAGAATCTTAACCATTAGAGAGAGCATTCTGGGGTTTCCCAGAATAGCTGTGGCAAAGATCATCAGGTACGATCTTCTTTATGGATATTAATGAACCTTCCCCTTTTCCCCTTGGAAAGTCATGTGCAGACACTGCTACCTGCAGCACGTGAACACAAGAGTGTGAAACCTGGAATTAGGAGCATCTTTCTTTTACCTCCCTAAAATTGATTCTAACGTTCTAGGCCGATGCATTGAATCATAACCTTAATAACTGATTCATCACGATGCATTGATACATCTTTACACCCCTAACTGGTGGAGTTTAGCAGTGTTTATGATTCAACACCTTCAGAAATGTTCAACACTGCACAGGAGTCATGGAGTAAACGTACATTCATTAGGTAGAACTCCAGCCCTGGCAATGAATAAACACCTTACTACACATCCGACTGCTCCCCAGCATGGACGCCATTTCCATTGCTCATGTTTGCATTCTTGATGAATGCGCTCCCCCTTCTGGATTACCTCTGAGTCTAGGTCTACACTCACTGAAATAATATCCTCAGATGTTTAAGGCAGTTTCCACTAGTGACTCACAAGGGAACAACCACACTCTTACTA
>JABFEB020000039.1:11841853-11854267 GCA_019775895.2 Stomatorhinus ivindoensis
TTCCCCCCCCCCCCCCCCCCAAAAGGGCCTTGCTTTCAGATGCGTTCCACCATCTACGGTTTGATTGATGTCTACAAAAGGAAATCCCGTCTCATTTCCCAGCATGGACTTTGCAAGGAAGGGGAAAGTGAGCGCATTCATGGGTGGTGTGTCCAGCCCACGGGAGAAGGACACAGACGCATCCTCTGCCCGTCACTCTGTAATGTAGCAGAGGGCTTTTGGGGCGATGCAGAGAGAGGCGCGATCATGGCAGGCGAGCAGCAGCTGCTGCGCGGCGATCAGCCACCCTCAGTCCAGGTCGTGGGGTGACCCAGACCAGCACAGCACAGACAAATGACTTCATTATGGCTTGTCAGTGCGGTGTACTTAAGCGAGGTGACAACGTCGGGGAGGGCACCATGCCAGCTCTCTCTACCTGGGACCTTTTATTACATTTGGAACTCTTTTCCAAAAGATCCAAACTTTTAATGACAGTTTAAAGAATTAAGCTAATGTTTAAAATGTTTTATTGACTCTATGGGGTACTTAATAGGGTGTGGAATAAATTCTGCGTATTTCCTGAACCAAGCCTTTTGTGTATATAATACTGAACACATTACTGTATACATTGACCATCTTATGTCAGGACTGTTGTGACAGACTGTGATGACTGTGTGCGGGCGAGCGGGGAAGCAGGCGAGAGAGCGGTGAAAATGAGGAAAACGGGGTTTTATTTAGGTCTGACAGGTAGACAGGGGAGCACACGGCAAAACCACGTCAATGACAGATCTGAGGAAAACGGACTCAGACGCCGACTAAATTACAGGCAACAGGCGATCACAATCAGGAAATAACACGAGGTAATGACGGGGGCGTGGCACACAGGAGGATCGGACGAACAGGTCATGACACAGACTATAATGGAGTAAAAAATATCGGCGCTTGGCACCCAGGATGCAGAAGCCGTAGAGTCTCTTATCAGGATAGCTGCATAAACCACAGCTTGGGATCAGTAGGGATTGTCAGTTGATCATTAGATCATTACATTGTTGGTGTATTTGCACCTCTGCATCCATTAGATCACTGAGTTCAGGAGATTATTATCACAGCAGCGCTACGCTGCACCCTGGGTATGATGTAGCAGGGCCGCAGGGACTTCACTCAGTACATTATCTCTATTTATAAAACTCAAATTGATTGAATTAATTTTCTTCATCAACTTTGAAATGGCTTGAAAAAAACATTTTTCACACAAATATTTATGAGCAATAATTCGCATGATTTTAAATTAATTTAATCGAAATCATGCAATATTATTAATTAGTTTAATGAAGATTACATAAGAATCATTGCATTTATCTCTCTCTCTTTGAAACCTTCAGAGATATTTAAGGGTGACAGTTAAATATTTTACACAATAAAAATAAGACCATGAGTTCCATAATAGGGAATTTATATTGCCTGAGACCTCAGCAAAAGTCACAAAGAATTTATTTGTTTTTTTAACAGGACATTGTGTCGCAACTGTTGACACAGTTGAACCCATGGGGAACAGACACCATCTGGCTTAAGCCCCGAGTCTGAGTCACCAGTGTTGGATCTAAAATTGGTATCATGTCTCTCAAAGTCTTCCAGGTGGTTTGGTTGGACAGTTGCAGCTGCAATCCCCGCAGTGCAAATATTTATTCATTAGTTTCATCAAACACACAAACACATTAATGGATCAAAATCTGTTTGTTGTTTATGGTTTTACTTACTTTATTTATGATTTTAATCACATAGTCTTTGACATACACTACACACTTTGCATCGATAGAAAGAGAACAGCTTTATTAAGCCTCACCCTGCTCGTTCATTTATATTACGTTAAACTTAAACAGAAGGTGCTAGATTTAAAAAAAATATTTAAACATGTTTAGTTCACTAGAATGAAGACACTGTGCTATAAAAGTATACTGTTTATGCTTAATCGGGCTTTAGGAAGTTTCGGGCATCTTACAACATCACACTCTAACTGCTTGTGTAAAAGGTTTCCTTGGAAACTTGGCCCATAGGATTAGCCTTTTCCACCAGGCTTTGAACCCAAATGCATTTTGGGTAATCAAACATCAATCTTGTGTGTTGTCTAGGTTGTCTGCCAAGACACAACTAAACTGCCAAATAAAGTTCCTTCCATCCAAAGGTTTTTGTTGATCACATGTCCAGTTAGGATCATGGGGATGTATAGTCTATTTCAGGAAGTACAGTGCTCAAGGTACACCATGAACTGGATGACAGTTCTTCACTTGTGAATCACATATTATTACCCTAACAAGCTATATACACAGAGCTTGGCCCCAATTAAAAAGCTCCAGTATTAAACTAGAGTTGTGGAAAAAAAATCATGAAGCTATTAATTAAGGTTACAAAACAAAGATAAACCTGTATTAATATCAATAACAGTATTATGTATCAAAAACATAGTTACTATGCTTGCAGATCCACATTTGGTGTTATAAGAAACCTTCCTGTATTGTTACCACAGGGAGTGGAGATGTCGCCTTAGTAGGTTCATCGAGACGTCATTTGGTTTTTCATGCATTCCTTCAAAGAGTGAAAGTACTCGTTTGTATAGATTATTCTAGTGTTTTTTCCAGGATGATGACTACAGTAGGATGAAGTGTGCAGATAAAGAAAATAAATCTAAGATCGCAGACAACTGTGTTCTCCGCTTTATATTTATATTCACAATGTTTCATATAGTTTTCTTTAATTATAACAGAAATAAACATTTGGTGTACGTCAGTAATTCCAGTTTATATATAGTTTTAATTGGGTTAGGTTCTGTTGCTCAACATCCAACTGAATATGATGCTTTGATGAATTAAAAAATGAACAAACAAACAAACAAACAAATAAGTAAAACAGATGTAAGCTATATGAGTAGATTTCTTAGAGCATCCAGGTAAAATTAAATTATTAAAGACAAGAGGTGTGTGACACATAAGGGACAGGAACTAAATAAAGAAAATTTAGGTCTCACAATGCTGCTGTTGTTTCTTTCCATAAATGAGTTTTTCAGAATTTCCTCTTTTTTTTAATGTGGCCTCATCATCAAACAAAGTTTTCACTTTAAAGCTTTGGGGGCGGCAAACTAACTTCGACTGAAAAATGTGAAATCTTTGGCACAACCCTTCTAGAAGCAATTCAGTGTGATCTTTGTTTATACAAGAATAATCATAAACTCACTTCAGTGTAAACTATTTGGCAAAAATATGCAATGGTGAAAAGCAACATTTATAAACTATAAAAACAACTCACAAGCCCTGCAAAAATTCTTACTCAGTCACTTCCCACCAACAACTGTTAAAATTAGAGACTAAGACTTTTTCCCTTCATTTGGCAACCGTAATTGCAATATTAAAAAGCTATATAGTTTGTTGGTTCTGTTTTGTAATGTTTTCCAGAGAGCCTATAATAAACAAACAAATAAAGAGTTCCGAATTGTGATAACCCTTGGATTTTCAGATTTATTCTTCCTTCTAAGTTTGTAAGCTTGTAATATGACCCGGTGTAGCTTAAAGTAGCTCATTCAAGTACAGTTTCAGTACAAGTATTCAGTCTTGAGCATTAGTGAAACAAGACACTGGTGAGGATAATTAACAGAACTACAAATTCAAACACTAGGTGACCCTGGGAATATAGGTAAAGAAAACATAATTAAACTAGACACAGGCAAGGTAAACAAAGACACAGACCTAAACTGAAATGCAAAAACAATTAACCAAGGTGACAAAAACTGTCTCAAGCCCATGACTGTAGGGCGGCTCGGTTCGCGGTCACACACTCACCGCTCACATCCACATGGTGGAACAGGGAACACACTAGGAACCAGGGATGTAGTGGGACTCATCTTCAGCCCTGGAGCTTAACCAAAGTTATTTTCAATGGCAAAATATGCAGAATTATTTCATATTACTTTCATCTGTTTCCCTTTCAATTGTGGGCTTTGTGTATTTACTATCTTACTATTAATGATAAAAATATAACGGGTCACTGCTATTGTTTGGACGTGGAAAGTTGTTATATTGGAACTAATGCTTGCTTGTTCACACACTGTTACAACAGCTCACCTGTTCCTTCCATACCGACAGGAACAATCCCCTCATCACTACTGGCTCCTGGCTCTGCTTCTGACACTAAATCACATTTTAAAAACGTGTCATATTTTTCAGCACAGATCTCCCCCTTTTACAAAGCCTTCTCATCAATTAAGGTCAGTTTCATTAGCGTAGTGCTGAATCATCTAGCATCTCAGGGCATATTTCATATAGAGCAGGTCTACACCATACTCGTCATTATATTAATTCTAATAATATTCACTCAGTGAGTAATGCTACCTGCCCACTCTGGACATGTGGGTTCATGGTCCTTGGTACTTCTCCGTTATATCCAGAGTTGCTGTTTGCCCAGAACACATCTACCGGACACCATTTACTCATGCCACACCCAGCAGACATACTTGTGGTATAGATTATTATATTGTACATGTAGTAATCCAACTTTACCTGAGCAGATGTGTGACTATTAATAATTCCGACTATGTATCTGCGCTGGATATCACCGGTACGCCACGCGCCTTGTAGGCGGAGCTGCATGCCCGTTATAGCCGAACAGAACTACAGCTAAAAGCGTCCCTGGGGACTAAAATGTTTGTCCGTTATAAGCGAAATTCCGTTATATGTGAGTCCACTATATCCAATGCTTTTTCTGCATGTTAGTAAAGGCGCACGGCTGGGAATAGCGGACCTTGTCCGTTATAAACAATATTCTGTAATAGGCGAGTCCACAGGATTTTACTGTATCATTTAAAGTATATAGCTTTATGCTCTAACCACAACGCCACACAATTCATTTACTTGATAATTAATTCATTTGAACGGTGGTTTGCAGGCAAAGAGCTGCCAGTGGAGGCGGAGGCAGTCCAGGGACAGCGGTAGCAGCCTACGCGATCAACCCAGTGCCATGACTTGCAGCACTAACATCAGACTGGCCCACCGGGAATCGTTCCGGTCCTCCTGATTAGCCACTTCAGGCCTGCTAGGACCAGTGAGACACAGATGATGAGGGGAAGACAAAATGGGACGGCCAGTAACACCAGCTGGCTAAACTGGGAAACAGCCCGGATCCTGACACAATGTTGTTTTGTTATGTAAAATGGCAGGTGACACTGTCAGGTGCACAGATTTAATAAGTAATCTTTTCAACTTGAAATACAGGAATCTATATGCTCCTTTTAAACCAGTATGTAAAAGTATAGTGACACTGTAGGGTCTTAAAGGAAGTTTTTCTTTTGCTTTGTGACCACCTGATGTATGAAGATAGTTGACTTAGCTGTCTCCTGCTCTATAACTTGGTTATTAAATCTCCAGTATAATACCTCTCTGCTTAATGCAGACAAGCATTCCAAAAAGGCAGATGCTATCTCTCAGGAGACACTAGCATATGGAAAAAGTCAAGTGCAGCTTTGTATAGAGTTTGTATGTTCTGCACTGACATGTTGTTTTTATCAGATGTTATTACTATGGCACCATTGCAGAGCCCCCCCCACACACACACACACACACACACATTTCCATTTCTAATGATGCATGATGCCCGCCTGCCTGTGTTTTGTGTTTCTGTGATAGACCATCTGACCAGCATCCATTACTTGATTTCCTCACAAGAGGGCACCACATATCAGAGGTAGGCAAGTGGAGGAGCGGATTAACTCAGGGAACCAGTGACCTCCTAGCAAATCAGAAGCTGACTTCCGCATTTTTTTCAGCATCTTGATTTAATGTTTTTTTTGTTGTTGTGCATTTTAGCAGAGCTGTTTAATGTTGTTTATAGTTTGTGTTTGTATCCTACCATTTATGTGTGACAGATACAGTGGGACCACGTCTGCATGAAAGATCTCCTGGAACGAGGACATTTTCACAGCTGTCTCGTTGGGTTCCAAGTGACCTTGATACCTGTAGCTGTAGCAGGACACGGAGATCATCATCCACACCTGATCGGGAAATTGCTCAGTCATCATGAAACACCCAGAGAATCGGTGAAATCTGCTGAAACACTCACACACTGAACTGCATATGAACTGACCTTAAGAGCCCTTTGCTGATGTTTACTCAGTGTCCCGTGGATATGAGCTCTATGAAACGTGAGCACGTCTGCAAAGCACATACTGAAAACGGCAGACCCAAAAAATTATGTAGACATTTTGAGAAAAGTTGACTTTAAAACTATACAAAACTAAACTCAGTATTTAGTAAATCAAGTAATATTACAAACCACTTTTACTTATTTTATGAACTGTGCACTTTTTCAAAGAGTTACATTTCTGGGTGATAGGAGTGGTCTCCTTTGAATGATTACAAATTCCAAGTAATCATGTGTGAGTGGTCAGATTCATGACCACCATAACCCAAGATTCACTCAGTCTGCATATAGACAGGGGCGTTACAAGGTATGCATCTGATTAAAACATCTCACCAAAAATTCCACTGGTTATCTCCTTTATAACAATCCTTATATAACCATTTCTTTTCCCTCCTTCTCATTTTGTCACCGCAAGTGATAAACGGTGACGACTAGCTTACAATAAAGGCGGACAGGACTCTGAAACGACACAGGAAGGTACAGAAATGCCATTCATCACTGGAGGCTACATAGTTAGGCCATTATATCCTGACACACAGTGGAAGAAAAGTGGTTTTTACTCATCACAAAGACAGATGAAGCTGAGGTGCTGCCTGCTATCGACACTGTCCCTGACCCCTTTTATTTTCAGTGACACACGGCCCGGAAATCCCATAATGTGTTTCACTTAAGCAGATTTTGTAAATGGGGGGAGGGAGAGCAGAAGCAATAGATGTGAGCCATGTAGTGTTTCGAAACATCACATGCAAGCTATTTTAATAGTTTCTCTTTGGCTGACTAAACGTCCGATAGCTTGCTGTCAAAATGGCGTAGCTTAGGCTGTGTTGGTTGGCCACAACTAAGGACCAGACGTCATTCTTTCTAAATGAAGCTTAAAATGATTCCTGATTATAGTGAGCAGGATCCTGGGTCATATGTTTTATATCTGAAAACAACCATTTAATTCATGTTCCCTCTCCATTTAATTCCACTAATATTTAATTGGAAACAGGTAAATATAGACACCCTTAGACAAAACACAATGAAGGCGATTGAAGTAAAATTACACACACTGTATGAATTACACACACTGTGTGTGTGTGTGTGTGTGTGTGTGTTTGTGCGTGCGTGGCTGGAGGGGTTATATACATTTATTTTGACATTGTGAGGACCATTACTTTCAGTCCCTTTATAAAAAAAACTTATTCATTTTGTTCATTTTCTTATGGTTAAGGTTAGGGCTGGGTGGGGGTTAAGGTTGTCATTGTTGGGATCAGAGTTTTTCCCATAGAAATGAATGGAGATTAACCACAAAGGCATGAATACAAACATGTGTGTGTGCATGTGCATTTTTATATATTTAATATTGTCCTGGCCTTGTTCCCTGTGCTGCCTGGAATAGGCTCCACCCCCGCAAGCCCCCCCACCACACCACTACACCCCCACACCCCTGACCATAAATGGATATCCTGTACATGCATAAGCCAGTGACTGGAGCTTTCAGCCCCATGTGTGTTTAGTTGCAGCGCCCTCTGCTGGTGTACCTTAATTCTCAGCTTTGGTATTTTGAACATTTCCTTCTTTACATAACTAAATGACTCCCCTTTCTGAACATCACAGCTGTGTACTGCTTTTTCAGCACCCAAGGCAAGAAGGTAAGTTTAGCTACAATTACTGAGCAATAAAAATTCGAACGGGAAATTTCTTCTGTGCAAAAAGGAAAATACGCAACAATTGAACTCCTAATAGGTCTTTACTTAGCAAAGCTGAGCATCAAGAATGCATGACTCATACAAAACGTTTAGGACCCCCTTGTAAAGGCATCTTCAGGGATCCATTACCTTACTGTTTCTTCATCCTTAAGGTTAAACGATGGAGAACATCATCTGCATGTTGGTTGCCATGCAACAGACTCGGTCATTTAAATGCCAGCTGTTTGCCTTACGTATTTTCTTTAATAGATAAATTCCAAAAGTCATCACAACAAAAAAAGCATTTCAGTTGTTAACTTCAGACAAAATTTCTGAAAAAACAAGTTTTTATGGAGCATTTCAACATGGTCTGAAAACCTGTTACCTCCTCAGGTGAGTGAGACACAACACGCTGCTTTATTAAAAACAGCGACCGTGTCGGCTGAGTAAACGCTACCTCTGCTGGAGGCTCCTGTCACATAGCAGCAGTGACTGTGGAGGCCTTCATCCCTGCTGACAGGACTCTACACGTGCCTTTCCACTGAGAGTCGCCATTAAGCACCTGGCAGACGTTGGCTCATGCAGCGTGGCATCCAGATGCTCATGGAAGGGCAAAATTGCCAGCCCGCTTTTCTCCGTATCAAAATTAACGCTGACAGTTTATTGTAATAACACATCTGACATAAAATCAGCCAAGTATAATAACAAGTCAAATGTGCAAGACAGTGAAGGACAGACCTAGAATTAATAAAACCCATCACCGTTTGCTGCAGTTAATATCAATAATCAGTCATTAAATAAGTACAAATTGGCTCATTTTGGCATGTATAAAAAATTGAACTATTTTAAGGATTGATTTTAGGATACAAAGAACTATTTTAAAAATCTGCCCTTTACTCCTTCTCTTTCCTGGAGAGCCTGCCCTTGGCTGCAGGCCTTTCAAAGGCCTGGGAAGCATGTGACAGCTCTCTACCAATCATATTATTCTATGACATCATATGAGTCCAATGCTGATAATTCAATACATCCTGCTTGACGTTGATCATACACATAGTCTCGTCAGTGGTCAGTGTTTTAACTCAGTTATTCAAACACGAGGTGGAACGGGTATATATATATATATTTGGCTACAGACAACCATCCACCTCCCCAAAGCCCACTGAGACTAGTCAGGCAGAAAAGGTTTCAAAAAGCTGCCCCCCACCATCCCCAGAGCCCTCTTGTCAGGAAGGGGGTTTTGAATCTGAAAGTCCAGTTTAGTATCCTGGAGAGGAAGCTCATTTGAATGAGAAGGTGTGGTCAGATTGAGCATTCCTGAGAATTTTAAAATGCAGGAAAATGGAACAGGGACACATTTCTGTGTGTTGTTGTGAAAGGGACGATGAGCATGCAGCTGTTTGTCACCGGCAGTATCGTCATGGACCTGAATCACATAATCATGCTTGGTGTTTTCCTTCATTTAAACATTAAATCACTATAGTTTTTAATGCACGAAATATGAGAATACAGGAAACCCTTACAAAGTCCTTCAATCCACAAAAATGGTGGCTTAATTTTTCATTTGTTGCATGATATGCTCCAAAGGTTACCCAAATGTATCTCTTTTGCCTTTGGGAAAGTCAATTATTATCTGAGTTAGTATTTATTATTCATCTTGCCGACACGCGGCACCAGAAAAATGAGCAGTAATGAAGAGGAATAACGCAGCACTGAAACGTGTTT
This sequence comes from Stomatorhinus ivindoensis, assembly GCA_019775895.2. Lineage (NCBI taxonomy): Eukaryota > Metazoa > Chordata > Actinopteri > Osteoglossiformes > Mormyridae > Stomatorhinus > Stomatorhinus ivindoensis. Next base: position 11,851,408 of record JABFEB020000039.1, read on the forward strand.
ATCGGTTTCGGTAAAATGCAATCTCCTGGTCCCCATCTTGCAAAGCTATTGATATGGTGTTATCAATTGTGTTTTTATATATGCATCACCATTTTCACACAAGTGATGTTTAATAATGATTGTTTATTACCTACGTTTTGTTACAAAAAGTCATATTTCAGTTCCTAAGTCATACATGGAATATGAACCTGTAACGACTATTAGCAGTTTACATGAGGCCTACACCATGATATAGGGTAGGGCCGTTAAAAGCCTGCACATCACCGCAGTGTGATAATCTCCTCATGCTGAGAGGAGCCCGCCCCGCACCACCATTACAAATCCATTCATTTTACTTCATATGTGAAGTGTTTTTTTAACACGTATAAGTGTTTTTTGAAAATGAGTAAATAGCACATCAGCAGAAGTCTGCAGACAAAACTAAACACACAGTACAATCTCCATATATGTTCTTTCTCCTCAAAGTACAAGGCTACTTATGAGATACCTTTAAAAATACAAATTCTATTAATTTTCTTAGGGTTCAGCTACTGAGTAAACGTCACTGAATATGAACAATACTTCACAAATGTGTTTATTCCTATCCGTCAGCAGTCTACATCACTGCTACAGTAAACAGCTTCTTTTTATCGCAAGTCTATGCAATATATGCGGTGACAATGAAAGGTTATGTTTTGCTTGTGAGTCATAAAGATTCAACTCTAAAATTAATTACAAAAAATACTGTCATTTCAATAATCGGGAGATGCTTGTGAGTGAAGAAACGAAACCATTCTTGTTTTGATTAATACAGAGCATCATTCAACTCGCTTCATGGACTAATGACTTGACCCATCTTTAATTTAAAGCTAATTGCCAGGTCTATAATGACTGAGTATTCATGTGTATATAGGTAATATATATTTAACACTACGTGTATCATTAGTCATTTTCCCCTTGCCCTTTATTTTATTCTGTCCCTTTGCAGACATGATACTATTAAGGGTGTTAATGTGTATTATTTGACCTCTATACCCTAGCAGGAGAAGCTGATATCCAATATAACAGCATCAGACACCTGGGCCAAAAAAACACAGCAATTAAAAAAAAATACGAGAAAACACACAAGCGTGACAGACAAAGCTAAATAAAGCTAAATAAAAAAGGTACATTTTTGCAATATAAAGTGTATTCTCCATTTCCCTTGAGATAGCAGAGAGCAGATATGAGAAACTGTACTATATTAATGCCTAGATCACCAGGAGCTTATCCAGAATAGCTTACATTAAATTTGGATATCGGTGAGGTTTGAACAATACCTTAGAAACATCTCATCTAATGAGGATTCATCACCATGGTTACTGGGGTTTTTTGTGTATGCTTAGTGATGCATTTGGCTTCTCAGTTCCAGTTCCAAATATTGGGAAGTCAGTTTTTGTAGAATAAGCGTGTGTCTGTCTGACAGTCAGAAAGCTTCACTGTTTTCTGCCTCCTGTATCAGTTGCGCCGCTGATTGGATTGTCAGGTTTAAACGTGAACCACAGTCCCGGCTTTGAATCTCATACAAACAAACATAGTTTATACAAAACACAATAAAGAAGGAATTTTAGCAGCAGAATCTTTCAGGGGCCTGAATACGCAGCCCTGAATCACCACATGAGTGACCCGCAAAGCATAAAGTATGTAAATTCACACATCATTAATTAAACAAAATAAAACATTTGAAAGATTGTCTTTACAGCAGTCCAAGCTGTCTTTGAAAGACACAAGATCATCTTATCGGATCATCTGAAATAAATGTTGCACTTCAAGTTTTAAAAAATTCTGGTAAGTTAATTAAAATGTGATTTAGTTATTTACTGTACTCCATACTCCCTCTAATCATACAGATATTTCAGTATTTGTTTAGTGCATTTCAGTGATACATTTTATCTGTTAGTGTTAAAATATATTCAGACTAAAGTAGATATGTGTGTGTGGGTGCGAGCGTGCATGCATGTACGTGTGTGTGAGTGTGAGTTGGGTGTGGATGGGAGCATGCATGCGTGTGCTTGTGTGTGTGTGTGTGTGCGCGTGTGGGTGTGTGTGTGCGTGTGGGTGTGTGTTTGTGTGTGTGTGTGTGTGTGTGTGGTCATGCACATATTATATTGTGGGGACCACATGTCTCCAAAGTATGATAACAAGCTGTTATTTTGACATTGTGGGGATCATTTTCTCAATCACCACAAAATGAAAACTCAGATTTATAATCAATCAAAAAACTAAACATGCCAAACGTTTTGTATTCTGTTTGGTTGTTCATGGTTAAGGTTCTCATGCTAGGATTAGAGTTATGCCCACAGAAATAAATGGAGAGTCCCAGCATTAATATAAATACATAATCTGTGTGTGTGTGTGTATGTCTGTATCTACGTGTGACTGTGAGTTACAATTTATGAAGGGAACCCTCAAATCAACAAAATATCACGTAACGAAGCAAAATAAATGTACCTACATGTACACTTAAAGTCTTTGGACACGTACCTCTGAAAATGCACTTTTAACAAGGGCAGCCGGAAGCGACTCTGGGTCTCATGAAAACACATGTGGCTCCAGTAAAATGAACATTAATGAAAAGTAATAGCACAGCGTTTTAGGAGCTTTAGGTTAATTTGGCTGCAATCCGATTATATAACAAACTTTTTGCCCTTAGAATCGTCCACATTACCCCACCCCCCCCTCCACCCCTTTTCAGCGCCCCTGCTTATCTCACTGCCCTGTGGCAGTAAGTAGTGGTCATTCTGATGAGACGTCATCATCTAACACAATAATACTTTATTTAAATCAGGCTGGGTAATTTATTCTCAGTTGTTGTGTTAACCGAAGGCCACTTTCTGCATAT
>JABFEB020000039.1:11861532-11876190 GCA_019775895.2 Stomatorhinus ivindoensis
ATCGTGCAGACTGTCAGAGCCTAGCAGTGCGGCATAGCCCAGACCAGCCCCCTCCTACCTATCGTGCAGACTGTCAGAGCCTAGCAGTGCGGCATAGCCCAGACCAACCCCCTCCTACCAATCATGCAGACTGTCAGAGCCTAGCAGTGCGGCAGCCCAGACCAGCCCCCTCCTACCAATCGTGCAGACTGTCAGAGCCTAGCAGTGCGGCATAGCCCAGACCAACCCCCTCCTACCTATCGTGCAGACTGTCGGCTCTTTTCTGTGGCGTCTTGCTGCCATTCTGTCTTTGTTTCACCTTTAGACCTTTCACCTTTAAAAAGATTTTTTACATCAAAGCGAAAGTAGTAATAAAGACAAGCTAAAAGTTGTTTCAGAAATAAAACTCTAAACCAATGTTACTTTATTGCAATATTTCAAATGTACGAATGTTTTCCCAGTAAAAAAGAATTTATTGTTCTGTGACATAAATTTAAAAGTTTAAAGTTTTTATCTTGCCTTGAAAAAAGTCATTCTTTTAATATGTACTTTATATAGCTAAACTTATAAAATATAAAGTAATCTGAAAAGGGGGTAAAAATTATGCTTTGATTTTTAACACTTGTTAAATATGCACATAATTTACCAGAACTATATTTATTGTTACTCAGAAGACATGGCCGATAAGAGATATTTTAATTCCGCGCACAGGTTCATCGTTTATAACCAAAGGCACCACAGTAACGATGGTGATCATCTCCCTGTCATCGTCTAATGCTGATGGATGGCTGCACATTAGCGTTCTGTCAGCGGTCCTGTGTTCCGGAACAGCGAAGTGAGCTGCAGACCACATCCATCGATGGCCAGATGAAGACAGTCTGGGCTTTGGGCTTGTTCTACAGAAGGCCTTGGATCGACCTCATGGATGCCCAAACACAGGCCATATCAAACATCAATTTGCAAGGTTTTCCATTGACCCTAATGGTGGGCTCATCTCATATTTAGCAGTGAAATGATGTTTGGGTTGTTTAAACTGAAATGGGCAATGTCAAGTTCACATATTTGAAATATAATCATGCTCTGTTCTGTGTTCTTCTGGCATGCATTCAACAGTGAGGTACAAGAGGACTGAGAGGAGTACTCATCCGTCAGAGGAGACCGGCAAATACTCAGATATTTTCTGCCTTTAGTGCCTCTGCGGTCTCCTCAAAGCAGGAATCTGCTTCATCTCTCTGCTTTGGTTACTGTAGCAACCGGAGGAGCCTGTGTGCAGAATGATTCTTTGCTTCTACTTGTCTCAAAGTCCCAGAGGGACGTCCTCCTGAAAAGGTCTGAACAACACGCAAGTGGCCTTATAGTCTGACATTGAGGATGGGCTAAGGACATGACTGATCTTCACAATCAGGAGGGGGACGCTACAGTGAAGGATGTCAGTGATACTATGGCACACTTTACCTTCAGAGTTGAGGAACGGTTATTTTATATTAGCCTAGTTGAACGATGCCACTATGCAACTATTCGATTATTAAGCACAGCAATGCCAGAGATGATTTTAATGTTGAGTTCCTTGAATAAACAAGACAATTTGACAAAATCAAGCAATATTCCATTTGACTATTTAGTCTTCAAATTTTGAATCTTTCATTTGCCATAAAATATCTCAAATATCTCAGTTCAACTGCTGAACAGGAAACAGTTTCTGGAATGTTCTTTGCTGTACTTCTACTAAGTCTTTGTGAAAAAAGCCTCGTTGTTCTGTTTAAAGTTCCACGCATGTCACATGCTTTGTTTTCACTTTCAGAAAAGTATCTCAAAGGCAAACTGTAACAGATCAGAGGCACAGAAATGATCCCCCTGTGATGCGCTGCATCATACCTCATTAGGCATGGTAATTTAATCCAGAGAATTTAAACTGCCTTCCCCATCGTAGGGATCCAAACTCAAGGTGAATGACACAGAGGGCATGTGCAGACAACAGCCTTGATGCACTACTTTGCACTGAAAGCAGAACATTCTAGGTACACAGAAAAACACCATATTTACTTCATGTTCCAAAATTGTATCCATTACTATCTTGAAGCATGCATGTTGTCCAGTTGATGTGTGAAAATCTGATGTAATGACAGATATAGTTTCTGAATATGCAAAGCCTTTACCTAATTTAGGGTGTACCGCTTAACGAAGACTCTCCTTGTCTGATAACAAAGCCATCTACAGTAAGTCCAGTTGGGGTATACAGGGAAATCCTGTAATCCTCCATCATTTGTATCACGTATGACTTTGTCAACCTGAACACAAATGAAAATAGAACAAGACGAGTGTTATCTTAAGAGTTTGGAATTCTGGGATCCTTAATGCTGTGAAACTTAGAGGTGTGAACAGTAAGCTTTGCCGTGATGTAACTCGATTTTGATATCACAAGACAGCAATTCAATATCTGGCAGTATATGAAATGTTTCTGTAACACAACAGGACTGAATCTGATTCGGTAATACATGATCAATATTTTCAAGACAGTGAAACATAAGCTGATTACAGCGGAATTTATTTGAATTCAAAAATACATAAGAAATGTTCAATTTTCATTTTAACAAAACAATATGTTGAAAAAACTATACACAACTATACAAAGTACTTGCACTTTAACAACAAAAAAAATAATGACAACAGCCTTGTCTTCCCACTGCCTCCGAACATCTTCAGTTCAGAGAGTCTGTCCTCAGCACAGCTGATCTCCCTGGCCATCTCCTGCCCCTGTTTCACACCATGTCTAGAAGCCGGACATGATCACAAGTTGAGGATGAGCAGTGTAACTCGTGAAGGCATTAACTACCGTTAATCATCGTTCACGCTGTCATACATAATAATAATTCCAAATGACTTTTCACGGATCTTATGAAAGCCTTCATATATATGATCCCTGAATAACAATGGGATAAAGACAGCAGGGCATTGCTTGTTAGCATATGAATAATAATTGCATAAAAACACAAGAGCATCCCTTATGAACGATAATAATGAGGTCACCTTAGATAATTGCCTTCCTCCTGGTCCCTGGGCAGGTGTAATTTGGAATGCAACGTGATTTTCTGTGAGGTGAACGTATAGCAAATGCAAGAGCTCTTCATTCGAACAAAACAAACAGAGGGAGTCTCTGCCAAAACAACAAATGCAGCGAGTTACTGCCAAACGAACACAGGGAGTCACCACCACTCCTGAATCAGATACCATTAGAAAAGATGGACCTTGTCCCTGCTTTGCAGGTGGAACAATAAACCTGAACCACAATTACCGCTCTTTGCACACAGGCCCTTTGAATCATGGCGACTTTTATTGTATGCTACACCTTCAGTGGCATGACTTTTTTTAAAGGAACAACTGCAGATTCATTTGCTGTCTGTGCAAACAAACAAACAAACAGCAACAATGAAGATAAGCCTGTCCAAAGCTGCTAGATAACAGCCCTGCTCATATACGTCAGTAACATGTTTTGAACCTGATATCACAAAAAATGTTCAACAGCAGATTACTTCCATACAGATAATCTTTGGTTGGGGAGTTCCGTCACGAACGCTGTTAAATATTCCTGGCAGATTTCACAGGGCATCATAGAAGGCTGTTGACTTGAGTAACATGAACATCCTTGAGTTCTCCATAGCTCTGTACTGGAAGGCTATGCGAAGAATCAGAAGCTAGAGACTGCTCATTTTCAAATGCAGCCTTTAGTCGGTACCGAGAATCACCAATAACCCCCCCCCCAGGCATGGTTCAGTCCATCCTACTCATCACATTTCGACACGTGGCATATTTATCTGCCTTTGACCTCTTTTCATTTTACAGGTATCACCAGGGAGACTGAATTTCTCAGTTAGGATAACGAAGGTAACAAGGAAAGGCCACAGGTGTTATTTATCTTCAGTGTTCACGAAAACCATTTGGGCCCATAAATGATGCCAGTTTGGGGTTCAAAGATGAGACAATGTGAGCTTCTTTATTCCAAGAACCCCCCCCTCCCTCCAAATCACCGAGCTGCTTTCATACCTTGAGTGCCTGGCTGTATAATATTACTATATGAAATGTAACCATATAAGACAACCTGTATTATAACCTACAGAAGGAACCAGCAGATCTAAAATGGTTTAAGTATCTAAGCATTAAAAGCGACACAGACGTAAAAGAAGGGCCCGTTTACAGACCGATGACATTCTGGGCAGACAAAGTATGCTTACAAGCCCCTGCATTTTGTTTTATTTGTGGTTTGGACCATTTTAAATAAAGTATTAATTAATTTAAGGTTCAAAAACTGCGTTATTGATTATTAAAAGCCGAATATGACTGTCTAAATATTTTACGACTGTTTTATTTTTTGTGGTTATTTTTATTATTGGTGTTATTGTCCATCCATCCATTCATCCTTCCATCCATTTTCCAACCTCCTTCCCAGTACAAGGTGGCAGGTTGCTTTTCCCAAAAGGCAGGGTAACACCCAGGAGAGGATCCCAGTCCATCGTATTGTCGGTAGTCTTATTTAAAAGGCGTGCTTTCAATAGGAACAGAGCAGAGGGCACAGGAACATGCTTACCTGCAAAGGCTGTACTGTATGTAGGGCTATGTATTTACTGTATGATGATAATAACAACAAACAGCTGGGAGTCAAGGACCTCACTCAAGGGCCCATGGACATGCGGTTACTCTGCTGAGGCCAGCCTCCAATCAGCGATCTTCCAATCACAGACCCAGAAACTTGAGCTACAGACCTCCCCCAGTTCAACGATGGGAAGCCTTGATTCTGATAATGAGAAAAAAATGTGGTGATGTCATACAGTGAAGACTGTGATTGGCTAAATGCATGCTCCTCCATTGTTGACTAAGGCATTAGGGAGAATCAGGTCCGCCTGTGTTGCCTAATTGGTGGTCTGGTACCGCTATGGGCGGTTAGCTACACTCCTTACACTGTACACCACCCAAACCTCAGAACCCTACTCCACTCCACTCTGATGTCAGATCCAGGGGGCACATGAACTCTGTCCTCAGGGGCAGCCGGTTTGGACACGAGTCTCAGGCCGCTGCGGAGCCGCCATCCCGAAACATCTCATTGCCAGGACTGATGACTCACTCTCTTACACTCACGCAAACCAGAAAATGGACTGAGAACTGCGGCTGTCTTAAGGTTGCACTCTGGACGTCTCCTGCGGCAGATGGATCTTGGCAATGAGCATAACGGTTTTCCTCAGGCTGCATTTCTCATAAAGAACACTCTGTGAGCAGGGTTAATAAGCTCTACCCTTAAAGTGGAGCGGGGTCTGTAAACATTCCATTTCTGAAGATATTTTTTATGCACCGAGTCCTCATGATGAATAGTACAAGCGCTTCTCTTCTTTTGCTGAACTAAAACCCATGAAATTAGGAATATAAAACCATTAATCAAATTTCATCTGGATCATAAACAGAGAAGCCAGTCAAAGTTGTAGCTGAATTACTGACAGCCGTATCACTGCACAGCTGTATCCACTGACTGATGATCATTGTTAAATTGTAATGTGTCAAATCAGAAAATAAGTATCTTGCACTGGAAATAATTATTCCATATGAAATTGTATTATGATATGACAGTACAGTGGGTAGTAGAGAGTAGTTCATATTTTGGGATTACAGTCAAACCTCCCTTATCCAGACCTCCAATATACGGGCACCTCCCTCTACCAGATAGCTCTAGGCACACGCATGCGCAAATTAATTTTACACAACCAGCAGCTGTGTGGTGGACAAGGGAACACATGTGGACAGTGGGGTGTCCCACTATACCCTGTGCATTGTTATAGGTTGCTGGAAAACAAAAGCCATACACAGGCAGCTGATGAACTTAAATATTTTTGCAAAATAAATTCTGCACCAGTTACTACAATTAACACATCATCAGGTCAGAATTTAAACTATTTGCATAATAGCATTAATTCAGTTTGATGAATAATGGGTGAGATAGTGGATTCGTAGTCTTAGAAGAATACTGACAGCTCAATAAAATTACTGATTACAGTTACATTACAAAAATACATTATTTTTTAAATTAATTTTTACATAACATTTTTTGTTGTACTGTACAGGAACACATGGTATTTTTAAAATGACCAGTGACCGTAAGTACTGAAAATAAAACTTACAATGATGAAATGAACAAAGCAATGTTTCACCTGTTACTGGTACCGATCAAACCCATCAGAGCTGCATTCCGTCACATTGCTTATGTCCTAAACAAAACCTCAACGGCTTCATGCATGACCAAACAATATAATACCTAAACATTTATCAAAACGACTCAAAACCTGAAAAACACCTCACTGGAGCCATAAAACACGCCGGGGGTGTCCTCCGTTCCGCTGCACTGTTTTCCCAAAGGAATCAAGAACAGAATAGACATTGTAATGAAGCTAATTGGAAGCCACGATCAAACCAGCCGAGCATGAAAACACAGGCTCCCCATTCCGACTCCCAACAATACACACAGCTGTTTTTTTACTTTTTCCTTTTTTTTTATATATTCTTACTTTGTTCAAATTGGCCTCAAGAACCAAGCTCTCTGCTTCTTAAAGGAAAGATATGTATCTGCTGAAATAAAGGTGAGGCTAAAATGATGTGGCGTGTTTACTGGAAAGAATTACGTCCTTGTCTGCACCAATTATCTGGGAGCCCAGCTTTCTATTGAAGTCTTTTGCCATAGAGGCTCTGGGGCCTGATAACAATTTTAGCTTTACAAAAAAATTCTTAGTCTTCATCTGAAGAAGAAGAAGAAGAAGAAGAAGAAGAAGAAGAAGAAAGGGTGTTTGAAAGAGCCATCTTTGCTGGAAGAGGAGTCAGGTGTACAGTGGGTGTGGAAATAAATTTTGACAATAAGCTTTAAGGCGTGCATCCCAGGAGAAAAATAAATGCTATTTTATGTATAAGTAGACGGGACAGACCCATAACACGTTTAATTATCTTCTGAACCTCTGGGAATGGATTTTTAAACAAAATAACACACAGTCACACACACTGTGTATACATAATGCATTTTTCTAATTGGTTATGGTCTTAAACATTTGTTCCAAGCACTGTCCACACCAGTTTGAGTGTGATCTGTATGGACACATTGAGACGAGATTAGGTCAGAGTGAGGCAGGGCTCGCGTCAGGAGCATTCAGGAGAGAATCTCCTCTGTTAGCTAAATGCTCATCAGGACACTGGCTTCACGCACAGTGGAAATTTCATTTTCACCCTATTTGCGAGACGCCCCCCCCTCCCGCTCATTTGCATAACCACTGTGAAGCACATAAAGTGCGATAACCGCAGGCACTCCTTCTGAATGTGGAATGCAGATGGACCGCGCCATTAAAATGGCTCACGTGTTTAGATCTCACACGAAGGGCAATATTTGTGTCATCTTAAGCCTCTTATGTTTCCATTAAAAAGCACGTCAGCTAAGTACAGCGTCACGGCTACAGGTCAGAGTGCAGTTACTAATTCAGCACTGGAGAGTACAGTACAATGTCTTCACTCTGTCCCGCTGTCAGCCATGTCAAATCAAACCAGGCCCCCCAGTTAAAAACCACAGTGACGCATTGCTGGTTGCCAGTGCCAATTGAAAGTTAACTATTCCCACCTCTGTACATACTCTCTTGACTGTACATACTCTCCTAACTGTACATACTCTCTTGACTGTACATACTCTCCTAACTGTACATACTCTCCTAACTGTACATACTCCCTTGACTGTACATACTCTCCTAACTGCACATACTCTCTTGACTGTACATACTCTCCTAACTGCACATACTCTCTTGACTGTACATACTCTTTTGACTGTACAAATTGTACATACGGCACAAATTGCACTTGCTATTCTCTGCACTTCTGATTCGATGCTGAACTGTATTTTGTTGCCCTGTATTTATTTATACATGTGTAATGACGATAAAGTTGAATCTAATCTAATCTAAAATAAGTTGGACCCCAGCATGTCTTTTGACACTTGAGAGGTTCTGCAGCCATTAGCAGATCCAGCTTCTACAGTTACGGTGGCTCTTCCACTGAACATTATTGTCACTGTGTTTTATAGGATACACACAGTGCCAGGACAGACGGCCTTCTGCCAGTGTGGAATTTTATCTCGGCTGAAGAAACTGCCAATTCTCTGTCAAAAGCTAAACATTAAATTCATAGCCAAAGTTAAACTACAATTTTACTTTTCCGTCCTCCTCAGTCTGACAAGGACGCACATATATAAAGATTGGCTATTAAATACATTAAAAGCTGGTAATGTGTTACTTTATGCAGTAAACGCATAAATTAATTTGGGTTTGAACTCAAAATCTGGATTACAATTATAAATATAATGCTTACAAATCCTTCATCTTTAAGCAAAATTAAGAAAAAAGATAATTGTTGAGTGAATTGTAGATAATGAGCAAATCAGGTGGGGTTTTAAAGAAGTAGGTCAGGGCCTGGGGGGGGGTTTGGGGGATCATTATTATTATTATTATTATTATTAAGTTTATTGTGCACTGCCTAGCATTTATCGCAGGATGATGTTATTCCATTAACACTGACTGCTAATATTACGGAACTGATTTTATCTCCTAATGTCTTCCGTTGAAGTCTAACTCCACCCAGCCTTGTTAGCACTTCACATATCATGCTCCTGCCAATATTTTACAGTACTGAGCAATCAGGTAATAGACATCAGTAATAAAATTCTGTTCCCACACACTGGCTGAGTATCATATGCACCAAGGCTCGCCGCCTGAAGGGGGCAGCTGTGCTCCAATCAGCCTCCTCCTGCCCTTGTCAAGGTCTGGAAATTGTCTGGAGCAGCAGCACCTACCCGGAAGCTTCCAGCAGGATGTGGCCCAATATTGCTGGCCCGTGCACTGTGTGACCAGCAGACGGCGGACAAGGGTGTGATCAGGGAGCAGAATTTCAGAATGACAAGGAGCAGTGTGGCTGGGCAAGACATGATGACTTCCTTTGTTCTCCGGCAGCAGTGTAATCATCGCTATTAGCCGTGCAGCCGCCGGCGTGACCGTAACCGCCACACCCTGCCGCGCTGGCTCCCCCGGCTCTCTGATCCCTACCACCGTGTCAAATCCCAATCGGACGGCAGTCTGATTATATCTCACATTTGCCGTGCTCTCTGGAGGCGGGGATGAATGAGGAGCAGATTACCACGGCAGCCTGGAACTAACGTCTCAGACGTGTGCTGTGGCACAGCCCTGCTGTCTGACCCAGAAGCGACAGCAGCTGGCGTGGCCTCTGAGATATTTTAAACACATGTTCTACACTAGATATTAATGCACCTTTTGGGCATACACCATAAACTAGTCACTTAAAAAAATAAACTAGCAGTACAAAAACGTTTCTTTTGTTTAACTTTAATGATTATGTATTTTGATGAGGTAGACTCAGGAATGTGTGACATCTGGGTTTTGCCCTGTCCTGTGGCCCATGCTAGATAGACAGTATGATGATGGATGGATGGATGGATGGATGGATGGATGGATGGATGGAGGAATCATTCATTGCATTTAAATCAGGGTCAATGCGAAGTCAAGGTGAGCACAGGTTTTTATGAAGACAAGGTCGCCTATGCACAGAAAAAGGCACAATGATGAATCCCCCCATGCACTTACTAATCCTGTTTTAATGCTCTTGTAGGTGGCTGGTGGGTGAACTGTGAATGCAGGGAGATGCACAATGTGAGGTAGATGCCCGTGAAACTGAACCTGACATCAGCAGGTCATATCGACATGCACTGCGTGGAGAATGTGCTGCGCCTTTCACTAGAAAATTGCTCATGACATACAGAAGGGTAGAGCAGGTCTTTTCTCTTATTGTCAGGTTTAATACGCTTTATTACACTCATGACATATCAAACAGGCACTGTGAGAAGACAGAGCAGTCCTGAAAGCAGAATGGATAACAGAATCTTAAAACAGGGGGCTTTCTTGCCAAAAACGAGAATGCAACGTGTGTCAAGGTCCCTATAAATGAATTTTCACCAAAAAATGATGCAAATTAAAAAGAACCCAAATGACTCAAACTCATCAAGCCAAACCCACCCTCAGATTGAACCTCACCCAAGGGAGCTCGCTCACCACTCTCCCTGTGACTCTAACCAAGATAAAAAGACGAGATGTTGTCATGTCACTGTGGGACATTGTCCCTGAATTTTCAACTTTTTTCCATGGTATGAAATAAGGCCTTTCATTCTTGTTATTTCTGGAAATAACAAATACCAACAATGACACTAGTATCCATGTGGTTTATAAAGCTATTTCAGATGCTGTTTTCATATATTAGCATTACCAAGCGCTGGTAAAGAAATCTAATGGTCATTCCAAAACCAAATATATACATAACAAATCTATTCTGGTTTGTCTTAAAAGTGTATGATTCCATGATTTTATTATCAATTATAACTTTTATATAACTATAATCAATTATAAATCATCTTTTGAAGCCACTTGCTAATGTCCAAAAGTGTTGTAGAAGAGCATCAGATTTTTACAATTTACGAAAAAAAGAAATTTTTAATTTGGACCTGAAATTCGTTCGGAGTCATTTGCATGGCATATAAACCGGGCCACTTTTCTGTCTTGTGACCTGTGCTTCCAGGAATAGGCTACAGAAGATTATAATATAACCCACTGATATTTAAATTTAAATAAACCATAAGAATGTATTGAAATTAAAGCTTTATTCTATTCAAGATTCAATAATATAGTGATGTAATATGTAACATTCAAAATTGCAACAAAAAAAAAAACAGGATAAAGACTCATCTTTGAATCTTTGAAGTCTTTAGAATTTTATGAAGTGGTCCCATTTACATATAAGAGACAATTATCCATTTCATATAGTTTCCTAGCTGGATATTATTAAAAAATAATGTGTTTTTCTGCTGCTCTCAGCCATATGCACATTTCATCATGCGGCAGTACCCTGCCCCCCCCAGCCCAAGTCACTTGAGTTGAAATCGCACTTAATTATGAAGACCAGTATCACACTATATTCTATGTAAAATAGACAAAATAATAGGTTACCTGTGCATCAGAAACATGTGTTACACACAGGGTAAGCAAAGTGTACCCCCCCCACCCCCCAAGCGCAAACATCAAGCTCCACCTATGTGTTTCACTACAAATGATCACCATTCTCATTAGTACAATAAGTAGATGACAAGCACAATAAATCTGAGTCGTTACAAATGGTCATAATCCACCAATGGTCTTCACTTCTGTTTCCTTAAGTTTTTCACAACTTTTTCTTTTCTTTGAGTTCTTCGTAACTCTTCCTCCAATTTTACTGGGGTGTGCAACAGCATAAAGCCTGATGAGGCTGCCATTGTTTTTAGAATCAGCCTGAAGATTCGTCCTTTCAGAGCCAGGTGAGGCTGCCGGGGATTAATGGCATAGTCAGTTACAGTGGATGATCCTGCTGGCCTTGCATAGAATGGGGGTAAAAAAAAAAAAACATGCACTGTACTCTAACAAGATTTGGGATTTATAACACTGGTTGGTCATCTAAATCATCTGGAGACACAGGAAACCATTCTGATCGGGGTAAACTGACTGGCCAACATGCTTGGTCTGGCAGGGCTTTTTACCCACACGATTGTCAGAGGACTTATTTTAGCTGCATAAAGCTGAGAGGGTTGGCTGGTTCTGCTGAACACCCACGGCCAAAATATTCTTGTTGTTACGGTCATTACCAGTGAAACCGTTAGATCTCCTCAGCCTACTACATCTGTGTTAGATTCAATTATTTTTGATTTTGTCATGTTTTGTTTTTCCGGAACAGAAGGCATGAAAGAAATACAGACAGATATTTATACTACAATAGGTTAAGGTGATGAATTTTTGACAGCTTATTTTTTCCATTGCATCAAGCCACATACAGGTATCCATCTATGGAAAGATTTTTTTCCCCATTGCCACACTGCATGTTTGTCTTTGCTGTACATGGACTAGTGGCAGAAATCCTGACAAATGCCTTACTCAACATCAGGACCAAACAGCCCAACCACTCTACTACGGAAGGTCCACTGCCACCATCCGCAGCCGCTTTCCTGCCTGCATTTTCGTTTTTCGGACTATTAAGGCCTGGGTTGACTATAAATACCCATGATTAATGAATATCGAAAGACCTTACCTGACTTTCTTCATGGTGTATGGCAGTAAGACTTAAGTTTAATTAATCCAATATGAAACACATTGACAGCTAGATCCCAGTACCCCAAGGTATTCAATGAAGTATTAAGACCAGTTAAGTTTTGGAAGGGTAATTAAGATAAAGATTAAGGTGGACCTCAATGAATCATCAATTAGGAGTAAGCAACTGTCTGTTAATTCCCTGATTGTGCACAAAGAAGGTAAATTCGCTGAACTGAAAGTTGCATCTATTGTTCTTCGTACCAAAATTCTCTGGGTCACCCGGTAAAGAGTACGCTGGTATAGCATCAATTGGGGCATTTGTTTATACATTCAAATAATAAATGAATTGGGTTTTTTCGTTATTTGATATATACATTAAAGATGCAAATGATGCAGAATGATGTTACAAATAATGAATTTCCATAATTCAGTTTATAAGCTCTATTAAGTTAAAGTAATGATTTTAGTAATGATTTGTTGATTGCTACCTGTAGAGTTACTAGTAACAACATGTGCATTGCTTACTTTATGTTTTTATCGATCTGTTTGTTTGCTTGTTTACTGGCTAATTCAAATGTATGCATGGATATATTATTCTGACCCAATCATCCAACTTGCAACTTTCCTATAGGATCACCATCTTCCGATAGCTACACCTCCTAGAGGGCATTTTAGTTTGCACCAGGGGAACCGTTTTTCCACCGAAAAAGCAAATAATAAGTATCAGTGGCCATGTTGAACCGCGTAATGAGAAAACACATATCCTACAGTAACTGGAAAAGAAAGTTATACTCTAATAGAAGTTATCTGACAATAGGGACTGACGTCTTATATATTGCAATGGTCATAGCATTGTTACATTTTGATTTTTCTCGTGCGTTTCACAATACTACAAAACAAAATTTGTAGCACGGGAAATAGCTTCTTGCGCGACGAAAAGAAATCATTAACCGACCTCCTGTTGTTGATTGTAGCAAATGTAAATGCACTGAAGCCACTTCTTTTAATATTAAATTACAAAAATCATATTTCTACGGAGGAGCTCCTAACGGGCTTTGAACAGCAAATACTCACATATGACTAGTATATGTCCTCATTAATCACTGTGCAGTTAAATAATAGGTTCAAAAAAGGAATATTTGCATATGCATATCAGGCCAATAACTAATTAGCGTCTGCTATACTTAGGAAACAAATTATCAGTAATGAACCGCATATTAGTTCAGTCTAAGGAATAATTTAAGGAAATAACAAAAGGGCGTGGCGGCAAAAGTTAAATTACTAAAAGTTTACACGCGATTGTAGCTACATGTTCATTGAAAGCAAAAGCCATGAACACAATTATGCCGGCTGTTGTTTTCCTACCTGCGCGGCCATAAAGGAGAGATCCATTATTTTGTTTGTATCTCAGTACATCCAGCAGAAAAATCAGTCAAGGTTGAATGTTTTATTTCCCCCGGTGGACATCTGACTGTTTACGTTGTCAAAAAGGCGTCTACATCTTAAGTGTGAACTCCAGCCTTTCTACTGCTACCAGAAGAGACTCTTTCTCCTAAAATTGAGAGAAAGAGGGGGAGAGAGAGACAGAGAAAGGGAAAGGATGGGAGGGGGAGACGGAGAGGGAAGCGGTGGCAGTGATGATGGAGGGAGGACAAAGGACGCGCTGCCGGATGTCAGTCGACTCTTCATTCTTCGTTAAGGCTGAATATTATCCTTGTATTTTTAAATAGCCTACGCGCATATGATTTTCATCTATTTGCTTATCTCAGCTGCTCCCTTCGTTATATTTAAATGAATGCGTGCCTTTATTAATGTGCGATCTGTTGTTCCTTATTTTGAATTGGACCGGCATAACAAAGCTTAATTGAAACTCATTTTTATCGCACCTTTTGTTTGAGTTCGCAACACGGTACGAAAATAAGTTTGAACTATTTCGTTTCATGAAATATAAAGAGGGTAGATCTGCTATGAGGTAATTTATCTTGCTGAGTGCTCGAGTTAAATGCAAAATGTGTGATTAATGATAGTTATCTAAATTAGTCAATATTTAATATTTCCGGTCTATTTCAGGATTCATTGTTTTTTTTAATTCGTCAGGTATTATAAATGCAACCCACTGAGTTAAGACCGAACTTAGAAACTGAAGTATTAATCTATAATTAGTTACAAAATTGGTCAAACTTTTGTTTATAATGTTTGAATTGATAGACGACAAGAAGCGTTTTTTCCAAACCAGTTTATTATCATACGTGTTTTCTATTTATTATTGTTTTTGCATAGATTCATTACACAAGACGATCTGAATCGATACAGCAAATGTCCTCCTGTGATACAGACCTCTGACCTTTTTGTGTCAAGTCAACATCTTTAACTACGACATAATCGCAGGCTTAGCTCTCAGTCTGCCCACATTCCTTTTCTACTCCCCACCACATCACCGGAGCATGCTCAAAATCACTCTATCATTGTTCCTCCGAATATTTAACGGGGGGGG
>JABFEB020000039.1:11876200-11887573 GCA_019775895.2 Stomatorhinus ivindoensis
TTATTTACCGCCCCCCCCCCCCCCCCCCCCCAAGTGCCCAGCGATCCATAAAAGTCTGTTTTTTATCTCATTTGTTCTGATTAACATTTATCATCCTTATGCAAAGAATGAGAGAGAACGACGTCACTATGTTCATTTAGAAGTTCTTCCATATTGGAGCTTTTAACAGAGCATGGTGCCCAGCTGCACATAGAAGAACCAAAAGCAGTTCTCTCCATCCCTCAGATTACATTGCGGACAGTATCTCACCAGCAGCCCCTCTGTGCACTAAGCCCTCATCGCATGAGCGGTACTTCATTTTTAATTTTTTTTTTAAAAAAGGGGGCAGTCTGTGATGGCAAGAGAAGCAAAGGCTTCCAGGACAGGCGCTGGAATAACAGAAACAGGTTTTATTTAAGTTAAACAGGAGCAGGGAAATAAACAAGACCATGAAGGGTCAGAACAAGGAGGCTGATAGGGGACGGACATTGGTAGACAGGAGGAGCGACGTCAATGACTGGACTGGGGACGATGAGACAAACAGAGTGGCAAGAGGTAACAAGGAACAGGTGTGGCTCATCAGGGCCACATTAGGGAGGAGACAGGAGGGCTAGGCGGACATGACTTCAGAAAAATACATTAAGGACAGGATAAAAGAGTTCTGTAGTTTCCAATGCTATCTATGCTATAAAAATAACATTTATATTGTTTTTAATTTTGTGAGGGAATTTTATTTTTTTGTTGTGACTGTAGGACTTTATCACTATACTCAAACTCTAACCTGTAGGGACTCTGGGTAAAAAAATAATCTAATCATTCTTGAACTACATTTATCTTGAGGAGAAACTTGTCTAGTTTCTAATTTGCACCAGAACTGATGGGTTTGTATAGGAAGACTTCTTGCCTGTAGAATCAATTTGAGATAGTGATATGCTCTAATGCAGTCGTCACCAGCCTTTTTCAGTAAGAGCTAATTTTACAGCGAAAACAAACTGGGGTGCTGGGGGGGGGGGGTTCTTAGTAGATATTGTCACGATTGACTAAGAATGTTTGACCTGTTGATCTTAATCGACTGGTTGTCGACAACGGCTCTAATATAGTCCTATGTATATTAGGGTCAGTCCCTTCCCCGTTTGGCCAGCAGGTGTCGCTGGTCACCCTGTCCCTTGTGTTCCTGTGTCCTGTTTTATATTTGGTTTTGGTTTTATTCCTTGTGCCCCTGTTTGTGTTTCTACCTGTCTGTCATTCCCCAGTGTTATTTTCTGTTTTCCCGTTCCTTGGTCAGGTTCTCAGTTTCCCTGTTCAGTTCCCTTAGTTAATTAGTTTCACCTGTGACCTGTTTTCCTAGTCTTTGTTAATTAGCCTTACCTATCCTGTGTTAATCTTGTTACCCAGTTTTAGTTTTCTATTTAAGTCCCTGCTCCTGTTCTGTTTCCCAGTGGTTCGTTGATTGTGAATGTTCTGTTTGTGATTATTAGATATTGCTTGATGTTACATGCCCTGTTTTGTAATTAGTCTTTGTTTACTTTTGACCCCACGTGGTCCTTTGTTTTTGTTAGTCTTTTAAAATGTATTTAATAAACACCCGTTTTGCATTGTTGAGCCGCAAGTGGGTCGTCCACCATTTCTGCTGGCCTCGTGCCTCATCCCTTTCCCAAACCGGCCTGGATTTATGACAATATATGTACATGCTGAATATGTAGGGTTAGGTTTCACTTTGCATCTTTGATTTCTGCTATTTTGCTCCTGAAACATTGGGACCCTGGAGAAAGGCCTATTATTGTACTCTTCCCAACAATGAAAAATACCCTATTGGTAAAACAATGTTTTACTTTCAATGCATTGTGCAACAGGAATGCAGAGAAAAAAGAATTCATATTATTGATAAGATACAATGTCTGAAAATGCTGTGCAGTGGAATACTGGTTCCTTACTCTAATGGACTAAATGCATTAGACATCTTCCAGAAGTAATACATCGATGAGAAATTATCCTCTATAAGGATGGATGTTCAAGAAATATCACATAGAAGTCTGCATAAAAACGCAGCATCCTACTGAGGAAAATAGGATTTGCGTGAATATGGATGCTATGATAGAGTTCCAAGATTCAAGAGCAGAGTAAGCAGGTTCAACGATCCACATGAAGGACAGAGAAGCACCGAAATGTAATCCATGACTGAGGGTCAAAACACAATACAAGTTCAAAACTCAGAGCGAGGAAGCAGAACTCAAATCATAAAATGTAACAATATATATATATATATATATATAATTTATTGTATTCTGGAAAGTTTAGCATTCAGTCTGGTGGGAGTCAATGATTCTGCTTGTGTTCCTTCCTTAATGTTTTTTTAGCAGTGTATTGATCAAAGCATGACAATGATAGAAATCAGTCAATAAAAAACTGCCACTGCCTGATAATTACACAGATACTCAAACAGGCGAATGGGTGACTGCCCATGTTTTGTTTTTGGTTGTCATGGTGACATGACCCACCCCCCAGACTGAACAATACAATCTACATAATTGTAGATTTTTGGCCAGTAATCATAAACATGTTTCCCTAAGCTTGATATGTGGTCACACATTGAGTGAATATGTGAAGTTTATTCATTTTAAACTTCCAAGTATGTTTAGTAGAGTAACTGATAAAAATAAAAAATATTGCTAATAATGACGATCTAAAAAAAAAACACCTGACTTGGCTTATAGCATGAATCCCTAAAATTTTTCATAATATGTATTATACATTTACCTCTGTATCAATATACAACATCATTTGGCTCGTGGATCGATATCTTGCTTTTCTACTTAGGCACTATGCCTGAGGTAGATAAGACAATATGAGATGTTTACTCCTGTTACCTATTTTCCTATCAAAGCATCAATATGCAGTTATTTTTCTGCCAATACCCCTTTATTAACTGTTCATAGGTCTGCAGGTGTGCCATGTATTAAATGACTAGTATAAGCATATTAGCACAATCTTCTGCCAGTACAGGATCTTGTTGCATATTGGCACATTGCATCTTAATTTGCGGTATTCTCAGGCTGTTGTGCATTTCCAAATAACCAAAATATGTTTTGGCCAAAATGTGAGACTGAAAAAAATGCACAATATCACAAAAAAATAATGTAATTTCACTAGCACAAAGGATCACAGAACTGTACACATGATGGACCACATTCACAGCCAACCTAGGAAAATCTGAATGAGGCCTGAAATGAGACATTTAGTGGCTGAATAGCAGACCAGGCAACAGAAGGCCTTTGTTCTCATTCATTTTCTATAATTTGAATGGGTTTGTTGGCCTGTAGTCTCCTGGATATGGCGTCTGATGAAGACACTGTGGTGAACGAGTCTTTTGTTTTATATTTCTGCATGTTTTCGCTTTGTCTGTCCTTCACATCCATGCCAAGTCTAATGAAGTATGTGCCTCATGTAGTGTATCTAAAATTTATGGCAGGTGATAAATTAAGGACAAACAGCCTTGTAACTTTCACAAGAAATATCTTGTTCTGCCTGCCTCTGTAGAAGTGAATGTGGTGGCAGCCAAAGGCACAAATCCAGTTCAATTTATGCTACCAACTCACCATAACGCTATTACACATCGCTTCATTTTCTCCGTGCTGCAAGTCTGGCTGACTTCAGTTAGTATCATTACACATGTTGCATTTGTATGGTTTGCAGAGATTGTAGTGATGCTAGGAATTGTAATGAGCTTTCGGAGTTCCCTGAAAGCACTGATGATCTTACCGTGTAACCAGTTCATTAGTTCATTGGACTGGGGATTGGAACCCACCAGAATTTCATAGAATGACATTCTATTATAAACATGTAACATAGAAAACAGAGAATGGAGCATACTAGACTGCGGGCAGGCATGAGCTTAGTTATTGTTGTATCTCTGATGCTGAGGCAGTGCAATTACTACACATCCCGAATGGTGTTCTCCTCTAATATATGTGCACCTCCTGAAAATCTGTGCATGACAGAAATAGTCAGTAATTTCTGATACCTGCAATACTGGGATTCAGTTATAAAGAGATGTACCAGCCCAGAACAAAAGTATAGTCTGGTCCTTTCTACATTTAAAACTCACTGTACCTGCATTCTGTGTTTCCATTGTACTATATGTTCACATTGCACTTGTTTGTATTTACATATTTATATATTATAGTTGTACATGTATTGACTCGCTGTTTAATTGTACTGCTTGTAATTTGTATTTGTGTTTTGTTTTTGATTTTGGTAGCACTTTACTTAAACCACCCACGTATAATGCATTATAGATAGTTGTACATTCATAATGCATTATAACACATTCATAAAGTATTATACACATGGGTGTAACTATTTATCAAAAGGTATAACACATTATGAGCATGTTTATTATGCATTATACTGACCATTATAATGCATTATGAAAGTATTTATAGTGCATTATGAATAAGAGCTACATAAAGCATTCATAATGCTTAATAAACATGGCTATTGTCACAAACCCGCTTGAACCAATAGAGGAATTGTTAACAGAGCCTTTATTTAACCGTGCTGATGGAACAGAGACTGGGAGCGGGCAGAGACGTGGTCGTGCAGGCAGGGTCGGAAACCAGGAGATCGGGTACGGCGGCAGGTCAGGGTCAGGATCTAGATCCATAGTCGGGTTCGCAGGCAAAGGGGTCGATAGCCTGGGGGGGTCCCTCCGAAGACAGACACAAGGCACACGGGGTACTCATGAGGAGGAAGAGCGAGGGGAGGAAGGGCAGGAGGGAGGTTGAAACAGGTTGCAGGGAGAGTCAAGCAGGGCAGAACGGAGCTATACGGGAGACGGGGAAAAGCAGGCTCAGTATGTATCTTTGCATCAATAATACCTCGCAGCGGGCTGCAGTGTTTTCGGGCTTTTATCTAACGTGGAGTCCCGGTATTGGTCGGGGGCCACCGCCTCCCATTGCCGGTCTGTGACAGCTACAACGTGTTATGCCTTTTTATAACTGGTTATAGCCATGGTCATAAACCTTTATGAATGCTTTATGAAGGTATCTATAATGCATTATGATGACTGCATTAAGTAAAGTGTTACTTTAATTTGTTTACTAGTGGCTGGAAGGACATGCAGAGTAAGATTTTCTTTATCTAGTGTAACTGAATCTTGACTTTAAGCCAGTTTGACCATAAACATAGGGCATATAAATGGAAAATACAAACATTGTACAGAATTTTAAAAAGTTGAAAAGAAATGCTTGAGAAACCCAATTTGCACAGAGGTATGACATTATCTCTCAAATGGATATGTTTATCACAGCACATATGCAACAGTGGCTGGGAGGATAGGACCAGACTGTCTCACAGCCACGTGGAGATATGTCAATTAATGGCACGGGGGCCAAGATGAGAATGTGAGTGAAGGCTTGTCTGGACCCTTCTGGAAATCAGCCTTTCCCCTGAGATCAATTTGTATGCACCCACGTGAATAGCTGGCAGGTAGCTGAAGTCGGCCATCATTGCTGGTGTAATTACGCCGGCAGATGTGGGATAGACTCTTCACTGTGGCCACATGTAGCTGGCAGGTCGGATAAACAGCACGCCCCTCTGGCCCTTTGCAGGTATCGGACCTGACAGAGACTTGCAGTGGGACTGACGGAGATGACTCAGGTAGCCCGTAAGGGACTGTGCCACACAGCATGCAAACATAGTCACTATGCTTCTGAAACCCTAACCCTTTATAGAAAGGGAAGCTGATAGGAAGGCCCTGCAAATGGCAAGCAGTCTCCATGCCTGCCTTCCACAGGCAGACAGTAAAGTTGCAAATGGACATTGTGGCAGTCAGAGAAAAATGCATAAAATTCATCAGGGCAACTCGTCAGTCATATTTTGCTTTTCACGGCATCAAGACTGTGAATCGGTTAGTCTCATTGGTACAATGTGTGGACAGAGGTTCGCATGGAGCCATCCAGCTAAAATGATGTTCAACCACAGTACATTGATACTGTCTCCTTTGCTTACGAATTCTATGTATACAGCCTGTATTTCCAAAGACTTGTATTTTTTTTCTATCCCCCAGTGTACCGCTGCAGAGAATCTTATGAATTAGTCCCCGTTTTTGCGCCAAAAAAACACTATTAGTATCAATAACAGCCAAGAATTCCTGGCAAGAAAACAATGTTTTGCTGGGTCCTCATAAGAGCTTAGAGGAATCTGCTGGTCCTGTGATAGAGTGTACCCAGCATGATTATCTAAAATAGATCTTCATGGTGCAGGACCTTCTTATTTTCAGGACACATCCTTGGCATCTGTTCTGCTATGACAACACCCACCAAGTCTATGAAATGAAATCAGTTCACTGTCTAGACTCAGTACGTGGAAACATTACATTTTATATTACTCAGTCATCTGAAGGCTATTGGAATATTAGCCGTTATCAACGCCACCAAGTGGCATTTTCAGGCTAATGACACTGACTGTTGACTGCGGGAGCTAAACAAAGGCAGACTGGGAAAACACAGACTGTTCTCCAGTCATCTCTCACTCCCATTAAGCTCCGTGCGAAAATTCAATTCAATTCAAAAAACTTTATTTGTCCCCGAGGGGCAATTAAAGGAAAAGAAAACAAATAAGTGTCTACTGTGCATTAATTCTATACTTGCAGTGGGTGTAAAACATAAAATGGAGAAAGCCATCCAGTCGTCCATTTTCCAGCCTCCTAGACCTGATGTTGCTGCATCATGTAAGCTTTGTGGTGAAACACGTTTCCATAAAGGCTTGTTGTCCTCCAGAGGGGCGTCAGCCTGTGCAAGGCCATCTGTTTCACAGTCATCACTCGGCAGTCTTATCAAAAGTACTGCATTGCCAGCTTTTAAGCCCTGAAGCTCTGAAGTATCTGAAGCCTCTGTGGACTGAGGCTTCGCTCAAAAGACACCAATAAGGAACAAAAGGTGGATAAACAGCTATGTAGGGTGAGTTAACCCACATACTGCCAGGATTGATCACACTTAGTCTGACTATGTGTGAACAAACAAACAGTGAATGTCTTCATACAAATTAAGCTTTGCTTTTCCAAAATTCAGCACAGCAGCATACTACTTTGGGGAAAAAGAAAATATTTTAGCTTTAGAAAGTCTTCACTTATCCCTTCGTCCAGGGAAGGTATTTCTAAATTAAAATTCTAATGTGAGACAAGGTACTTAGATGTGGGTAAAGCTGTGGATTCAAAGGATTCCCACAGTCTCTCAGGGGCTTAGTGATTATGCTTAAGAACCAAAGGCGAATACGCATCTCCTGCAAAGGTAGTAGAATTTTACCTTGGGTTTTTGGTTATATCGAGTATTTTGATAATTTAGTTTCCAGCAAGGGGAAAATGAATGTTAAATTCTAAATGTTAAATTATATAAAAGCACAAAAATAAAGAATGAGAAAGCATAAAAGTATAGAAGTTAACATTCATTGCATTGATCATTCCTGTGAAATAGAAATTCATACACTTCCCATAAATCACTAAACTCTCCACAAACTCAAACTCTCTCTTTCTGTTCCTTAGCCACAGTTAAAGATGAGTTTTTCACTACTCTGAACTCTTCACTGTACCCCTGGCATGCATTCTGTGCATTTATAACTTGCACTTGCAAAAAAAAAAAAAAAAAAAACCTAACAACTATCAGGAAAATATTGGAATTACATATATAGAAAAACCACGTTGAAGGACTTCACCATTACATATTTGGCCGGATCATCATATTTTCAAATTGTCATATCATATTACACTGAATGTATTATAGTGTTATGTGGGAGATGTACTGTAAAGTAGAGTTGTAATCGGACCTTAAAAGTTAAAAACTTACAGATGAAACTTAAAAGGTCCGAGCCTGACAGAATTCAGCCAGAGCCCGGCCCAAACCCCTGTAAAATGATAGAAATTAAGCCTAAACCTAACCAAACCCATTGGGTTCGGGCAAAAATCTTCAACTCTAATGTTAAGGACATCTGACAATCAGGACTTTGATATATGAGTTTTAAAAGTAACACGAGGTAGAGTTTGAAAGAGGCTAAGGAGACTTATCGGTCAGGAAAACTGCTGAATTATTTAACGTGTCAAGGGGAGATGTCTTAGAAATCATGACAGCATATGAGAAACATGGACACACCGCATCACAAAATAGGAACAATATCACAAATCAAAGCGTACTGACAGGGAGAGAAGGATGATGCTTAACGGGATTGTTGCTGAACAAAGGAGAATACAGCCTCAAAGCTGCCAGTGTCAAACCCGCTATATCCAATGTCTGTGTGCGATGAGGCAGCGGCTGCTGCAAGGGGCACAAAACCCATAAGGTAGGAGATCTGCAGTAGCATGGGAAGCCATTTCATGGGAGTCTATTGTTTTTTCTGATTGGTCAGTTAATGACCAAGGAGCATAAGGCAATTTTCAGGGGCAGATAGACCTTATAGTGCAAACAATGGTCTCTCATGATGTTTCCGTATTACAAGCTGAAAAAGCACTTATACAAACTCCTAAACAAATTCAAGAGCAGCTTTATGATCACTAGGATGCCTTTCATGCCCCCCCCCCCAATGACCAGAGCTACACATCATTCAATGACCAGATCTATACATCATTCAATGACCAGCTGTATACACCATTCAATGAGCAGATCTATACATCATTCTGCCTGGAAATTCTGGAGTATAGAGTTTAAAGCAGATTTCCAGTTAAAGAACTTGAATTTGCCACTATAGACAGTTCCAGACTTTCCAAGGCATTCCAAGCAGTAATGAAGCTGTTCCAGAGGCATGGAAAAGCTCTATTTCTTATTGATATGTTTATTGATATTGATACATTGCCATTCGTTCCTTTTACGTTGTCTACCCCTATATGGTTTGTTTAGGAGACTCCAGCAGAAACTGAAAGCAGAAGCACTTGTACCTGAGGTTCAGTTCCTTGGGTGGGTTATGTTACTTAGTTAATAAATCACTACCTGACAATATAATTTAGAAGCCATACCCACTGAAATGTCTCCAATATAGCCTACATAATAAACACATCATGTTAAAAGTATCATATCAGATGGCAAAAAACTTGACTGTAAGTCTTAAGATAACAAAAGTACTGTACAAGTAAAATTGGATAAATTATTCAGACATACACATTCATCACAAAATCTCAAATTCTGCTGCACAATCAAGAGAGGGCTTTAGAGAAGCATGCTAGTATCCAATAGTAAGCTTTTATAAGAAGAGTATGCAAGTATGCAGTCCTTGCAAAACCAGTAGCAGAAAAAAAAACTGAAGGCAATGAAATTCATGTTGTTGTTTAAAGCTTATGGAGCTCTGGGACTTCAGAGAAATACCGTCAAAACCACTCACTCTGCTCAGGTATCATTTCTCAGAGATTGGCACGTTGAACATGCAGCACTTTCCTCTGGAATCTTCCAGAACCCACACGTACACTCTCTACGGTTTTGCTAAGCAGTGAGAGCTCTTCAGTTTGTTTCTAGCTTCAGTAGTTAGATCGTTTGTACGTATTGTTCTGCATGAAAGTTTCTATGTACAGCAGTAATTTCTTCAGCTCTAAATTCTTGGAGGTGTGCTGCTTGACGTCATTGAGCTGATAGTGAACCTTCCCCCAGCTATCACCTTTGTAGGCATTTGTAAAGCAGAGGAAATACAGGAAAATGGTACCAGGGGGCTTTGAGGTCTGTGCCTGTTTTTGATCATCATCTTCCTCCAGCTTTTAAAACCTTCCCTATAAAATCTCCTTTGTGAAACTTTATTTACATTAAGCAGTCATGAGATTTGATTCTGTTTGAATATACATTACAGTTTAGTTTGTTACAGTGTCAAAACCAACCTGTCCACTTTCTACCCATCAACATCAACCTTCTTTCAACCTCCAAGAAAAGCTTC
This sequence comes from Stomatorhinus ivindoensis, assembly GCA_019775895.2. NCBI lineage: Eukaryota > Metazoa > Chordata > Actinopteri > Osteoglossiformes > Mormyridae > Stomatorhinus > Stomatorhinus ivindoensis. Next base: position 11,886,083 of record JABFEB020000039.1, read on the forward strand.
AAGAGTCTTTTCTGAGAGCGCTCAGCTAGCTCATTCAGTCACTGGCCTTCACTGTTTTCATCAACCACCCCTTCATTATGGTCTCTTGGTAACACTTGTCTTGTAGGATTTTTGCACTTGTTATTTTGCACTTGTCTTTTCTTCATGGTTTCTTTGATTTGAACGGCTCTTTTACTGAATTCTTATAATGTTTTGTGTTTTGTCCCAAATCTAACTTGTACTTGTCACTTGTCATTCATTGGATGCTCACCACAGCTATAATTAACCTCGCTACACCTACAGTAAATTGGCTTCTTGACAACGAAGTTCTTGAAATGTATTATCTGCCAGCCTTGTATGTGGTTTTGGGCAAAAGCACCAGCTGAATAAATGTAAATGTAAAATCAATCTTCCACAATAAAAATCAGCAAAATGGTATAACTTAAACCAAATGGTGATTACAGAGATCTACTAAATTACAATGGGACCAAAAATGAAACACATGGCTTGCACTCAGTAACAGCAATGAGGGAGTGTTTTGCATTACAATTCCATGACAGAAAAAATCAAGGAAGCTGCAAGCTCCGTGGCTTGTAATAACTCCAACTAAATACCACCGACAGCAGCCCTGACCCCTTAATTAAGACGGCATCCGGGGCAGGGTGCTCGACGCCATCTGGGTATTGTGAGATGCAGAATATGGGGCATGTGCTATACATTCCTCCTAATGCAGAGCTACATGAAGCCGGACCAGCCACCCCAGACTCATTCCCTCAGAGAGCATTTTTATTACTCTTTCACTGTATTTCCTAGCCTCCCGTTCATTCTCCCATACATTCGCCATGCCGCTTCTCTAAGACATGGTCATGTTGAACCTGAAACCACTCCCAGAAAACACAGATCACAAGGTCAGAGACATCACTCCATTGCAAGGCGTCCCGTTTTACTTTTTAAAATGACCTGCTATTTACCAGCGTTAAATAAACCCCTTGTAATTTGGCACGCAAAGTACCATGGCCTTCTATTCAAAGAGTATTTATATATTGAATCCATTTGAAGAGCACAGGGTCATATTCAGCTTGATATAGACATAAATCATAATTATAATTATCAGAAGAGATGGAAGATGAATGCCTTTTGGCAAAATCCTTGAAGACGCCTTTGCGTCACAGAAACGCATACCTTTGTGCTTTGCCCTGCATTCAAAGGCAGGTTCTCCTTTTTGTAGAAGAATTCTCTTCACTGCAGATCTAAAAGTCAAGTCTTCAGGCCTCAGGTTAACCCCAGAAGAATTTTGGTGTGTATTATATTGAACAAAAAGCAAAACTCACTCCACATCATATGCACATACTTACTCTCATTTTTTCCACACAGTTCACACTTAATATATACTGTACATGGAGTTGATAAAAAAAGTAGTCCTTAGAAGATACTCCGAATTTACTTGAAGGGCCTTTTAGCTTGTGCAAGAACATCTATGTAAACACAGAAAGGACAGGCAAATTGCATGAC
>JABFEB020000039.1:11896900-11915544 GCA_019775895.2 Stomatorhinus ivindoensis
GGAGATTCCTGACTTCCCTCGTCATTCCTGCCCGACGCCGCACGCATTCAGGCACGCATCCTCCGCGATCGTGACAGTCAGTATTTGAAAAATGAAAAGTACCACAACAACTGGACGTGATCTGCAGCTGTGAACAGAAAATAAATATTGTGTGGTAGTGTCGTATTTAAAAATCATCTAACATTTTTAACAGAACTTCACAATTTGACTTGACCTTTGCATATTTGCAGCACTCTTGATATTTCTGAAGGCTTTTCGAGTTTTACAGTGCATCCGCTGTATTGAATTTCTTTTTTCATTTTTACCGGGAGACACAGATAGAAATCTAAACAATATTCTAACCCCAGGCTTTGGGAAAATCCACAGAGACTCCACGCGCACTAGGGGGCAAAGATAGGATTCAAACCGTACCTTCCAGAATTATCCATGCTAGAACAACTAAGGCATGAGTGATAGCAGAATGATGACTGAAGCACAATTAAACATTTAAGATGATTCTTGTAAAAAAAATGCCACGATACCTTGTTCCATGCAGTAGTGGAAGAATACAGCAAAAGTCAGTGAGAATGAAAATCACCGCATAAACACACACATGTAATAGCTCTCTGCGGTACGTATGTGGCAAGTTGGTAAAAATCCATATTCAATTATTGGCACCCCATGTATTATTGCCTAACAGTAGTAATCAGCATTTTAAGATGAGTAGCTATTTTTTAATACCCATTCCCTGACTTATGAAGGTCAGCACACTTCTCCCTCATTTGGTTTGTATGTAAGAGACCTTATCCATGTGGATGGAATTTGGGTTCTGTGTCACCTCATGTTCGCATCCCTGTTAACCAGGAAGTCATGGATTACAGCTTGAAGGTTCCTATTCACTCGACTCAAAGATGTACAATTTACAGGGGAAACATGCTTCAGTTACATTGTGTTCACTATAATCATGGCACATGTGTTTTTGTTAAAGTTTATTATTTCTTGATGAAGGATATTTTTCTTGGCATAAATTTATGTTAATAAAAGAATGTATTTTTCTCAATTTTTCAGTGTGACATGAAGCTGCTTCACCAAAAGGTGGATTTTTTCTAACCTTTTATACAAATCTTAACAAGGGGTGCCAATAATTGTGGAGGTCGTTGTACAATACAGAGAGGCTGCTTTCCATTTCTCTGCTTCTGCTGAATCCATCAATCCATCCATCCATCCATCCGTCCATCCGTCCATCTTCCAATGCCTAATACTGCTCCTGAAAACGTTAATTCTAAATTCCACACCAAGCTCTCAAGCCCTAATGTTCTTTCTGCTATAACTTATAATCTTTACTACCGAATAACCAGCTACTGTCTATGTCCAGAATGGCACATGTGGTTGTCACATGCTGGTGGTTTAGAACTCTTTTCTTGTGCCTGGAAGGTTGTGGGATTAAATCCCTTGGCCCCCAGAGAAATCATGCCACTATGTAGCCTTTAACCCCAACTGCTTCCAAGATGGTTTCTGACCCTGCTCACAGACCCCACGCTTTTGGGGCAGTGGGGATACTGTGCCTGTGATCCAAAGGCTGCTGGTTCAAATCTCTGGGGGGACAGGGTGATCATTCACTCCTGACTCCTACTTGCTTCACGGAGTGTCTGAATATGGTTTATCAAAAATGTGCAATCCTTCGAATAAAATCATAGACTAAATTAATGTACTGTAAATAAAACCTTGACCTTTTTGTTCCCAGAATTACAGTGTCTGCCTGCCATGGAAAACCACACCCACAAGGGCTGCTCACAGTGAAATTTCTTCCATACAAACAGCCCTGGAAAAAATTAAGAGACCACAGGCCAATTTTTTCTTTCACTCATTTCTCAATTTCTTGTGTGTCTGTGAGTAATAAAGTTTAATTTTATTTTTTATTTTTTGCAAACTGCAGCATGGTCCTTCTCTGTTTCTCATTAATGAAGGACTTCTTCTTGCTTTATAAGATTGTCATTAACACCTGCATTTAATGTTTCCCATTCCTTTTGAAGTTTACTTGAGGTCATTCTACAATTCATGAGAAACTGTCGGATAAGTTAACGGTCATCTCTGCCATTAGAAAGTTGCTTCCGCCCTTTACCTGGCTGGTTCCTGGTCATTCCCAGTGTCTCCTGCTTCACCTTATTTTTGTGTCCTTCTGTCTTGCAGATTTTGAACCGGAAAGCAACCAGCTGCTCAGTGTATCCTTCTGCCAGCAGAACCACAATTAAACCATGATCTAAAAATGCAGATTTGTTTAAAAATATAGAGTGGTCTCCTAATTTTCACCACGGCTGTGGTGTATATACCTGGTCTTTTTATTAAAATAAAATATTAATCAGGTTTAATCACCAACAAGATAATCAAGACTTAATCTTACTCTCTGTCAGAGACCCCTGACCTCATGGTAGACTAAAGCTGTGTGAGCCCATACTGCCTCATTCAGCTTCTTGCCCCCTGCTTCTGTGGATTTTCCCTTTTTTCTGATCCCGTGCCCTGCAATAATTCACAGACATTTCATATTAAAAAGCCATGCTTAGTCCAAACCGTCTCCCTCTCAGTTTCCATGGAAATGGACCCACCCAGACAATGCAGAGCTAAAGTGGATGTAGCTGCAGGTACCAATGGAATAAATCAGAGTATTCTTGTACCTGCAGAGTGAGGAGGTAAATAAGATGGGCGACATGCTTGATAAATCGTGCCTTATTAGTAGATGCCAATCTCAGCAGACTCCGCTCTGGTGCTGTACACTGATGCAAAATCATGTCTGAATGCCAAATACATTTTTGTGACCCAGTTCCCCTCAAGGTGTTCCATGGTTTCTCCTCTCTGGAAGCGAGTCTACACAGATCAGTCAGCACTGCTGCATGCCACATGCCTCTAGAAAAGAAAAGTATTAAAGCTGTTTTGAAAAAGATTCTTAAATGGTTAAGTCAAGCTGTTTTCGCATTTCACTACGATAATGGCTTGTTGGTAAAGAACTGCAAAACATCCTGGTGTTAAAATATCAGGATGAGTTTACGCGTTTTTCAATAAAGATTTTTAAGGAGCAGATTATGACGTAAAAGGCATAGCGTAGTAATTTCATTAGTGAGCCATGCCTTTCACATTTTTTCAGTGTTCTGCTTTTCAACGTGGGAGGGGTGTGGCTGAGTGGGTTAGGGTTCTGTTACCAGAAGGTTTATGATTCAAATATCAGCAGCATAATGCCACTATCGGCCCCCTACAGGGACAGACTAACCCTGCTTTCTCAGAAAAAAAAATGTATGTGGCTTTGGATAAATTTGTCTGCATTATAAAATGTAAATATCAGAAAAGCAAGACGAAGCTACTATTGTTTTTCACACCACTAGAGGTCAGCATGGGATTAATGCTGGCGTTACTGAGTGGTTTGCTCGATTTTCATTTTGAATCGTCTGGCACAAAATTCTCCGCATACACATATACAAAGACACGCATGTACGTGTTATGTTACATAGATTATTTGTATAATGTACCATATAGCTGAGGTACACACTTGGTGAACATAAAGATAATATTTCTCCAGAACATATAATTTGTTCTTTTGTCTTGGTGCTCAGGATGATCGGTGGCTGGGGATAATTGAGAGCATCCACCTTATTGCTAGTTGTCTCTCAGTCCAATGTTTTCTGATAAGCCCAAACTTCAAAGGCACCGATTCTCATCCCTGTCCTGCATCCTCATTGTCTGGATCTCTAATCAATAAGGAGTCCCGGAAAATCTCATCCTCTGAATAATTCTGGTTTTTTTTCTGAGAGATATATCAATACTTCCGAAGATCGTTTCTAAGTTCTTCATTACAGCTCTGCCAAGTGCTGGATCATGTTATTGATGATTTTTCTAATGAGGTAAAAGCTGTCTTTAGCTTACTTCACTGCCACCAGAGCTAAAGTTTTACATTGTCGATTGCGATTTTACATTGTCATAACTTGTTGCTGTTTTCTTTACATTTAGCCATGACCAACATTTCTCTCAGCCCATTAACTTCAATCTTGTAAATGTACTCAGATCTTCTGTATTTACCATTGTAAGTGTGGTTTCATCCAAATATTAAAAGTTGATATTTCTCCCACCAGTAAACCACACAGCTGTTTCCTCCAGTTCAGCTTCTCCAGTTCTCCGTGCATATAGTTATGGTATGGGTTTGGCAGCAATATGCAGTCTTGTCCAACCTTGACCCCAACCAATCTGACATCAGGCAGATTCTCTGCATTCTGTCCTGACTGTGGCTGGTTTTGTTTAGAGATGCAATGAATATTTTGCATTGAATCACCTTCAGCATAATCTTAGTTACATGTAATATAAGGGCACAGTATTCATACAGTCAGGTCTCCTTTTTAGGTAGTGAAATATAGACTGATCTCTTCCATTGTAAAGGATATACATTTGTTTCCCAAATGCATTGGTATAATTTGGTCAACCCTTGATTACTGATACGTCATTGGTTCTTCACTTGCTTTTAATGTTTCTATTGGGATCTGTCCCCACAGGCTTTCTTTTTGGCTGTAATCTCAAGGCTGCTCAGGTCTTCTCTTCCATCACTGAAGGTTCTGACCTCATTAAATGTTTCTTGGTTCTTGATGTTTCTGCCGTAAAGATCTTCAGTTGCTTCCATCTCTGCTCAGTCGTTGTTCCATCAGTTTTTATTTGCCTGCTGACGTCCTTCAGCATACTCACTCAAGGTTGCAACTTCCTTTTAATGTCAAGGACATTCTGAAACACAGCCCTTGTTTTTCATGCTTATTTCCTGTGGAGCATGATTGAAAAATCATCTTCTTTAGTTAATTCTGAAATTTTGTTTCTTAAAAGTTGGAATTTAGGACGGACGGTCCTGGATCTAACTTGAGAATTTATCTGAAACCTCAATAGCAATATCTCCACCATTGTCTTGCGACCTAGAGTTCATCTCCCAGAAATCACTCCGACATTTAATGTCTCTAGACATTCATAATCTGAGATAATCACTTAGAGGTTTCCTGTTCAAGGAGAGCAGCAAAGGACATGAATGGAGATCCTTTATGTAGTGCAGTCCCTTGAAAGGGGCCATAATCAATTGTGTGCTTAAGAAATCAGACAACTGGGAAACTATTGCAGGTTCAAATCCCAAATGTTGAAACTATTATAATATTTAATTATGGTGATTGCCCTGATAAGACATTGAAAATCCGGCAGATCAATGGAAACTGGAGGTTTTACAAACTTATAAAAGAGCTAGTTATGCTGGCTTGTAGTTATATAACAAGAAAGCATAATATGTAGTGAAGCTGAAGAAGATATCGCTCCGTCTGCAGGCAACAAACCCCAAGGAGCTCCTCTGATGTGTCAGGCTCATTCCTCAGACAAAGGCCCTCAAGTCGGGATGCAGATAGTTGCGTCAATTCCGTTGCGACAGCATGCTTTCCCGACTACAAAGAACCCTCCCCTCCCATGTGAGATAACCAGAGCGTCACCTCCCAGGTTTCAGCAAGGCTCCGCCCTTTTTGGATAGACGGCATAGGAATGACAGTGACAGATGCTTTTGAAGGGAGAGCTGCTGTGAGTATGTCACCCAGTCCTCATTAAAGGATCGCCCACTGAGATGCTTCTGCCACACCCAAACCCCCTTTTTCAGTGTTTAGGAAGCAGTAATGATACCCACGAGCCCCCTGTCCCCACAACCATAGGGAGGAAACCCCATTTCCTGTTACAGCGGACATCCCTGTTGACTGACATAGGGTAGTTTTTACATGATGGATTGATGGTTTAGCTGGTCATACCAGCTTACGTTGGTCATTCTAGCTGGTCATACCAACTCGTGATCCACCCAGATAAACCATCAAGGGCTGTATGAGATCGGACATGAACATCTAAGACCAGCTAAAACCAGCTAAAACCAGCTAAAACCAGTTACAATCAGCTATGAGCCTAAGCTGGTTTTTATCTGTTATTATCAACAGGGATATGAAAACAAATACGAACAACTGCCTATGGCAGGGGCGATTCTAGGATTTTTTAAGGTGTGGGGGGCACAAGAGGGGGCAGCCTTATCATCAGCCAAAGATATGTTTTGAATTTGAACTATATTTGAACTCCAATCAGTTTTCAGCTAGGACCGGTACGTCAGCGGGCTCGTCTCTGTATGTGTCCCTGGCTTACAGTTGCATAAGATGGGGAGATGGGAACACAGCCCAAAATGAGAGAATACCGTAAGAGATGAGCAGTGCGGCACCATACTAAATTCAAATCCTGACCGCGCAGATTTAACAGGTAACTAAACAGTTTCTCTAATGTAATTCCTTTTTGAAAGAAAATAAATGGATTGTGGTTTATGAATACAAAGTGGGTTTACTCTGTCGGTTTTGTAAGTTAATGTGGTAACTGCGATTTGCAAGGAGAGTTAACGATGCTGGAGAAAACTTGCTAAAGCAAAATTTTGTGGTACTATTTCACTTAGTCATTCTGCCCGTTAATTTGGATAATGGGCTAATGTGTGATTTGTTATTACTCATGATGCACATCCACAGAAACCCGCAGCATGGAAGCATCGATAATATCCCTCTTTTTTAGATCCATCTGCTTATCCTGGCCCAGGTGCTGTATGTCCTGGACGGGATGCCAGTCCACCACAGGACTAAGGCACATACATAACATTACATTATGTTGCATTCATTTATTTAGTTGATGCTCTTTTTCCAAAGGGATGGACAAGCAAGGGTACATCACAATTTAATTTGCAAAAGACAAATTAAAAGGAAATTTTGCGTAACTACATGTCTTTGGGCCACAGGAAGACACCAGAGATCCCAGAGGAAACACGGCTAGAACATGCAAACTAAAGGCAACCCTGATGGTTTGACCCTAAACTAAAACAATCAACTTTTATTAATGTGGCATTAAGCACTAAAACCCCTGTTTTAGTAGTATAATATCTCACCCTTTGGGTCCATTGCCAAAGTTCCTAGTTGTGACCGGTTAGTTTAATGTCCGCTGACGGCTTTCCTTCATTTTCCCACACCAATCACGCCTGTCAACATCCTAGATGTTCTTATTCATGGGATGCTCTGCTCAGTGTCCAGAGTCTCACTGTCACGGGTCACTGTAACTGTGTGAAGTAATGATCTCCCCCAAAAACAGTAAGAAGAGAAACTGCAAGCATTCAGATATCCTGCATTTTGTAACCAGCCAATTACCTTCAAGTGTTTCATTGAGTAAATGAATAATTTCTTGAAATCTCTGCCCTGCATCATGTCTTACCCTGAAATAGATACAAGGCATGGATAGAAGAAAAAAAAAAAGTTTTTATCCAAAGCAATGTTATTGGAAAATGTTCACCAAAAACTTACAGAAATAAAGTGCACGCAGTCTTTTCTTTCTTTCAAAGCGTTTTACTTAACATGGCTGCAGCCTGCCATACATTTTCTTTTACAGCAACTCATTTTCCTTTTCTTTAAACCAAGAGGACATTTGCATCGCACTTAAACAACCTTCACTTCTATTAACATCGCCATCTACAGACGACACAGTATACATTTAAACTCGATTCACAATACTATGTACATACATATGTAGTTGTTGCACTATATACAAACTGTATTCCAACAAATGTACATTTTGAGAAGGCGGGGTCAGCCAGTGGCATTAATGGCCTTGCTGAAGGACCCCACAGTGACAACACTCAGCAACTACAGGATTATAACCAGCAACCTTCTGATCATGGGCACAATGGCCTAGCTTGGATTATGAACTGTCACACACATGTCATTGTGTGTAACGTTTTGGTATTTGTATCATATTCATGACTTTTTTGGAAATAGATGCAGTTATTAAATCAAGGAAAAACATGCAAAAATAGGTGAACCAAATACAGATTGTGGTTTACAGTAACAGCATGACAAATAAACAGCATCTTTTATGATCCGTTCCCGGCCTTGTTTATACATCGTCAGTTTTACAGTTGTTGAGTTCTGATGAGATAGTAAAAAATATGTACCCTCAGCAATAAGTACCATATGTCTCCTATGAGATGCCCTTCAGTCTGCTGCACTGTGGTCACTCTCGGAGGCAAGTATATTAGGTCAGCATACTCCTGGTGACACTGTTGCCTAGGTAACAGCCGGATCCAGTACAAACACCACTGGCACTAGGCCAGGGTGGGTTTCTGAAGTGGTCGTCCATTTCCACAGTTTCGGCGCTGTGAAAATAAAAATAATAACATTCATAATGACTATGACAAACGTCTGCCAAATTGGCATTTTATTAGTGTGGCTCTAACCCCTGGCCATTTGACCTTACAGTCACAATCTCAGATGAGCACAGCAGACCATTATGGAACTGAAATTGCTTGTTTTAATACAACAACACTTCCAAGGTTACAGAATACACTGAGCTGATTTCAAATGAAATCTAACAAAAGGAAAAATGGAAAGTAAAGTCAGGAATGGCAGAGTGTTCTGACACAAAATGATGTGGTTCATCCAGGGTCTCAGTCGTCTGAACTCCAGAATCTTAGAACAATGAATATTGCTGTAAAGTATACATCAAAAATAAACCTTACAGAATAAACTTTTATTTTATAATCAGAAAAACTGGCCTCAAGAATTGCAGTGTGGCTAGCTGGGTGACGCTGTTGTGTAACACATCTAGGGCTGAGGATCTGAATCCTGCCCATGTTCTGCTGGTATCTTCCGCTTGGATGACATGGGTCCCCTCCCACCTGTCAGAGCCGGTGTCCTTCCTTGTGCCCTGTATCCTCCTGAGACCCCACCCATTCATTTATGTCCATTGTAGTGCACATTTTGTTTTTGCATCCATCTTTTCACTGACGTGAGGAAACATATTTTTTCCCGTTGTACACCAAAGAGGACATGCTGTGAAATTAAAAACAAAAATCTGTCTGGTCTGGACCCCCTGGACCCCCTGTGACCCAGATAAATGACTGTGAGATGGACAGGTGGAAGAGGCTTGATTGTATGCGGCAGAAATACTGAGCAAAGCTTGCAAATCTTGTATATTGAATTTCCTTACTGACATTTATATCTCATGTACTTTCATATGGTCATAAAATGCATAAAATAACCGCATGAATGACAGGTGCTGCCTGGATAAAAGTTCTTATAATAATAATAATTTTAAAAAATCACACACACACACTCACACACACACACATGCTCCAGATACTCATATCTTTGTGGGGACTCTCCAATCATTTCTATGGGAAAACCCTAATCTCAACTATGTAAACCTTGACCCCTACCTAGCCCTAACCATACGTAAGTAACTAAACTAAATACAGGACTTTTAGCATTTTTACTTTTTTGATTGCATTTACAGGTCTTTGTGGGGACGTGTAAAATGGTCCCCATAATGCCAAAATAATAACTTTTTATTACATTATGGGGGACATTTGGTCCCCACATTGTAATATAAATTTAATCCACACACACACACACTCACACACACATACAAAAACACACAAGATCCATGTCACCAGCATGCGGACTGTGGTTTGCACTTAGGGCTGCTGTACAACTCGGGCGGACCAAAGGGGAAACCACGGTGATAATGATATTGGCAAGCTGGGACAGGACAGGATGGGGACTGGCAGGACGGAGAGGAAGTCACTGTCATAGCCAACAAAATATCTTTGACACAATTATAAACATTTTTTGTTGCTGTAATAGGAAATATAAAACAATTAAAATATACATAATTACTGTTCTTACCCTGGATATGGAAGTGGTCTATTCCTGTCTGAATATTAAGAATACCACAATATGTAATACTGCATATGATCAATCTTAGTCAGTTTCAAGAGAGATCCTGGGTATGGCAGCTAATGATCTGCTGCAGACCTCGGGAACCAATAGGGACAAATGTGACTGTGGTGGCCCTTTAATGCACTACGCGCGCAAGCATGACTTCTCCACTATGCCCATGCACTGTATTCTGCACAGTATTCCAGTGACCATGCTTCCCACATCGCCACAGTGCACTGATTCTGTGGGGATCCAGTAATCAAACAATCGAAAAAGAATTTCTTTAAATCAGGTGTCTGGAGCCCATGCAGCTTGGGTCAGGGGCTTACCAGAAGTATAAGGTCCTGACCTTACTGGTCTGCTCGAAAAACACAAGTTGACACACATACCGAAAAACATGAGTGTGGGCTGGTTTTGCTGTGCAGTTCCCTGTAGTCCCCTCACCTCCTTTTCACAGACCTTAAAAAAGACTCCCCAGGACTGACAAGTGGAGGCTCCTAGCTGCCCTTCCTCAGGCCTCATTATTTTGATCTTAAATGTTCTCTGCAGTCATTCACCTCCGTGACCCGTCTCTTGGCGAACTCCAGGTACCAATCGTTTCAGATCCGCTGGGTGACTGACTTTAATTACATCCTCTGTCATTCCATGCCTCTCCGTCTGGAACCCCCACAATCCCCAAGATCCCGTTCATGCTATTTAAAAAGAAAAGTGTGTCTCCGTGTGCATGTGTGTGTGTGCCCAAACTGTCAAGAGCTTCAAGTTAACAGAGACCATACCAGCTACGAGACTAAAAGAGCTCTTGAGTCCGTGGAGCACAACCATTCCTGAAACCAGTGAAGAATCTCTCTCACCACCCGTCAAATAAAGATAATGATTATGGAAAAAATATAATCTCAGCTCAAATGGCTATCAAATTATGTATCATTTCCATATTATTATGATGCAAATTTTTTTACCCCCCATGATATTTTAAAGTAGCAAACAAATTAACTGATTAAACAAGTAAAATAAGTGGCATTAGGGAGCAACTATGATTGACTTTGCTTCATTACACATTATTCTTCATTATTGTTGATTATTACTCTATGACATGCATGTGTAACAAAAGCCTTCGGGGAGCTGGGATCCACACACAGGGTAAATGGGGAACAGGTATGATAGGCAGAGGCCACAGTCAGTGGAACAAGTGGGAGTCCGAAAGCCAGAAGGTCCATCCAGGGAGCATGAGCTAAAACGGCGCAGGCTAAAGCGGTATAGGTTAAAACAACACAGGCTAAAACGTCACAGGCTAAAGCAGTGTAGGCCAAAGCAGTGTAGGCTAAAGCAGCGTAGGCTAAAGCGACGCAGATTAAAACTGCACAGGCTAAAACCACACAGGTTAAAATGACACAGGCTACAGCAGTGTAGGCTAAAACGATGCAGGCTAAACCGGCACAGGCTAAAATGACATGGGCTAAACTGACACAGGCTAAACCAACACAGTTTTAAGCAGTGTAGCCTAAAATTATGCAGGCTAAAATGATGCAGGCTAAACCGGCACAGGCTAAAATGACACAGGCTAAACTGACACAGGTTAAACCAACACAGGTTTAAGCAGTGTAGGCTAAAATTATGCAGGCTAAAACGATGCAGGCTAAAGCAGTGTAGGCTAAAGCAACGTAGGCTAAAGTGACACAGGCTAAAACTGCGCAGGCTAAAATCATGTAGTGTACACATGCCATAAAGGTACCTCCATAAACAACTAGCAGTGCTGTTGTTACTGGAAGATTTTATCTAAAAAACAATTGCTGAAGGGTCTCACAAGCGGGAACAAAGCTTGGGGCGCCCCTTGCTAATCGAGGCAGCCCCCAAACCCACAGTTTCTGCTAATCTAAGACAGCTCTGGCCCTTCCTAAAACAGCTAGCACTGCCTTATTTACTGGATGATTTCATCTAAAAATGTGAATGGGAACCCGAGGCCCCCAAAACCCACAGTCTGCAATAATCAGGGTACTAAGCTCTGGGCCTCCAAGAAGGAGCATTGCATAGATACTAGAGAATTTCATCCGAACATAGATGACAGGGCTTGAGACCACCTTTAGGTAATTAAAGGGGCATTAGAGCCCCAGAAATCAGTTGGCTAAAACTGGTGTAGTATCTAAGACAGCCTAGGCTCTTAAATAACTTCCATAGCTGCATGATGATTTAATCTAAAAATGGCCACAGACTGCATCACACAGTATGGGACATCGCTTGAGGTCCCCCTAAGATCCAGTGGGACCAAGCCATAATCTGCCCATGCCTGGGCGTGCAGGGTAAAGCAGGCACACATGCAGACACATGAGAAGTGGAACACACACTGGTACTGAAAGAGGGATTAGAACACATACTCACTGGGCTGGAGTTTGGGAGAATCACTCACGCTGGGGGGGGGGGGGTGGTTGCAGGGATCAGGAACTCTTGGAGATGGGACATGAGTCAACAATTACTCACAGTGAAGAAACCAGTTAGGCCAGTTAAGTAGGCTAGGCAATTAAGAGGAACCAGAAAGAAAAGAGCGACACAGTTGAATCAGTACTCTGGTGAGGGAGACCTGAGGAGGGGGTGAAGGAACGGAATCCAACCTCAGAACAAAGTGGTACTGTTAAGAACTAATGAGGATTTCTGGACAACCACCATGCATTTAGTTAGATTCACTATTTATCAGTAAACAGACAATGATAGAATAAGAGCAATGGACGTTTCCCTTTTTGTCCCTGAAGTCTTGCAGCAAGAGGTTGATGGATGAGTAATGCAGAAGGTCATTCATATGGCATCCAGTTTAGCATCTCCCTCTGTGCTTGGAAGCTCAGAAGTCATTAAGAGTTATCACCCTGGCAGTCCCACGATTCCAGAGTGTTTCTGTAGCTTCTGCCATCTTCCTGTCTCCAAAACACCTTCACTCTAAAATGATGCTCTGCCCCATTCATAGAGTCACTCCATTGCTGCAGACACAACAGTCCGTGCATAATGGCCATAACTGACTCACCTTTTTTATTGGGTTCAAATGTAATTCCGCTTTCGCCTGGCTGAGCTATTTAGTTTGTGGGCAGAAAGCGCTGACATGGACCTCGGCCAAAATAATTTTAATCACTTCTCCAAGAATGGCGGAACTGATTCCTCCAGCAGCAAAATGGATATATAGCAACAGAACAATCTTTTGACCTTTTCACAGGCAAACAAGGACCTTTCTATTAATGGCATAGTAAATTGTATGAGCTGAACCTGCAGCTGTTTTGTTAGGTACATTTTTGAGTTTGTGCTCTTGTTTCTAGGATTGTCAGATTATTAGATTGCCATACGGTGACCAGTGACCATTCCAACATTCACTATTCTTGCACCATTCCAGTAAAGATCATATGTGGACAGTTCCTGCATCCAATCAGAGCTTTGGGTTGTGGCTCAGAATGAATATGAGGGCTATTTATGGCATAAGGAGCTTTAGAGAACATTTGTTTGACCTTAACATTGCTATGGCAACATGACACTTGATCACCTGTTCTAACTGTGCTTGTATATAGAGATTCAACAGTTAGTCAGTATGACAGATGATGGAATTATGTCTGATGAAAACCGGGTCAAAATGTGTAACAAAAAATGGAATATTATGAAGAAGTGCACAGTTAATCTACACCCATAAAATCTGGTAGAGTTCATCCAGTATCTACCTTAGGAATTGATTTTAGAGAAAGTCTTACAGGCTAAAGAAATTCAAACTTGCATTTTAATAGCAAGACACAGCTCCCCGCTTTGGGCATTTGAGTTTTCCCATTGTGACAAGGTGCGGCAAATGTGGGATCTTTATATAGGAAGAAACAATCCAAAGAAACTTCACAGACTCTTTTATTACATTATACCCCTCAGTGCTGAGTGGGATGGAATGGTGTGTGTATTATGCACGATGGTAAGTCACATTCACTGTTTGTGTAATGTCACTTGGTGTATTATTTATGTAGAATTAAGGACGTTCACACCATTATGTTCAGATAGATTTGTGGCATGCGGTTACTATCTTTAGCATTACTCATTAAATATAAAATGCAAATGAACACAAAGTGAATTCATATACCCAGTATAAGAGTTATTCATTATTATCCATGGCAGTTAGGAGAGGGTCAACTGGCAGCAGTGAGCTGCTGTTCTCCTCTACAGCAAAATGTCTGAATATAATGAAATCATCACTGCATATCAGTAGTTCCCCAAAAAGAGAGCTTGTAGAGAAATAACTGAAGATTTGCACTAAAAGCGTGGGCATGTCAGAACAATTCAATATTGACGTAAGATTACATATAAACCTAGCGACTAAGGATTTTTTATTTAATGTAGTTATTCACTACAGGTTGCCATTACAGGTCTAAATATAAATGATACAGTCAACTTCACCTGTGGAGATGGCATTGGATTGTCACGCACAGTCAAGTCCTGCAGAATTCCTTAGCATTCAAGATTCTTCCCAGATATGATTATATTGTGTTTTTATATCTTCTGCCATGCCAGTCTGAAGTTATACCATAATTCTCGGAGGCAGAGGCTGGTGCTGATCAAATCATGACAATGCTATTAAAGAGATCCCGAGTCCTGTCAACATCAAGGTTAACCATGACCTTCTGCATCGCGTCGGAATCTCCAGTCCTGATGATGCCGGACAGCTCAGGCAGCTATAAAATGAAGTCTGGAGATTTTAATAAGAGGTGAGTCACTGGTCTTTTTTTTTAAATTTCCTTTCAAATGTCATTTCCACTCATGTCAGAGAGATGTGATTTGAAGGGGCACGATAAATCAGCTTTTGTAAAAGTTTGTTGTGTTTTTCTGTGGCATACAGTCCCTTCCTCTTTGTTAGGGAATAATAAAATATGCCCAATCTGCGACTGAAGAAAAAATTGTCAGATGAACGAAAGGGCGGGCTGTGACAGTGCTGCTTTGCAAAAGCCTAGTATTTATGGGGTTTGCCATGGAAACGACTTTTTGCGTAGGACAGACAAGGTAAAAATAACAATTACAACAAATTACCCAAGCTGAGTCTTGGATAAATCCTTCACAATGCCTGCAAAGCTATGTATCTTTTATGAATGTCTATGCACTGCTCATAAAACATTAATCATTATATATGAACAGGCGATGAGGCTTTTACGCTGTCCTGGACACTGATGTTAACGTATTGTTATTGTACATACAATGCAAAGATTTGTCTTACATGACACCCATTATCTAAAATGATTAATTACTCCGATGGTCTTTCTTCTTCTGCACTCCAGGGTTTGTGTATCTAACGCAATGTTTCCTTATGTTGTTTTAAGGTTTTAGGATCAGCAACATTTTAATCCCCCTGTATTGATTAGATTAGTATAGAGTATTCTTTGCATTTGCAGTCAAATAAATAGGTATTCTTCTGCGGTTCCATCAGACTGCCCTGTGACAGGTCCAGATAGAAAGATCTTGGTCAAATCGTCTTAGCTGAGAACATCTTTCTAGGTATCTCTGCTACAAGGCACACATAATGCTGAACATATTAAGGCAACCAGAGCACTATGGCATGCCTTTCTTGGAAGAAACTCAGAGAGCACATGCCAAATACCCTCAACCCACAATCTTTAACACATCATATGATTAGAATCCGGAGCAATGAGTCTGGATTTCACATTAAGCTCTCTACTCAATCCTCTCGCTGCACGGTCATGTGACCGACAGCCTTCCATACATCAAAGACGGGCACGAGAATGAGAACCAAATGCACCAATCAAAGAGCAGCACTGCGAATTGCAAGGCAGGCCTGTCACCATGTCCCTCAAATCCTGCCCTGCTATGCGTGTCTAACAATCAGGGAACCCATTACTAGGAATTGCATAGCTTCATGATTTAAATATTACCATGTGACTAAAACAGCTCTATTTCACGCATGACTGCCAGAAGTAAACGGCACCTCTTTATGCAAGCATAGGCACTTGCATTTGATTAACTGAGTGTTATTACGTATTAATTTTTTTTTCCAAATCAACCAAGTTGTTACTGATGTTTTGTAGGAGGAATATATTTGATTTACAAACTTTGCACCAATACTTTGCTTTAAGTAAATGCACTTTTCATTTATTATATTGAATTATGGAAGGAGACATTTTTCTCTAGGCATGGAATGTCTTTCTGGATCATATATCTGTGCCTTCAGTCTTATTCCTAAGTAATAATTTAGTCACCAAAGGCAAGTTACCTTAATGATGCAGGCACCACCGCAATATGAATAGTCTATAGAGGGAATGTTGTAACAGGTGTATTTTCATGTTTTTTTGGTTTTGCCGTCACTCTGCATTATAATTGAGCTTCATGGTGTGGTGTTCAAGGTCTTTGGCTTAACTTTGCTGCTCTTTAATGTGTCTTCGTCATGATTCACTGTCATGATTCACTGTGCAAATACAGAACCAGTCAAAATATTTGTTTGTAATACTCTCTACATTTTATAATAATTTTGTCAGACACCAAAACTATAAAGTAACATATATGGAATTATGTTCTGACCAAGTATCTAAAATGTATTTTTTGTGTGGGGGCAGCTCTGTGGGTTGGGATTCAGAAGTTCAAATCCCTGGGTCGCCAGAGTGATCCCACCCTTGGTCCGTTGAGCAAAGCCCTTAACCCCAATGGCTCCAGCTACTGGCTGATCCTACTCACTCCTTTACGCAAATGGTCCCTAAGGATGCGTTTCCAGCTGTCCTGAAGGAGGCTCCACATATGCTGAGCCCTCAACAGTCACTTTTCCTTCATTCTCTGGTCAAACTCCCCCAAAACTATCTCTACTGTATTCAGCTCAGGTGACCAAGTCATATGATGTGACACTATCACTCTTCTTTGTAAGTTGCCTGGCATCTCCACACTAATGACTGATACTATAAGCAACCTGCATGAACTTCAGCATGGTACATTCGCTACAGGGGTTCCCACGGAAACCAGTGCAGCAGCATAACCAGCTTACCACTGGCAGGTACCTCTGTATGTGATACACTTACCCAAAAAACATTCTGCCCAACAGTGCTGCTGAAAGCCAATGATTTTATCAGTGACCAAAACTTGCTGCGAAACTTGTTTCTTTACCACAGGGTCAACACTAGGGCACGGGGGCAGAACGGTGAGCGAAGGATCACCCATGAGGGTGTCAGCTAGATTAATATCCACAAATTTTCAAGCCTGTGCACGAGTGAGTACACAGGTGGGAAATACAGCAGGGTAGTCACGTTCTAAATCATCTGAGCAGTAATCTGATTCTGACGCAACCTCAGATAGTAGAACTACCTTCCCTCATTTCCCGAAATGAAAGTTATTCCCGAAACAGGGAGATGAGGTCGAATAGCCGCTTTGACAAATCCCGAGAAATCTTCTGTTTTTAAATAAACCTGGTGAAGAGGCACTCTCACAGTTCCCAATTCAATTCCTTGCACAAGAACATCACAACCAGAATAGGCTGAGTCGGTAAATGTAACAGTATCAAGCATGAAGGACAGAGCAGCAAAACAATACCCTAGCATAGCAGCTGTCAATAAATGTCAAGGATAATTCCCAGGCTTGGAGATCAACATAGCAGATATTGCACATTATTTCCATCTGCAGCGGAAGGAGTTAATATTAGTGAACAGAGATGGAAGTTGAAAAAGGTAAATGCTTTGATGAGATTTCATATAATTAAAGGAATACAGTATGACCGTTTGGGTGACCCAAGGACCTTGATGAATTCTTTAAAACCTCATGAATACTTTTGTTATCCTCAAAGGCTCCTACTGGTAGGAAAGAACACACGAGAAGAATTTCAAGTACCCCAGTATCTGTGCAGCAAGGAGTAACTTTCTTACATTTTTATATTTTTAGATGACAGTGACCATGCAAGATGGGGACTACATATAAGGGTCAGAATTATAAAATCTGTTTTCAGCCACTGGGGTGTATTTTACAGGGGTTCTCTAAGGATAAGTGAAAAGTGCTCTGGTGTGATACATATCACAGATGTTCTTGAAGAACATAGGGAAACAATTAATAGCCGTATAAAAATTAAGAGATCACTCTATATTTTTAAACAAATCTGCATTTTTAAATCATGGTTTAATTGTGGTTCTGCTGGCAGAAGGGTACACTGAACAGCAGGTTGCTTTCAGGTTAAAAATTTCTAAGACAGCAGCACAGAAAAATAAGGTGAAGCAGGAGACACTGGGAATGACCAGGAACCAGCCAGGTAAAAGGTGGAAGTGACACTCTAATGGCAGAGATGACTATTAACTTATCCGACAGTTTCTCATTAATCAGAGGATGACATCAAATGACCCTCAAAAGGAATGGGAAACATTAAGTGCAGGTGTGAGGTGCACTGAAGGATAGTTTGTATCAGGCTCCTAGAAGCAGGACTGAGGTCCCATAAAGCAAGGAATAAGCCCTTCATTAATAAGAAACACCAGAACCAGGCTACAGTTTGCAGAAAAATATATATTATTCAGAGACGCACACCCGTAAATAGAGAAATGAGTGAAACAAAAAATTGTGCTGTGGTCTCTTAATTTTTTTGTGGCTGTATGTCTAATATTTTCACTAGGATATATTTATTAGCAGATATTGTATTTTCTAGCTTTTAATCAGATTTACATAAAAGTCTGTACATATCTAGCTGCAGTGCTCATGCAGAGGTTTATTTAACAGCAATTCCGAAAGAGTAGAGCGAACTAATGTGCTGAACAAGAAAGGAAAGTATTTTTAAAAGTTATGGTTCAAAATATGTCTGTAAGATGCATTGGGAGCCGGGGAGGGCAAGACACTCTCAGTGGGGGCACCAGAGATGTGGACTTCGGCCATAAAGGGACAGGAGGCAGCTGTTCTTTTCCAAATCTGCAAATCCCAGTT